>AP025041.1:44770321-44868143 GCA_036186865.1 Eustoma russellianum | reverse complement strand
GGGGGGGTGGTGGTTAAATGGGGTGGTTAAATTTTGCTGTATATGTTTCATAGGATAAAATGATGCTGAAATACACGTGCATGGTGCCTCAATAATTTGTAGAATGACCCCTCTCAACAAATTTAACTGTCTCTGTCACAGCATCCAGTCACATACTTGTTTCAAACAGAAGAGCCTTAAAATTAAAGAGAATAGTTCTTTTATGCTAATTTGGTATGTTTCTTTATGGTACATAATTAATATTGTGATCAATGCCGTGATGTAGTTTGGCCATCCTGACTGGATTGATTTTCCGAGAGAAGGTAATAATTGGAGCCATGAGAAATGCAGACGCCAGTGGAACCTTGTAGATACAGATCATTTGAGATACAAGGTTTGGATATTATAGTCTTAGATTGAAGCGCTCTTTTTGAGTTACTGGCATATCGTTATCTTTGCCATCCTCTTATTGCTTGCCTGATCAAATAATTTCTGCTTGATGTGATTTCAAATACTCTATCTGTAAAGAAGAAACGCAGTATCTTTCATGCTACTGTATTTCTGGATGCATCATCTGTTGCAACTTTTTCATTGAACCATGCATAATCCCTTCTGTGATACGGGCTTTGAAGGACTTTTTATAATTAAATGGTCTTATTTATATCGTAAAGCAACTTGATTTCATGTTATCGGGACATTATCTGGTGCCCTACAACCTGAATTCTGATGTAAAATTATATTAATTATTCCTTTTCTACTAAAAATGCAGTTCATGAATGCTTTTGACAGAGCTATGAACTTGCTTGATGAGAACTACTCGTTCCTTGCTTCAGCAATACTAATAGTCAGCTGTGCAGATGAAGAAAAGAAGGTACTAAAGCAAGATAGATGCACCTCTACCTGAGATGGCCAATTTCACGTTATCGTCATCCTTATCACAAAAATCATACCTGTTTAGGATCTTCATTTAGCGCCTGAAAAACTTATCTGCATGCAATTTTCATCCACAGAAGTGCAATAGTGTGTTAGACCTCCCACAATCTAGTATAAGAATGTACCAGCATTTATAGGCATAAATTTCCAGCTCTAGTTTTCTGTTTAAGCCCATTAACTGTGTTAATGCTGTTGCATCTCTATTTCCCCTATTTTAGGTCATTGTATTCGAACGTGGCGAACTAGTCTTCGTGTTCAACTTCCATCCAGAGAATACGTATGATGGGTATGATATTTTTGATCAAACTGGTCTAGTTTCTTATTTATACTCCCAGACGTGTGATAAATATGGGCTTGAAAGTAACAGATACAAGGTCGGGTGCGACAAGCCTGGAAAATATAAAGTAGCACTGGATAGTGATGCTTGGGAATTTGGTGGCCATGGAAGAGTAAGAATTATTTCTCAATTCTTGTTAATTTGGTACCAATAAAATTCATCCATGTGAACTATCATTAGCTCTTGCTCTTAATGATTTAAGTTCTTTTAGCCTAAAAATGACAATAGCAACTTTTTTCTGGACTTTATTCCTTTATCCCTGGGCAGCCACTATGGATTTTTTTTTTGGTTGATATCTCCCATGATTTCCATGGAGTATGAGGAGGAAAGTTAACCTGAAGATCTGTCCCATATTTCTAGCATCATCTGTGTTTGCTGCAGATTTTCTCCAGTAAAGACTTGAACTTCTTTTCTTTTATAATGATGGATTTCCTTCAGGTGGGGCATGATGTGGACCATTTTACATCACCTGAAGGAATACCTGGGGTGCCTGAGACAAATTTTAATAATAGACCAAATTCCTTCAAAGTTCTGGCTGCTGCTCGTACATGTGTGGTATGTAGTAGAAATCTTGTTACACGATTATATTTAATTACTATTTGCATATGTAGTAATACATACATTAAAATATATAAATACTCAATAGAACACACGGTACATGCACATATATGTATACACTGTATACATAGTTCACACACATACACATACATAAAGGATATACACTTATATAGGCCCTAAACACTTGCATAAGTCATTGGTTTAGTGACTTAGGCGATATAGCCGTTATCAGCAAATTTTAGCCATTGACATTCTAGTCGTTGGCGTTTTGGGGCCACTTGTGGCCATTGCTAGCCGCTTCTATAAGAGGCGCTCTCTTGTACATTTGAACTTAGCTTGATGAATAATATATTCACAAATCTCTATATAGTATTAGAGAACTAATTCTGATTTATTTAAAACATGGCTACACTTTCATCTTCTTCCATTGCTTTTGGACACATTGAAGACATCTCCACTCCTAATCAAGTATCAGGAGCAAGATCTCTTGGCTCTGCAGTCTTTGATGATTCTTCCATTGTCATTAACAGTCACAAACTTAATACAGACAACTACCTCTCTTGATCCAGAGGAGTTGCAATGTTTGTCACTGGTAAAGGTAATGAGGAATACCTCTTTGGTATTGTTAATGTGCCAAATGAATTAGATCCTAAGTTTAGATTATGGAAATCTGAAAATAGCATGATTATGTCTTTGTTAATAAGGTCAATGCTTCATGATATCAGTGATGATTTCATGATGCATGAGACTACAGCTGAAATATGAGAGCAGTTATGGAAATGTACTCTAAACAAGATAACACCTCTGAATTTTATGAGATTGAAGCGCACCTTCATGGGATAAAGCAAGGAAACATGACTGTTAAAAAGTACTAGACACAGTTGACACGTGTTTGGCAGCAAATTGATGCATCAGAAGTACATAAATGTTTCTGTGCTGTAGACTCTCAACTATACAAGACTATTATTAAATTAAAATAGTATTTAGGTTTCTCATTGATTACATCCGGACTTCGACAATGCTAGAAACATGATTCTTAGCACTAAACCATTGCCTAGTTTAAAGACAGTCTTTGTTGAAATCAAACATGAAAAAGCAGAAAGAAAGTCATGATGGATGCTGCCATACTGAAAAGCCTTTGATGTCTCAGCTTTACCAGCAAAAAGACAACCTTCAACCACTGAAGGGGAAAGATTTTTCTTTAGGTATTGTAAGAAGAATAGACACCTCATTGATGACTAATAGAAACTACATGGCACGCCAGGAGAGGAAAAACCCCTAAGGCCTAATAATAACTCTTGGAGGTCTTCTTCACGACCAATTTTCAGTGAAAATGAGATTGTAAATGTAGCTCAAGGATCAGTTCAGCAAACAGACAACTCAAGTCTTTCCAAAAAAACCAAATTGAAACCTTACTTCAGTTGCTGGACCGACAAAATGACAATCAACGTCCACATATAGAAGCTTCTATGGTAAGCACATGGCAATACCACAGAGGTAATACTTTTGCTCCTGGACAACCGATCTCTTCCATTGTTGACTTACGATCTTTAAATCATATGAAAAGTAATGATATTTTTTTTCCTTCTTATCATCTTTTTTCTGTTCCAAAGTCGGTTAAAATTGCATATGGATCTTCGTTACAAGTTGCTGGAGTAGGAGATGTTAAAATAAACGATAAGCTAACATTGAAAAATGTATCGCATGTTCCTAGTTTAAATTTTAACTTACAGTCTGTTGGAAAAATTACAAAATATAGTGATTGTGGTTTTCATCTTCTGATTATTGTTTTCAAGAAACTAAAATGTAGAAGATGATTAGCAAAACATAAATGATCTTTTTCTACTTCAGGCAGAAAAGTCAGTCTTTGCATGTTACAATGAACAAACTACTGAACAAGGGTTAAACAGATAAGACACTAATGGAATTAGGAGTTATTCTTCTGATATTACTTGTATTGATGGCATCTTTCTATGGCATAGAAGTCCAGAACATCCAAATTTTGTGTTATTAAAACGTTAATTGCCAGGGTTAATCCCAAGAGTATTATGTGTGAAACTTGTCAGTTGGCTAAACACGAAAGGCAGAGTAAAGTCTACCACATCATTCAATCTTGTTCATTCTGATATTTGGAGTCCCTCTAGGGCTACGTATATTAATAGAACAAGATGATTGATGTCATTTGTTGATGATCATACTAAAGTTACATAGGTTTAACTACTTAAAAAAAAAAATCTAAAGTAGGCCAAACTTTTATGAACTACTTTAATTTGATAAAGAATCATTTTTCTTGCACTATTAAGACGCTGAGATCTGATAATAAAACATGATATTTAGACAAATCAATCCAACAGTTTATGCATGAAAATAGTATTTATCATCAAACTTCATGTGTACATTCAACTCAACAGAATGGTATTGCTAAAAGAAAGAATAGACATATGCTTGAGAGTATTAGAAGTATAATGTTTTCAATGAAATTGCCTAATTTCTATTAGGGAGAAGATGTATTAACAGAATATTTAATTAACGGACCTTCTAGGATTCTGTCATTCGAAACCGTTGGAGAAGTTTTTCTGAACAGTTTTTCATATACTAATCTTCTATCAGAATTACCTTTTGGACTATTTAGATGTGTTGTATATGTGCATGTACAGTCCCATTTAAGGGGAAATTTATACCCATGATTTGTTGAATGTATTTTCATAGGATATTCAAGATCACATAAAGGCTATAAGTGTTATTGAGAGAAAGATGTTTGTTACTCTTGATGTTACTTTTGATGAACATCATGATCGGTATTAATAAGACTAATGAGGCAAATTCAGCACATAATGATTTTTGGAGTATAATACACATTGTAAGAACCTCTTTTTTGAATTTAGGAGATCATGAAAATGGAAGTCCAGATGAAATAGTTCATACATGTGAAACCCTAACAAGATAGATAAAGAATCGTGGAGTAGACCACCTATTACCCAAGTGTATACAATGAGAAATACACAGCCTAGTGCTGAAGTAAAAGAGCACTTAGAAGAGGTTCATACAACCGATGAAATTGAACCTAAGATAGATGACATACCATATCAGTAAGAAAAGGAACAAGATAATGCACTAAATATTATATGTACAACTTTCTTTCGTGTAGCAAATTGAATTCAGATTCTAAGGCCTTTAACTATTCACTAGACACTAAGATAATATATAAGGATATACAAGAGGCAACGAGTGAAATGAATGAAAGGATGCAGTTTATAAAGAAATAAGAGTCTTAATTAAAAATCAGACTTGAGAAATTGTACCCATGATTAATAAAGTTAAACCACTAAGATGCAGATGGGTGTTTACAATCAAGTATAATATTAATGTCAGTGTAAATAGATATAAAGCTAGATTAATGGCAAAAGGATTTACACAAACTTATGGCATTGATTATAAAAAAGATTTGCATATGTAGCTAAACTAGATACAATTAGAATAATCTTCTCAATAACAGTTAACTTAGATTGGGAATTGTGTCAACATGATATCAAAAATGCATTTCTAAATGGGGACATACAAAAGATAGTACGTATGTGCATACCACCAGGGTTTACATCACCAATAGCTTGGTTTCAAACATTTTCAAATGCTGTTAAGGAACATACATTTGTATAGAGCCATAGTGATCATACACTATTCGCTAGAGGTTCAATGGGAGGAAAGATTATTATTTTAATTGTATATGTTGATGATATTATTGTAATTGAGATTGATCTTCAAGGAATCAAATCTATTACTATTCAGTTGTCCAAACAGTTTGAAATAAAAGATTTAGGTAGGCTAAGGCACTTCCTAAGCATAAAGATAGCTAGAACAAGAGATGGAATGAGTATTTCTCAGAAGAAATATACACTAGATAGTGAAACTTGAATGCTTGGTTGTAAGATAGTAAATGCTTCAGTTGGACCTAGACATAAACCTAGAGCATTATGGGATACATTCCTACTGATAAACTGAGATATCAAAAACTATTTGGTGAGTTAATTTATTTATCTCACATAAGGTCTGATATTTATTACGTTGTAAGCTTTGTGAATCAATTTATGCATGGTCCTATTAATGAACATCTACAAGCTCCTTTTAGAATCCTTAGACACTTGAAGAATGCACTATGACATGGATTGTGTTTTAAAAGGAACACATATATAATCATCCAAGTCTTCATTGATGCTGATTGTGTTAGATCCAAGGTAGGTATGAGGCCAACGACATGATATGGAAATACTTATGGAGTAACTTGATCATTTGGAGAAGAAAGAAACAACATGTTGTCTCTAAGAGCAGTATAAAAACAGAAATAAGATCTCTTGCAATAGAACTATGTGAGGGAATGTGGCTTAAAGGAGTACTTGAAGATCTTGGATTGAAGAATTCCCTACCAATTAGAGTGCTTTGTGACAATATATCAACTATAAGCATGGCAGAGAACCCTGTACAACATGACAAATCAAAGCATGTTGAAATAGATAAACATTTCATTGAAGAAAAGATTGAAGACTAGATGATCAGTCTTGAGCATTTTACTTCTAAAGATCAAGTAGTTGATATCTTGATTAAGCCTGTCTCCATCAAGATTTATCAAATTTTGTTGTCTAAGCTTGGTTGTATAACTATATACAACAAAGTTTGAGCTAGAGTGTTGAAATACACACATGAAAATGTAAAAATACTCAATAGAATACGCTTTATATACGCATATATGTATACACTATCCACATAGTTCATACACATACACATACATAAAGGATATACACTTGTATAGGCCCTAAACACTTGTATAAGTCACTAGTTTAATGCTTAGACAATATAGCCGTTGGAAGCAAATTGTAGTCGTTGGCATTCTAACAGTGGGCGTTATAGGGCCACTGTTAGCAGCCTCTATAAGAGACAATCTCTTATACATTTGAACTTAACTTGATGTATAATAATTCACAATTCTTTATAGGATACATCATTTTTTATTTTTTAACAGTTGCCATATGCTATTCTTTTTCTCCTACTGCTGGTTTTGTAATCTCGTGATGATAACTTATAGCTGTGATGCTGAGTTGTATGAACCATGCTGCTTTAATACCTGCTCGTAAGGTGGTGGACTAGCTTAAGGAACTAGACGTTTTTTTTTGGGCAAGATCCTGTAATTGAATTACATCAAAAGATTGACTTGTATTTGCCAAATTTATAGGTTTATTATAGAGCTGATGAAGAACCTTCTGAAGATAACAAGGAAGACAAGTCGTCAGAGTTTATTGAGACCAAGACAGCAGAAAACGAAGAAAGCATCGAAGAATCAAGTCCTGCAGACGATGTTGAACTTGAATCTGGAGACCTGAAGTATTTACCAGAAGGCAATGACATATGAGAATGTTTATGATTGATAACCTTATCAATCCAAATTAACCATTTTGTGAATATCTTGATGCAACACGCTATGCGTAGTCATACTATGCTTTTATGATGATCCAGGAGGATAACTAGTATACCATCGTGGCCTATGATGTAAATAACCTAGTGTACAAATCTAATTGTTTTTTTTCAACAATGCTCTTGGTTGCTGTAAAATCTTTAATCTAGCCTGATGCTCAGTGAAAGAGTGAATACATATTTTGTCTTGGTTACTAAAGTAATTAATAAACTATGCACTTGCTTGGATCAGATACAAGAACAAGGATACCTATGATCAAATTTCCTTTCATGCGTGGTACCATACACAATGCGTCTCTGAGAACTTCACAACACATGATGGCTAATATAAGTAAGACTGTTCAACACAAATAAGCACATACAATTTGCATTTGCAATTACAGTTTCCCTAACCTATGTTATATGCCTGTTTTTAGGCTATAATGACAATTTTGCCAATCAATCGATCGAACCCAGTATTTTCCAACGACAGCAAAAGCTATCGCTAGGGTCTGGGGAGGGTAAATGGCAGGCAAACAGTACCTCTATCCCAAGTGATAGAGAGTTTGCTTCCAATGAGACCCCCGGCTCTATATGTAACTGCATAAACGGCATAATAATGCGGATATGATGTGCTAGTGTGTTAGTGAAGTAATTCAGGAAATACAAAGAGGAGGCTGCTGGTATTAAAACACTCCTAACGTGTATATGTACATATAATATAAAACAACGGCAGAACATAAACAAACAAAGTCAACTTAAACATATACAAACCACGGAAAAGCCGCAATCAATGCTCTAGCTTTGGACCTTGTTCATACATTCAGAAAACATTGGGTTACAGCTAACCTTCATTTGTCCATCACACCCAAGTTCCAAGTTTCCTTATTGGACTTCATCACTACTAGGACAAAACAAGCAAAATAACACAACGATCAAATAAATCATCATGCATAGAATCACAAGACATCAGTTCTTCCTGATCCTTTGATAGGCAAAGATGTCTTCCCGCCGATTCCAGCAGATTTGTCAAGATTCATAGCTATAGGCGGCTTCTTGTTTTCTTTACCAGCTGCACTTCTAAGTGAATACCTTGAACTCGAAGCCTGTCTTGTCTCCATCCTAGGGGTAGAGGGAACAGTTGTTCGCACGCTCTCAAACTTCTTAACCTCTCTTTTCTTAGCGGATGCAACTCTAACCCCAAGACTATGAGCAGACTGCTTCTTATCATCTTTTCCTTCTCCTTTCTTTCTCTTCAATCTTTCAGTCCTTCGTGCAGAGTACTCTTCGTAGAATCTTCCCCTTTCGAACGAAGGGGTCCAAGTAGCAGCAGGGGAAGGATTAGCTAAACCACCATCACGTTGGCCAAGTCCTTGATGAACCATTTCGGTCAAAGCCTTCATTTCACAAGAAATGGAGAGATACTCTGGGCGGAGATCCAGCACCGTCTCCATGTCCCAATCTTTTTTGGTCAAGTTGGTTTTCTCTAAAGAGCCTATCATTGTTGTTTAACAAATCAAAGATTACTATATAGAAACTGCACTTGGGAATCAATAACAAACGTGTCAACAAAGTGAAACTGAAGAATAAAAAGTAAAGAACCCTGCAACCAGTTAAAGTTCAAGACTTTGTTTGAACCAAGAATGTACATTGATGATGTCTGAATTGATCACCAAGTAATCGTTTGATGTGGTGCCGTTAGAACTCCGTCAATTGTCTGTAGCAAGGGAACTGCTGACCTACACAAAGAGAAAGGGTCAGAGGACCCGGGATTTATGGCCCCGGGTAATACCCTCCGACGCTCAAGTCAGTCTGGGCCATTTTTGTAAGAGGTTTATATATGAATGAGAGTTTTATGGAACTGAGATGTTCTCGTTAAACCTGTGTTTTCACCGTGGGGAAGATGAGTAATTTCTTTGGATTTGTTGTTACTTGTCCTCTCTCTCCTGCTGTTCAGCCTTTTTTATATGGTGGCTTGGGCCAATGCATGGGCAGAGCTTTGATATTGTGACAGGCAAGGAGGTTAGTCGGATGACACTTGCTCCTGCATGCTCGCCACGTGACTCGGTGCTGAGCTGAATAAGCTGGTTTGAGACATCTGGCTGGGAGTTTTGCCCGGTAGAATTACCTGGGGTAAACTCCTAGAACCGAGATGAAGTCTTCTAGAAGCGCTTTAGAGTGCCCGAGATGGCTGATGGTGTGGGACCAACATGCCGAGATGAAAGTGGCCGACTCCAAGGAGCAATGAGAGGCCTTTCGTGATGTTCGTGACTGATGCCAGCAAGGGTGGTATGAGACCAATGAATAGACCAGATCTTTGGCCGAGTTCAACTCTTTGGCCGAGATAGGACTGCGGGCCGAGATGAGACCTTGGAACCAAAGATAATTTAGGCCTTTTAACCGAGGTGAATTCCTTAACCCCTTGAGGGTACTGAGATTGTTTGGCCGAGATGACCATAAAGTCAAACGGGCGTGATGATGATGGGGCCCTATGGCCGAGATGGGTTGCCTGGTCATCCTCCGGGCCGACCCGCCATACTTCGCCATTTCTTACACTCTACCTAAGTGTTGACCGTTATTGACTAACGGGAGAAACTTTTTGGCTCATCAATTGCCCCCCAGATTAGTCTGGCCGAGATGAGCTAAAAGGGCAGGCTAATCTGCTCAGATCTTTCTCGGGTTGTCTTTTCCTCGATGACGTGTCAAGACTTAATTAGGCCGCTTGACGTATTTATTAGGAGCACAATGTACGATGCATTAATGGTATCTTTTGGCCGAGACGATCAACCAGTTCTGACTAGATTCCTTGTCACGCCGTCTATTCTGGCACGTGTCTGGTTTTGATTGGTTCGGCCTGCGCATTTACTGTTTGCGCAGAACACGAAGTGTCAATTGAGCAGCTTTTTACACTCCGTCGTTTCGTGGGCCGACAGCCATTTACTTCAGGCGACGCTTGGGTTGCCGAGATGATGCCCTATAAATAGGTCTTCTGCAGGTTATTTCCATTCTTTATTTGCTCTCACTCTTGCACTCCGGCCCTCTGCTTTCTTCTCCGGCAAGCTTTTCTGATTCCGGCGAGTTCCATCCTCAGTCACCTTCCGTTTCTTCCTCCGGTATCTTTTCCCTTCAAATTTTCTGTAAGTTCTCCCTTTATCTTCATAATGTCTTCCTCCTCCCATGATTCTCAAAACCTTTCTGAGGGTGGCTCTTACGCCGCCGGGAGCGGAGAAGCTATTGCTTCTCCGTTGCCGTCCGGCAGGTCTTCCTCCGACGATGATCTGCCTATCGGTACCCTGGTCCAATCCATTGGGGATTCTGCCCAATCCAGCAGAGCCCTGACCGTAATTAGTTCTTCGCCGGAGCCAGTGAGGATGGCTCCCGCTCCGGCGCCTGCAGATCCTCAGGCCCTCGAGGGAGAACCTTCTCATTTTCCCGTAAGAGGTCGGCCAACTCCTATGGTTCAGGAGACTACCTCTAGTCTGACCGAGGCCGACCTGAGTAGGATTTGTAAATATTACAAAGTAGATAGAAATCGTTTTCAACCCCTTCTTCCCTTGCCAGATCAGACCGCTTGTGATCCCCCTAGGGGTTACGAGGCAATCTATGAGGACTATTTCAAGTCCGGCTTTAGTCTTCCTGTTCCTGAGCCCGTTATTCGTATTATGCGAGCTTACGGGCTCAGACTTCCTCAAATTCAGCCGAATGGCCTCAAACTCATTCTTTGTTATATTCTTCTCCTCCGTCTTATTGAATTTCCTTTCAATACCACTATTTTTCGAGCCCTTTTTGCATGCCGGACTTCACATAGTTGGTATTATTTCAGCAAGCGTAGGTCTAGTACTGATTTTCCTTTTGCCATCAATATTCCTTCCTCTAATAAAAGATGGAAGGAAAAATTCTTTTATATTCTAAGATCTGATCTGCCGAGTGAGACTACCTGGAAACGAGGCAGGGTCCATAACACATTGCCGAGCCAGGAGTACTGCGATGAAGCAGACAGAATTCGGTCAGCTCCAATTGTCATCGATTGGCACAAAGTTGACTACGATGTCTGGATGGCTGCTGATGTAAACCACTCTGCAATTGGTGAGGGCTATCGAGCCCTTTCTCCAGATCAGCTAACCATCCTTCGAGGTGGTCACTATAGACTTTGAATTTTCAATGTTCTTGATTTGTTGTTAACATCTAACTGTTTTAACTCTGAATGCAGGTGCCATGTCTGGATCCCTGAGCCGTGCTGAGATAATGTCCGAGAATCAGGCCAGGAAAAGGCTTCGAAGGGAAAGGAGGTTAGCAGCTTTGAGTTCTGGAGGGGCTTCTACTTCGGCGGTGCCCCCAACCCCTAGGGTTGCTGTTGCTGAGCCTGAAATGGCGGAGCCTGAGCCAGGTAAAACCTCTTCCTTGAATGTAGGAATTTTCTTATGTGTTTTAACACTTGTTTGGGTTTTAACTTGTTTTCTCTTCGTTGCAGCTCTGCCAATTACAATTGCTGACGATGAGCCTGTGGCTGTGGCTCAGGCCTTGGCTCCAGCTAATTCTGAAATGTCAGAAGATGCTGGTGAAGGCTCCAGCCTCCGCCCCCGGAAGAGACAGCGGGGTGAAGGCTCCAGTAGTCGTGATCCGGGACCATCTCAGCCCCCGGAGATGATCGTTGCTGACCCGGTTGAGGATATCTTGCCTCAGCCGGGTAATATTCAAGACCCAATCTTGATTGGGTTTTCTGAGGTAGATTCTGCTGAGAACCCTGCCGTGGCCGAAAGGCTTAATAGGGCAGCAATTCTACCTCGGGATCTTCAGAGGTTCAGGGCAACGGACTTCGCGGCTCTGACCAATGCTTATATGTCCAACCTTGCTCTAGTAAGTAAATTTTCTGTTGAGCACTCTACTTATTTTGTTGGTGGACTTCCTTTTACCGTTATTTTTTCGTATAGATCCGAGGCCAGGGGATGGAAGTGGTGACCCGCTGTAGGAATTTTCTTGGGGAGCTTGAGACCACTCGGAAGCAACTGGAAGAATCTGAAAAGAGGAGGGCCGAGCTAACCCAAAAGGTCACTGACCTAGAAGCGGGGAATACCAAACTTCAACAGAAGGCTGAGGATGCTGAGACGAGGTTGGCCACCTCCAACTCTAAGGTTGATGAGTTGGAGAATAAGGTGGCTGACCTAGAGCTGACCTCCACTCAGTCTGTTACGGAAGTTGAATTTTTGAAGAAGAATATGGCTGAGATGGCGCAGAAGCTTGAGTCAGAGCAAAAGATGAACAACCTGCTGCGCCAAAACTTGATCGATGCTGAGATCAAGGCAATTCAAGACTTCAGAAAATCCAGCTTTTTTGAAGAAAACTTGCTTCTGATTCAAGGCTCGGCCATGGAGGTCGGCCAAAGGAATGCCATTGAAGCTTGTGCCCAAGTTCACCCAGATTTGAACAGAGAGGACCGCCGTATAGCCGAACTCTACAATCCTCAAGCAGCTCAAGACTTTGAAGAGTTGTTCCAGAAGTTTGTTGATGGAGCTGACTTGAGAGATGAAGATAAGGACGAATAGACTTTAGGGTTCTTCTTTGTTTTAACCTTTTTAGGCCAGGCATGAATGTATATTCCAGCGCTCATATTAATGAAAAAATCTTCAACTTTCGGGCTCAGTTATCTTCTTTATCTTTAATGTCTTTACCAAATTTATTCTTCGACGCCATCGATGCTAACTCTTTAGGTTAGTCTTGACAAATTTGGTAAACTTTATTATGAAATAAACTGAGCCTTCAAGTTAAAATGAACCTGTTGTCTGAGCTGAGCCAAACTCTTGACTGGTTTGACATAAACTTTGCTTCGTTAAGATCAGGCTCTGCCTTGCTTAACTCCACTTTAGCTTTTATAAGAGACAACTTAAGGTTTGCTTGCATGTCTCTTCTTCAACAAACTCTTTCCTCAGACTTGCTAACTCTTGATGAGTTATTTCTTTAACCTTTGTCTTGGGCACCCCAAAGTCTTATACTCGTTTTTAACAAGTTTCTGCCTCGGTCTTGCCGAGGTCTTGATCTGCCGTTTAATGGCCTTTCGTCTCGGATTTGCCGAGGTTTTAGTACTCTTTTTTATCGGACATTTGCCTCAAACTTACAAGGTCTTTTGCCTCGGACTTGCCGAGGTCTTAACGTACCCTTTAACGGGCATTTGCCTCGAACCTGCGAGGTCTTTTGCCTCGGACCTGCCGAGGTCTTAATGTACCCTTTAGCGGGCACTTGCCTCGAACCTGCGAGGTCTTTTGCCTCAGACCTGCCGAGGTCTTAATGTACCCTTTAGCGGGCACTTGCCTCGAACCTGCGAGGTCTTTTGCCTCGGACCTGCCGAGGTCTTAATGTACCCTTTAGCGGGCACTTGCCTCGAACCTGCGAGGTCTTTTGCCTCGGACCTGCCGAGGTCTTAATGTACCCTTTAGCGGGCACTTGCCTCGAACCTGCGAGGTCTTTTGCCTCGGACCTGCCGAGGTCTTAATGTACCCTTTAGCGGGCACTTGCCTCGAACCTGCGAGGTCTTTTGCCTCGGACCTGCCGAGGTCTTAATGTACCCTTTAGCGGGCACTTGCCTCGAACCTGCGAGGTCTTTTGCCTCGGACCTGCCGAGGTCTTAGAGGATTTTTCGCTCTACTCAAGTCGTGTTCTGACTAACTTTTGAAAGTGGCATCACAAAGAACTTGTGTTTATATACAAAACAGCTGCAGTTTACATCATTGATGCAGAAGTCTGAGATGGGAAACATGCCAAGTCCGTGGAAGAGTTCTCCCTTCCAAAGTTTGTAGCTTGTAAGCTCCTGTTGGGAATACTTCTACAATGCGATAAGGGCCTTCCCATTTGGAATTAAAGGTTCCTACTGACTCAGCATGACTGACTTCATTATCTCGCATCACTAAGTCTCCCACTCGAAAAGATCTCGGTCGTACTCGGGAGTTGTAATGCTGAGAGATCAGATTCTTGTACTGGGCCATGCGAATGTGAGCTCGGTCCCTCTTCTGCTCTAGTTCATCTAGATTTATCCGCAATTCTTGACTGTTATTCACAGCAGAGTGACAATCGACTCGTGTTGAGGTGGAGCCTATCTCTGCAGGAATGACAGCTTCTGTGCCGTACACTAGTGAAAAAGGTGTTTCTTTCGTTGAAGTTGAGGGTGTTGTCCGGTATGCCCATAGGACGCTGGGTAATTCTTCAACCCAACTTGTGCCCACTTTGTCTAATCGCTTCTTAAGTCCATCCTTGATAATTCTGTTCGCAAGTTCAACTTGGCCATTTGACTGTGGATGTGCCACTGAGGTAAAGCGTTGCTTAATGTGCAGATCAAGACACCAACTCTTTACCGGATCTTCAGCAAATTGGCGTCCGTTGTCTGAGATCAAGACCTGAGGTAAGCCAAACCGGCAAATGATGTTTTTCCATAAGAACCTTTTGACTTGAGCCCCAGTTATGGTGGCCAAGGGTTCAGCCTCTATCCATTTAGTAAAGTAGTCAATTGCTACCAACAGGAATCTGACCGAGCCAGGAGCTCGTGGTAGAGGTCCCACCAAGTCCATACCCCATTGCACAAACGGCCAAGGACTAGAAATACTGGTCATTTCATGGCTCGGCAAATTAAAAGATGGAGCATGAGCCTGACATGATGAGCACTTTTTGACCAGCTCTTCCGCATCTTTGCGAATTGTGGGCCAGTAATACCCTGCCAAGTAGCACTTACGGGCCAATGGGCGTGCTCCAGAATGACTCCCACATATGCCCAAGTGCATTTCTCGGAGAATGTAATCTCCTTCGTCCTCAGGTACGCAGCGCAACCATGGTTGGGAGAATGATTTCCTATACAAATGATCATTAAAGAGTGCATACCTGGATGCCTTCAGTCGAAGTCGCCGAGCTCGCGACTTATCCTCAGGTTGAATCTGATGTTGTAGGTAAGTGATTATCTCATCCATCCAGGTGTTATGATAGTCTTGTTGTAAGACTTCATTTCCATCAAAAGCGCGATGTCTCACCAATTCTACAACAATCCTTTTCCCAATGGTGGCCGGGGTGGATGAAGCTAGTCGAGATAGTGCATCAGCACGCTTGTTCGCCGACCTAGGGATATGCTCAACACTAAAATGCTCGAACATTCCTCTTAGATGCTGAACTTTGGCCAGATACCGCTTCATATTGTCTTCCTTTGCCTCATAGTCTCCGTTAATCTGTGAGACAATGAGCTGCGAGTCACTTCGGGCGGTTATCTGCTGTGCCCCCAGTTTCCGAGCTAAGCTCAACCCAGCAATCAGTGCTTCATACTCAGCCTCATTGTTAGTGGCCTCGAAATCAAAACGTAAGGCATATTCGGTCTCTTCCTCGTGAGGATTCACTATTAAGAGACCAGCACCACTTCCTTCCCTTGAGGAAGATCCGTCTACATACAAAGTCCAACTCTGTGCTGAGGGAGGATCTTCCTCAACTGAAATGCCCTCAGCCAAAAAATCAGCCAAGGCCTGTGCTTTAATAGAAGTACGTGATTTGTAACTGATGTCATACTCGGCAAGCTCCATTGCCCACTTGGCAGCTCGACCTGATGTGTCCGGCCGAGATAGAATCTGCCTTAGGGGCTGATCCGTCACCACGATTATAGGATGAGCTTGAAGGTAGGGACGGAACTTCCTAGCCGCCACCACCAACGCCAGGATGACTTTCTCAGTATTTGGGTATCGCACCTCGGCCCCATGCAAGACTTTACTTGCAAAATAGATAGGCTTCTGAACTGCATCCTGCTCTCTGAGCAGAACTGCACTCACCGCTTCATGACAGGTGGACAAATAGATGTACAATGTCTCCCCTGGAACAGGAGAGGTCAACATGGGCACCTCAGCCAAATGTGCCTTTAAGCCATTAAATGCCTCTTGGCACTGTTCATCCCAGAGAAAAGCTGTTCTTTTCTTCAAAATTTGGAAGAAAGGCAATAATCTCTCAGCTGACTTGGAGAGAAATCTGCTCAAGGCCGCAATTCGCCCCGTCAACCTCTGAACCTCTTTAATGTTCCGAGGTGGATGCATATTTTCCAAAGCTTCAATCTTAGCTGGGTTGGCCTGCACTCCTTCTTTGGAGACCATATACCCCAAAAACTTTCCTGTTCGCACCCCAAAGGTACACTTCTTTGGGTTGAGCCTCATGCAAGACTCTCTTAGGATGACAAATACTTCGCGCAAATTCGAGATATACTGATCAAGGACCTTGCTTTTAATCAGCATATCGTCGATGTAGACCTCCATAATTCGGCCTATTTGATGTTTGAACAACAAGTTAACCAGACGTTGATAAGTTGCCCCAGCATTCTTTAAACCAAAAGGCATACTGATGTAGCAATAAGTGCCGACCTCAGTTATAAAGGAGGTCTTTTCTCGGTCCTCTTTTGCCATCATGATTTGATGGTAACCCTTAAAAGCATCCAAGAAATCAAAGACCTCATACCCCAAAGTAGAATCTACCAATCTATCAATCTTCGGTAGGGGGTAGCAATCTTTAGGGCAGGCTTTGTTCAAGTCTGTATAATCAACACACATTCTCCAGCTTTTGTCCGGCTTAGGGACCACAACCGGGTTAGCCAACCAGATTGGGTACAAGACTTCTTCGATGAACTTTGCCACCAAGAGTTTCTCAACCTCCCCTGCAATCACTTTGTTCCTCTCTGGTGCAAAGTTTCTTTTTTTCTGCTTAATGGGCCTGACCTGAGGATCCACATTAAGGTGATGTTCTGCTAAAGTAGTCGGGATTCCAGGCATATCTTCTGCTGTCCAAGCAAAAATTTCTGCGAATTCCCTTAACAGATTCTGAAGCTGAGTCAAAGTCTCTGATGGCATCCAAGTCCCAATTTTGATTGTATTTTCTGGCCGACCTGAATCTAAGATGAACTCCTGAACCGCGTCATCGGTTTGTAAACATTCGTCTGTTGGGGGAATGAGATCATCCAGAACAACTTGCTGGACGATCCCACTCCCTTGGGTGGCCACTGCGTAACAATTCTGAGCAATAGGGATATCTCCCTGCAAAGTTACTACTCCGCCTGGGGTAGGAAACTTCATGCTAACATGTAAGGGTGATATTATAGCTTCCAATGCCACCAACGCGGGTCGGCCTAACAGAATATTGTAAGCCGACCTCTCCTTAACCACCACGAAGTCCATCCACAAGCATCGGTAAGCAGGGGGTTTGCCAAAACTGACGCTGAGAGTAATCAGGCCAGCTGGCCGAACAGGCATGCCGGTGAATCCATACAAAGGAGAGGCTACTGGGGTCATTTGTGAGTCCGCCAGACCCAATTGCTTGTATACATGATAATACATTATGTTCACGGCACTCCCAGTATCCACATATACCCTACGTACCTCTACAATTCTATCCGGCGCCATATGAATGCATAATCCAATGACTAATCCCGTGTTATTAGAATCAAGCGGGACTAAATCCTCTGGTCCATATATCAACTCTCGAGTCAACCTCCGTTTTTTCGGGGAAGGCCCAGTGGACGTACCTGACGAGCTGGGACCGCCGGGATTTGGTTGTGACGGACCACCCGAGATGGTGTAGATTATGGAATTGATTTGTGGCTGAACTGCAGCCTCTTGCTGATCTCGATCCCCATCATCATCCGACCTGGGATGTGTTGGGGGTGCCTCAGGTCGGCACTTATCCTTCTGCTCATTCTTTCGGAAGTTTAGACGGTTATGAAGCCGAGAACGCGGATCATAGAATTGTTTTAAATGTCCCAATTCAATTAACTTCCGAATTGCTTGAGCTAATTGCCGACAATCTTCAGTGTCATGGCCAACATCACGGTGATATCGGCAATACAATTTCGGATCCCTTTTGTCCCTGGGTCCTGCCAAGGGCTTCGGGTCCGTTCTTAGGCCATCTCTTTCCATGACGGCCAAAATTCTATCTTTTGAAGCCAGAAGGGGTAATCCTTCTCGACCTCGCTTGCCTCGAGCACCAAGGCGATCAAACGCACTGCGCCGTTCGCGTTGGTCTTCAAGTCGAATTGCTCGGGAGCTGGGCCGAGCCTCCCGCCGAGTACTCTGCTCGGCTTCCTTTTTCAATCGATTTGCCTCCTCTCCTCGGGCAAACTGATGCGCCTTTTCCAGGCACTCTCTCAAAGTAGTAGGCCCCTCCTCGGCAAGCTGTGAAAAGAGGCGGCCTGCTCTGAGACCGTTAATAAATGCTGCGGCTTTCACTCCTTCATTTCGATCACTGACCTGCAGTGATTCGTCAGAAAAACGCCGCATATACTTCAGTATTGACTCCTCCGCACCTTGCTTCAGGGTCATAAGGTGCGAAGAGTTCTTTATAAATGGCGCACTTGACACAAATTGAGACTTAAATTTTTGTGCCAGCTGTCTGAAGGAATCCACCGACTGGGGTGGAAGCTCTTGAAACCACCTTCTTGCCTTCCCCCGCAAGTACATGGGGAAAGTCTTACAACAGAGTGGGTCCGGTGCATTTTTTAAGTTCATTGCCGTCTGGAACTGAAAGAGATGATCTGTTGGATCAGATGTGCCATCATATGTGTCCATCTTTGGCATTTTAAAACTATCCGGTGCTGAATACTCTGCGATATCCCAGGAAAATGGACTTTCCTGGACTACCCTCAAGTACTCCGGGTTAAGTTCTTCAAGTCGGCTCCTCGGCCTGCGAGGATCCGCTTCCTGTCGAACACTTTTAAATGATTTAGGCTTTATACCCAGGCGCTGCCTAGGCATGGGCACCGACTCTAGCGTAGTGGCTCTGTCTCCACTGCGCCTAGCGTCTGCCATAAACCCCTGGGGACGGTGAGAAGATTGCAACTGGGTCTTCTCCTTCGGATGAAAAGACGTAGAATCTTCCCCCATATCCCCCGTCTCGGGTCTCTTCCCTTTAAGCCGTTCCACCACAGCTTCGAATACATCCAAGTTTTCAGCCACATACTTCATGGCCTTATTTCTCTCATCCGCGGTTATACCCGGGACCTTCTTCCTTTCTGGCTCGGTCCTCCTGGAATCCTGTCCAGGATGAACTGAGCGGGCCTCTTTTCGTCGTTGATGATTAGAGGACTCTCCTAATCCCTCACGGGCGTCTTTACCCATTTGGGCTGACTTGTTTAAGTAAAACGGTACAGTTGATCAAAATTAAGTGACGGAGGTTCAGGCCCTCCTTCTAGCGCCAATATGATGATGTCTGAATTGATCACCAAGTAATCGTTTGATGTGGTGCCGTTAGAACTCCGTCAATTGTCTGTAGCAAGGGAACTGCTGACCTACACAAAGAGAAAGGGTCAGAGGACCCGGGATTTATGGCCCCGGGTAATACCCTCCGACGCTCAAGTCAGTCTGGGCCATTTTTGTAAGAGGTTTATATATGAATGAGAGTTTTATGGAACTGAGATGTTCTCGTTAAACCTGTGTTTTCACCGTGGGGAAGATGAGTAATTTCTTTGGATTTGTTGTTACTTGTCCTCTCTCTCCTGCTGTTCAGCCTTTTTTATATGGTGGCTTGGGCCAATGCATGGGCAGAGCTTTGATATTGTGACAGGCAAGGAGGTTAGTCGGATGACACTTGCTCCTGCATGCTCGCCACGTGACTCGGTGCTGAGCTGAATAAGCTGGTTTGAGACATCTGGCTGGGAGTTTTGCCCGGTAGAATTACCTGGGGTAAACTCCTAGAACCGAGATGAAGTCTTCTAGAAGCGCTTTAGAGTGCCCGAGATGGCTGATGGTGTGGGACCAACATGCCGAGATGAAAGTGGCCGACTCCAAGGAGCAATGAGAGGCCTTTCGTGATGTTCGTGACTGATGCCAGCAAGGGTGGTATGAGACCAATGAATAGACCAGATCTTTGGCCGAGTTCAACTCTTTGGCCGAGATAGGACTGCGGGCCGAGATGAGACCTTGGAACCAAAGATAATTTAGGCCTTTTAACCGAGGTGAATTCCTTAACCCCTTGAGGGTACTGAGATTGTTTGGCCGAGATGACCATAAAGTCAAACGGGCGTGATGATGATGGGGCCCTATGGCCGAGATGGGTTGCCTGGTCATCCTCCGGGCCGACCCGCCATACTTCGCCATTTCTTACACTCTACCTAAGTGTTGACCGTTATTGACTAACGGGAGAAACTTTTTGGCTCATCATACATGGTTATAATCCACTTAAATCCAAAGAAAGAAGAAAGAGAACCAATAGAAAAATACGTGGTCATTGGATTAAATAAAAGAATCCAGGAAAAAAAAATGAACTTTCAAACAAATAAAAGGCAAACCCAATTAAGCTCTGGCAGCTATTGAAAATGAGGTTTGTAAGACAGTTCTAGTCCATTACGAGTGCATATGAGTTCAAAATCATATCTTTTCAGAAAAACCAAAAAAAAAAAATCAATAAACCACTAAAGATAAAGTCAAAGAGAAGGGGAAAAAGCATAGAAATGGGTACAACATTTGCCAAAATACCTGGTGGGGTGGTTTGCGTCGGGATTGCAGGGGATTGGGGAACACGGCGAGAGCGAAGGCGTATTGGAGATCTAGCAAGAGGGGGTTTGCGAGATGATGGATTCATCTTGGTAGGCATCTTGGTGGGATTGCACAAAGGCTGCGTCTTTAGGGTGTTAGTGTGCAGAAATGGCGGAGGGTTTACTGTTTCTTTCAATATAATGGCAATTTTGAATCTGAAAAAGACTGGGAGCCTTTGCCAACGGTTATGTTCCAATCCGACGGCTTGGATATGCCAAGGTTGACCGCTGCGATTATCTTTTCCCCCACCAAAATCTTGGGAGAATTGTAGAAAAATTGTAGTTTAAATCATTATTAGATTTTTATTGTTGCTTTTCTAAAAATTATAAATATACTTCACAATCTCTGTAGCGCCCCGCTCCCGAACCCTAGCATTGGGAACAGTGCACCCGCCGTATCTCGCTGAGGAGAATACAAGGCGTCGAATCAATCTCTTACACGTCAGAAATAACGTAGAAATTTTTCTCGCGGAAACGTAAATCATAACTTAAATTAAACTCCATTAATCGTCATTACATTACTGAATAAAGACTCTAGAAATAAAATAGTGAAGTAGTGCGTGGAAATCCTCAAATATAATAGGAACCAAACAGCTGCAGCGTCCCCTCATATCCTAGCCGCAGCTCTCAACCAGCCCACTCTGCTATGTCCGCCCCGACCTCAATGAAGATGTGCTCATAGTCCTCATCCGGTTCACCTGGGAAGTAGGGGTGAGTGACAGAAATCACCCAGTAGATGCCCGCCTCAAACAAATACAAAACGTACATACCGAAATGATATAGCCACATAGCACATAAACATGATATAACACATAGCACATAAATATAAGATAACATGCCTAAGATAAAGTAAATGCGGTAAGTAAAGCACTCCACATAAAAATGCGCAAGTACGTGATGCATGCTCAATTAACGTGTCACACGCAACAAGAATCATGTCATGCAATATGCCCTAGACCTATATGCAATGCATGATCCCGGGATTGACTGGATGCCTGTAGCCCGTGCACTACAATCCACCCTTGCGGATGCCCGTGGCCCGTGCACCACGATCCACCCCAACCGATGCCCGTGGCCCGTGCACCACGATCCACCATAACCAAGTATCCATGGCCCGTACACCATGATCCACCATAATCACATACTCATGGCCCGTACACCATGGTCCATCATAATCACATACTCATGGCCCGTACACCATGGTCCTTTTCACTCGAGCGTCTGAGACCCGTACATCTCAGCCCACTCCCAATGCAATGCACGTGCCATGAATGCAACAACAAAATCGCCTGGGGCCCGTACGCCCATCCTCACCAACTCCGGCACTCAACATTAGTCGTCTGGGGCCCGTACGCCCATCCTCACAATCTCCGGCACTCAATATTTGGTTTCATAAATTTTACGAATATTGAAGAGTTGTTATTTAGCATCCCCTCATTTTTCCTTAGCTTGTATTAATTTACTAGAATTTTCTACTAATTTCCCCTATGTTTCCCTTACTTTATTATTATTAATTTTTAATTACTTAAAGTTACCGAACTTCAGAAATTAAGTGAATATAATTTAATTTTAACCTTTTATATCTTCTTGAATTTATTTGGATATTCTTATTGGTATTTAATTATATTTTCCTGGCCTGATCCGTCAGACCCGATACATTTTCTTTGAGAGGTTAATGGGCCGCCTTCGGCCCGACCCGCTGGCCAGTCGACCCGGTCCGTTGGCCGGCCTGTTCTCTGCTTAAATTTAATTGTTTATTTATTCATTTAATTGGATGTTCCACCAGTGGCAACCCGCGCTGTGATTTGTTTTTCGATCCCAACCCCCATTTTCTCCTATTTCCAGTCTATAGGAACCTATTCTAAGGCCAACACACAACTTTTTAAAGGCTCCTAATGTAAAAGCCCCCCCCTTTTTTTCCAATTCTTTAAGGTTATTTTGTTTTCGATTCAATCATACCACCAATTTCACACACATACACGCACATAGCAGCCATAAACAATATATCTCATGCTTTCCAACATATACAAAATTTACAATTTAAACAAATAAAAACAACGAAACAAAATTTACAACTTAAGCAAATAAAACAACGAAACACAATTTACAACATAGACAATTAAAAACAACGAAACACATTAGTATACCATCAAAGCATGCATGAATCATATCCGTTTGAGGGGGAAGAGGCACCTACCTTTTTGACGAATTAACTTCCTACGCGGAATCTTTCTTTCCAACCCGCTGACATCTATGCTTGGTGTTGGACAAATCTTTCCTCTCTTCCTAAAGGCCCGAATGGTTGCTTTGGAAAAGAACAAAAACTTTAACTTCCACACTAAATCCAGGAAGTTGACAAGTACAACTTTAAACACCTTTTCATTTACCGTTATACTTATTCGTTTACTATTTTATTACCGTTTCAATTTCAACTTATCTCCTACGTATAAGTATACTTACGTATATGCTCGCGCCCATACACGTGCATATACGCGCTTATACTTACACGTTTCGCTTTCGGCCCACTTTTTCTCTTATTTCTATTTTCCTCTTATACAATTTCCATTTATACACATAACAATATACATTATTAATACCTTATATTATATATATGAATATAATATTAACGATCGAAAACAAAAGACAAGAATGAAATTCTTACTTTCTTATATACGAAACCCACAGTAAATAAAGTTCTCAGCACTTGTGTGTTAATTTATATATATTTTATTCTCTCTCTTTTTTTTTCACACTTCGGCCAGTCGTTTGAAAATCATCAACTTTTGGCCATAAATAGTTATTTCCTTTATGATTTATAATTCTAAGATAATTGCAATTAATATATATATATTTTTACACTTGATGCGCGTTATTGAGACTGCCCCACCACATATTATTAACACCTAACAATAATTTATCATTTATATACATGTGTGCACCCCCAAGTTCTGGCCACTGTTCTACATGGACAATTGGCCATGCTTCACCCAAAAGCAATGTTAATTCCACAAAGAAACCTTCTTATATGCTATAAACGATAAGCTTGTACAAAGAAAGTGAAAACAAAACAAAATCTTTCCATATTATTTAATTGGTACATGCATATCATACATATATATCAAGCGGCATACATACTGATCAACGGCCACATGGCCCATAAACACAACAATTTTATACAACTTTTATACATATACACATAATCGATACATATATACACAAATACATATGTATATATATCAATCTATGCAAATCACAATTACTATGCATGATCCGTTTTGATACGAAAATAGCGTAATACATTTATAAAAACATAGCAAATATAGCAAGGATACTTGCCTCGAGTCTCGATTATACACGATATACGAAGAACCGGGATGAAGAATGGACCAAAAATTCTCTCTTTTTACTCCTTAGGACTGACGGCTAAATAATAGGGGATGGTGGATTTGTTGTGTGGCATGTGTATTAGTATGTGTAAAAGGAAAAACTGAATCTTTTCTTTTCTTTGTCTTATTTCTGGCGGCAAATTCATGATGAAAGGCAGCAGGTCTGCCGCCTGTTGCTGGGAGTTTAGGAGGGTTGCTGCTGTGGTGGAGAAAATAAAGGAATAGGGTATGGATTTGGGTATTTTGTGTGTATACATATAGATATAGATATGTATAGATAGTGTTCTAGCACACTTAGATTATCATAATTCTAGTGAGTTTAGGACTTGTACTTAATTTAAAACTCTATCTTATTTACTTCCTAGTCACATTAGGATACTGGGGTTTATTTTCTTTTCTTTTCTTTTCTTTTTTTTTTTTACTTTAGCCGTATATGTGTAACTATATAATATATTTTTATATATTGTTGTTGTTGCCGTTTGTGTGTGTTTATCATATATATATATATATATATATATATATATATATATATATATATATATATTTGTTATTTTAAGCATTAAGCGTGCGTGTGTAATTTGCATGCGATTTCTTTATGTAGGAGAAATGACGGGGCATAACATTCCTTCCTCCTTACAAAAAGTTTCGTCCTCGAAACTTACGTATAGCGTAATCCATGGCTTAGTATGGTTCCATTTGATCCATTTACCTAGATGATGACCGTACTGAATATCCATTTCATATTGTGATACGTTAACCATTTCACTTTCTTATCATAGGCTAAGGCCTCGAAAATCATTTCTTGTACCCGTCAAGATAATTTCTAAGTTCATCATTCTCTGCTTATTTAAGATCATAACCTACTCTTCTTAGAACTCTAGCATTAAACTTAGGATATTGTCACCATACTGAGGGTTCCATAACCCAGTCATCATCAGTCACTATCGTACTTATATCTACGATCATAGCAGCCCCTAAGATCGGTTCTTATACTATAATCTTTAGCTTAAGTTGTCCAATCCTAATATGACACACTAAATGTTGATCGACTTAAGGCATTCTAATCACCATGCTTCCGCGCGCCACACTGATCCACCATACCTCTTTATTCGGTTATTTCAACCACAATTTCTAATTTAGTTAGATCTCACATGAACAACACACAATACTTGTTCATGCCTACTATATCTCAATTCAAGCATGCTCGATACATCTGTACCTACATGTTTCTAAGAATTAACACATAATCTAGGTTGGTAATAATTTGTCATTCCACTATATTATTGTAGTAATGCTTGCTAATCATTATCAATTCATATCTCTAATAGGACTAATATCTTCGGCCTATTTGATAATCCAAAATTCAACATCTTAATCGTAACTATAAGCCTTTTGCACGATATCCTTTGGTAACTCTGCTGATCATAACGCTAATAAATTCATTTCTTAGCACTTCGCTTTACTATCAATCATTTCTTAGGACCTCCGATCCCCACTTAGACCTAGTCGCGTTGCAGCACTAATGTCGAGGTAGAGGCGTGAATCCGCTTCATTTATCATAACGGTACCGGGTTTGCAGGAATTTGATCTAAGGGGTTATGCAAAATATTATAATTAACACTTAAGTAAGGCAAATAATTCAAAATCGTACAGGATGCCCTAGGCATACGTGGCATATCCCTTATCCGATCATCACTTAGGTCTAATGTCATCACTTATTTCTATAATCGATACTCGGTATCATCATTCCTTACGTCTAAAATCATTACCTATTTCTAAGTTCGATGCTTAGAATATAATTACAGCTTACGAACTAAGATCAGTGCTTATATTCAAATCATACCTGATGTTCAGATTGCCATTTATGTCTACGATCAGTTCTTATTTCCAAATCATACTTAGCATATGATCAATGTTTACGACTAAAATCAATGCTTAAGTCAAAGATAAACTCTTAATCAAGATCGTCGCTTATGTCTAAAATCATGACTTACGGGTATGATCATTACTTAAATAATAAGGTCACATTTTATTCCCAATAACATGCACAATATATAATCATTGCTTACGACTAGAAATCGGTACTTATGCCTAAGATCATGACTTACGGGCAAATCGTAACTTAATTTCTAAGATCATAACCTAAACTTATGCTTCCGCTGTGGATCTAGAACCATGTTCTAAAAGGTCGCACTGTCGAACACGTAGTGCTTCTTAAACTCATTTCGAAATTAGATCCAAGTGATCAGCAGTGTCAGTTGTGCTGCGCCATCACTCCTCCGCATCTCTTTGTCGAAGAATCTCAGGTCCAAGTGCATTGGTGGTGGAGACGGTGCATGCTAGTTCAGCAGCTGGTGCTACTGTGCTAAGGTGTTGGCCTTGGTGACTATGACATCTTCAAGTGCTTGGGATGATCCCCTGATTCTGGTGGTTCTCACCACCACTTCCAGCTGGCTCACGTTGTGGAGGCATTTCTGTAATTCCACTTCATGAAAAGAAATCAGATTAGTCAATAGCGAGTTAAAAGGGTTAGACACGGGGTAAAACGGTAATTAGACAGAGAAAGCTCACCATCGGCACACACCTCCCACAACCCGATCATAGCCTAAGTCTAAAATCATTTCTTAAGTCTACTTTGTTTATTAGGGGTAAAATTTGAAATTTTATAAAAGATCGTAACTTATGTCTAAGTGATCTAATTAATCCTGCGTTTCCGAGGCGGATCTGAAGCCTCGGCTCTGATACCAACTGTAGCGCCCCGCTCCCGAACCCTAGCATTGGGAACAGTGCACCCGCCGTATCTCGCTGAGGAGAATACAAGGCGTCGAATCAATCTCTTACACGTCAGAAATAACGTAGAAATTTTTCTCGCGGAAACGTAAATCATAACTTAAATTAAACTCCATTAATCGTCATTACATTACTGAATAAAGACTCTAGAAATAAAATAGTGAAGTAGTGCGTGGAAATCCTCAAATATAATAGGAACCAAACAGCTGCAGCGTCCCCTCATATCCTAGCCGCAGCTCTCAACCAGCCCACTCTGCTATGTCCGCCCCGACCTCAATGAAGATGTGCTCATAGTCCTCATCCGGTTCACCTGGGAAGTAGGGGTGAGTGACAGAAATCACCCAGTAGATGCCCGCCTCAAACAAATACAAAACGTACATACCGAAATGATATAGCCACATAGCACATAAACATGATATAACACATAGCACATAAATATAAGATAACATGCCTAAGATAAAGTAAATGCGGTAAGTAAAGCACTCCACATAAAAATGCGCAAGTACGTGATGCATGCTCAATTAACGTGTCACACGCAACAAGAATCATGTCATGCAATATGCCCTAGACCTATATGCAATGCATGATCCCGGGATTGACTGGATGCCTGTAGCCCGTGCACTACAATCCACCCTTGCGGATGCCCGTGGCCCGTGCACCACGATCCACCCCAACCGATGCCCGTGGCCCGTGCACCACGATCCACCATAACCAAGTATCCATGGCCCGTACACCATGATCCACCATAATCACATACTCATGGCCCGTACACCATGGTCCATCATAATCACATACTCATGGCCCGTACACCATGGTCCTTTTCACTCGAGCGTCTGAGACCCGTACATCTCAGCCCACTCCCAATGCAATGCACGTGCCATGAATGCAACAACAAAATCGCCTGGGGCCCGTACGCCCATCCTCACCAACTCCGGCACTCAACATTAGTCGTCTGGGGCCCGTACGCCCATCCTCACAATCTCCGGCACTCAATATTTGGTTTCATAAATTTTACGAATATTGAAGAGTTGTTATTTAGCATCCCCTCATTTTTCCTTAGCTTGTATTAATTTACTAGAATTTTCTACTAATTTCCCCTATGTTTCCCTTACTTTATTATTATTAATTTTTAATTACTTAAAGTTACCGAACTTCAGAAATTAAGTGAATATAATTTAATTTTAACCTTTTATATCTTCTTGAATTTATTTGGATATTCTTATTGGTATTTAATTATATTTTCCTGGCCTGATCCGTCAGACCCGATACATTTTCTTTGAGAGGTTAATGGGCCGCCTTCGGCCCGACCCGCTGGCCAGTCGACCCGGTCCGTTGGCCGGCCTGTTCTCTGCTTAAATTTAATTGTTTATTTATTCATTTAATTGGATGTTCCACCAGTGGCAACCCGCGCTGTGATTTGTTTTTCGATCCCAACCCCCATTTTCTCCTATTTCCAGTCTATAGGAACCTATTCTAAGGCCAACACACAACTTTTTAAAGGCTCCTAATGTAAAAGCCCCCCCCTTTTTTTCCAATTCTTTAAGGTTATTTTGTTTTCGATTCAATCATACCACCAATTTCACACACATACACGCACATAGCAGCCATAAACAATATATCTCATGCTTTCCAACATATACAAAATTTACAATTTAAACAAATAAAAACAACGAAACAAAATTTACAACTTAAGCAAATAAAACAACGAAACACAATTTACAACATAGACAATTAAAAACAACGAAACACATTAGTATACCATCAAAGCATGCATGAATCATATCCGTTTGAGGGGGAAGAGGCACCTACCTTTTTGACGAATTAACTTCCTACGCGGAATCTTTCTTTCCAACCCGCTGACATCTATGCTTGGTGTTGGACAAATCTTTCCTCTCTTCCTAAAGGCCCGAATGGTTGCTTTGGAAAAGAACAAAAACTTTAACTTCCACACTAAATCCAGGAAGTTGACAAGTACAACTTTAAACACCTTTTCATTTACCGTTATACTTATTCGTTTACTATTTTATTACCGTTTCAATTTCAACTTATCTCCTACGTATAAGTATACTTACGTATATGCTCGCGCCCATACACGTGCATATACGCGCTTATACTTACACGTTTCGCTTTCGGCCCACTTTTTCTCTTATTTCTATTTTCCTCTTATACAATTTCCATTTATACACATAACAATATACATTATTAATACCTTATATTATATATATGAATATAATATTAACGATCGAAAACAAAAGACAAGAATGAAATTCTTACTTTCTTATATACGAAACCCACAGTAAATAAAGTTCTCAGCACTTGTGTGTTAATTTATATATATTTTATTCTCTCTCTTTTTTTTTCACACTTCGGCCAGTCGTTTGAAAATCATCAACTTTTGGCCATAAATAGTTATTTCCTTTATGATTTATAATTCTAAGATAATTGCAATTAATATATATATATTTTTACACTTGATGCGCGTTATTGAGACTGCCCCACCACATATTATTAACACCTAACAATAATTTATCATTTATATACATGTGTGCACCCCCAAGTTCTGGCCACTGTTCTACATGGACAATTGGCCATGCTTCACCCAAAAGCAATGTTAATTCCACAAAGAAACCTTCTTATATGCTATAAACGATAAGCTTGTACAAAGAAAGTGAAAACAAAACAAAATCTTTCCATATTATTTAATTGGTACATGCATATCATACATATATATCAAGCGGCATACATACTGATCAACGGCCACATGGCCCATAAACACAACAATTTTATACAACTTTTATACATATACACATAATCGATACATATATACACAAATACATATGTATATATATCAATCTATGCAAATCACAATTACTATGCATGATCCGTTTTGATACGAAAATAGCGTAATACATTTATAAAAACATAGCAAATATAGCAAGGATACTTGCCTCGAGTCTCGATTATACACGATATACGAAGAACCGGGATGAAGAATGGACCAAAAATTCTCTCTTTTTACTCCTTAGGACTGACGGCTAAATAATAGGGGATGGTGGATTTGTTGTGTGGCATGTGTATTAGTATGTGTAAAAGGAAAAACTGAATCTTTTCTTTTCTTTGTCTTATTTCTGGCGGCAAATTCATGATGAAAGGCAGCAGGTCTGCCGCCTGTTGCTGGGAGTTTAGGAGGGTTGCTGCTGTGGTGGAGAAAATAAAGGAATAGGGTATGGATTTGGGTATTTTGTGTGTATACATATAGATATAGATATGTATAGATAGTGTTCTAGCACACTTAGATTATCATAATTCTAGTGAGTTTAGGACTTGTACTTAATTTAAAACTCTATCTTATTTACTTCCTAGTCACATTAGGATACTGGGGTTTATTTTCTTTTCTTTTCTTTTCTTTTTTTTTTTTACTTTAGCCGTATATGTGTAACTATATAATATATTTTTATATATTGTTGTTGTTGCCGTTTGTGTGTGTTTATCATATATATATATATATATATATATATATATATATATATATATATATTTGTTATTTTAAGCATTAAGCGTGCGTGTGTAATTTGCATGCGATTTCTTTATGTAGGAGAAATGACGGGGCATAACAATCTCTTAGAAATCGCCAACATAGTTCGCCATTTATTGGTGTTTTTCTGTTGTTGCCAAGAATTTAGAGTTTTTTAAATTAAAAAAAGATTTATTTTGTCGGTACGATTACAGGGCTATCGCACCAACACCAGTGCTTACTTCGAGATCACTACCACTACCCACCCAACCTCGACGCCTGCTCCGCCTCATGCACCTGCTCCGCCGCCGCCACCGTTTCTTCTCTTTTGTTAGCAATCTAATTCTCCTACCAAGATAGATCGCTAAAGTCAGTCTTATATAGTACAAGTCTTTAAGGAAGTTGCTAAGATTTTCAATCCCGCAATAGTTCACTACTAACCAAGCTGGACTTGCCGCCGGAGCTCTAAGGTAAATTTAACTACTAACCAAGCCGGACTTGCCACTAGCTTTAAGGTAAATTTAACTAAAAATTTATTTAGTTGCAGGAAACTGTGAAAACTAGCAGCAATGTTAAAGCTTTGAAATTTGTTTTCAGAAAAATTTTCTGACGGTCAAGTTAGTCATAAGTGTTTTTTTAGTTGAATGAAGAAATTTAAAGAACCTTTCTCTTTGTAATTATGTCACGTGTTGAAGAGAATGTTTTTGAACCTGCCCTTTTTCTTTGTGGATAGAATGTTTTACACTCATTTGTCTTGGGCTGTGTAGGTTGAGAGTGTCAATATTATCAGATGTTCGTCAACTTTTGTGCATGCAATTATAGGTATCGCCGAATAAGACTAAGTGCCATGATGTCAAGTTGAAGTTGTCCATATGGCGAGTATAACAGTGACCGAGCTCCATTCAGTGAGCTGCATCAAGCTGTTCTATTATTGACCAGCAAGTCGATACCGAGCTGATATGACTTCGTCTTTATCCTTATGTTTGAGATAGTGTAGCCGTCCTCCCGACCGACCGACCTGCTATGTGTTGGCTGTATCTAACCTTGGATGACTATGGCATCCGAGAACGACATGCGTCCTTGTTAGGTCTGCCGTCCACACTCTGATCATGCCGACCTGTTTACACTTGTTGTTATGTATTCGTGTTGATTTTTACCTCGTCATATTCTCTCAAATTTGCCCTGACAATCTGAATGATAAGGTAAATCTTCTGGTAATGGAAAAAATCTTTTGAAACATTAAATGATGCACGTCTATGACGTGTCCTCTCCTTATTGATGTCAACCTGTGACGCATATGTGAAACTTACCCTATTGACTGCGATAAATACGACCCCATTCAATGTATTTCAGGTCAGACGACTTATGATCCTCCCGATGATTATAAAGTTGTTTACGAGAAATATATTAAGATAGGTCTTTGTTTTTCCATCCAGACGTGCTCAAACTAATTCTAGAATTTTATAAACTTAGATTACCACAATTGGTATCTAATGGCATGAAGACTATTTTCTGCTACATGATTTTTGTCCGATCTATCAAGAATGCTTTTGAACTGTGAACATTAAGAGGATTCTTCACTTGTAAGGTCTCAGATAGCTTGTTTTACTTTGCCAAGAGACCTTGGGACAAGGAGTTTCAGTTCAAAGCAAATATGCTGACCTTCAATAAGGGATGAAAGTTTTTCTATGTGATGAAGGTAGGCTTGATGAGCGACACTGTTTGGATGACCATGAAGGCATATAACAGTAAACTAAATAAACATTACAAAGATGCCGCCAAGAGTCTTCAAAATTGTTGACCAACTTCGAGTAGATATGTCAATAACTGAAAAGGTCGACCTTGGGACACATAGATGGGTCCAAGCTATAGAGAGAGATGAGGGATAATGACCTGGAAGCCATCCATGGTGTGTGCTGGAAGCTCTCTATGATGGCATCCTATTTACTATTGGTAGAGATCCTATAAACAAAGTTCAATTTAGTAAAAACAAGTCATAGAAGATTTCTAATCAGTATTATCAAACTCGTCCATTCCTATGGTGTTGATATAACATAGTGCTTGCTACAAGTTTCTGAGGATGAGATTTTAAGAATCACTTAAAGAAATTCATAGCCACGTTTATGGTGGTGTGAGCAGTACACGTTTGGTAATTTCACTTATATAAGTGTAAAGGTGGTGACTCTTCCTATAACAGTTTGGAATAATTCACTCAAGCGCTTATAAAAGCCTACCATGTATGGCCGAATTTGTACCAAACCGCGAACTTGTATGAAGTAAAAAATGATATGTCTTTTAGTTGCCCATATAAACAGTAACAAAATATGATTCAAATGTCTATGTCATCTTATTTCAATTATACACTTCTATTTGTACTAAGTGACTATTCAAGATGCAAGTCATCGTCCATTATTATGCGTCATTGTCTTTGATTAATATCAGAGTGGTTAGTTTATAATTGTTTATGAATGTTATTATATAACTATGGATCATGAAGGGATTGTTGGAAAAGGCACATAAAATTTCTTTAAAAAGTGCTCCAAATTTATATAAAAACATGTAAGAAGGTTAATTGGAGAATGGAATGAAACTTGGATTGGATAAATGAGACGATACTCTGAATTCTGAAGCGACCAAACGTTCGGTGAGTGAGACCAAACGTTCGATGATGAATTCTAAGTTCGGTCTAATTATGAAGTTTTTGTCCAATGACCAAATGCTTCACCAGATGTTCGGTAAAACCGTTTACCAAACGTTCGGTCCTGATTTCAGTGATGAGTTTTGAGTTGCAACATTCAAAATTTTTAAATCCAACATTCTGTAACATTTACCGAACGTTCGGTTACTTTTGACAACAGAATTTTCTGTCGTCTTTTGATGAACTTGACGACTTGACGATTGAAGTTGCAATGGTAATTGTTGGAAACTTATTTATGTTTAACTTAATTAGCACATTTTTTAATTTACATTTGTATGATCTAAATATTTACTCTTTTCCTTTTTTTTTGAATGATTTATTGTTGCTGAGTGTCTTGAAAATGTGTTTGTCAATAGCATTTCTGTGAAGTTTATGTTTTCTTTTTCAAGAAGTGGAGCTAGCGGGTGTTGCAACATACTATATCTTCTAAACATAAAAAGTGCATTTTATGGCTGCTTGTGGCGACACATCACGTTACTCTGAATCCTTACATCTGGGTTGACTGTCTTAGTATGAAGTGTGTGAGCTGCATCTTTTCTTGTAGGAAGAGGAAAAGCTGAGTAGAGAGCAAATAGAGAACGAGATTCGGAAAATCAAAGAAGAACACGCTGATGATGAAGGTACTTTTGCAGTTTTGTTCTGATTGAGTTTTTGTAATATTATCTGGATCAATTTTAGATGTACATTTTCGTGGCTTCAAGGCCTGTGCTATCTTTTTATGCAAATATCCTTCTTTTATATATTTCCAGATATCATGCATACTAGATCACATTAGTGATACACGAAGCATTCAGCTTTAGCTACTGTGCCTGCTTGGTTCCTCCTGCCCTGTGGAGGTTTCACATCGTGTCATGCGCTCTGGCTAAATTGAAAGCCTAGTATCGGCTAGGAAGGTCTATGGTGCGAGTTTAGTGAGAGTCAAAATTGTGTTAATGTTTTGGATATAACCCTGTGAAATGAAGGAACTAGAGTTTCTCTTGTGTTGGCAAGATGCTACAAGCCTTTGGCTGTGAGTTGCAATCTTTTCTTGCGGGGAATATCAACTATGGACCACTTTGCCCTTAGAGATGGTTGTATTTATATTCCTATCAGTCTATTTGCGAGCAAGTTTGCAAGTCCTAAGGTGTTAGAAGTGTATCCCGAATGTGGATCTGACCGACTTTGGCTGAAAATTTAAATTGGTTGATGTTCTGGTTTTGCTTCTGGTAACTTTCTGTTTTGCTAGAATTTCTTGACAAAGTGGATACTCCTGTCGATGTTCCTTCTCGGAAGCGCTTTGCCAAGTACAGAGTGAAGCCTTTTAGAACCTCGTCATGGGACCCAAAAGTATGTCTTGTGCGTATAGATTTTTTAAGATGGTTGCGGTTCTCACTGTTACTGACTATCGTGTATGATTTCCAGGAATCCCTTCCTCCTGAATATGCAAGAATATTTGCCTTTGATAATTTCTCTAGAACTCAAAAACATGTACGTGCAAAAGCCTCCAATGTGGAGCAGAGCGACGTGGATGATTATCTAGTGGCTGGCTCATACATAAGGTTTTACCTTAAGGATGTGTCAGTTTCCGTGGGTTCCATGTTGTATGCCTCATTAAAGACGATGCCTATTATTTCATGTGGTCTCTCTTGCAGCATGAGTCAAAAATCTCTGTCCCGCACTTCAGGTTCGTCCTGTGGTTAAATGTTGGCTGTGTTTCGAGCACTGGAAGTTTTAGCTTCTAAGAATGACCCTGACTAGCTATGATCTTCTGTTGTTTTCCAGTATAAAGAAGCATGACACATAAGCTGCTCCTCTTAAATCTAAAGAAGAACTTACTTTAAATGTTGGTTTTCGCCAACTTTTTGCAAGGTAACTGTTGCGAAGTACAAGGACATCGTGTGCTGGTTTTGTTCTGACATCTACTGGGTCGGTTTTGCTTCATGACTAAGATTTTTTTTTTCTTTTTGTGTGATTCCAGGCCTTTGTACTCGTCGGACGCAACCAATTCAGACAAGTCAAAAATGGAGAAGTTCCTTCATGCTGGTCGCTTTTCAATAGCTTCTATTTTGCGCTCCAATTTCTTTTCCTCCACATCCGCGCATTGCTTTGAAGAAAGTAGGGGAACAGCAACCACCAGTGCTTGCTGCTGTAGGCTCACTTAGAAGTATTGACCTTGACAGGATTATTCTGAAGAAGATCATTCTGACTGGGTAAGACAACTCAGTAATGGCATTTCTGTTTCACTCTAGCACTCTTCCTTTTTCTCCCGTTATGCAAACGACAAGATAAGCTCTTCTTAAGTCCCCCTTCAGTGAAAAAACAAGTGTGTTTCTGGAGGGGGAGAATGTCATGTTTCTTGTGGAAGTTTATCTCATGTGTTCCTGTCAAACTTTGGATGCTATCTAGTTGACTTGGATGGCAATCTGATGCTGAAGATAATGAAATGTAAAATTTATTAATGATGCAGTTATCCTCAACGGGTCTCAAAACTGAGAGCCACCGTGCGATACATGTTCGACAACCCAGAGGATGTTAGATGGTTTAAGGTAAACATACTTCATTTGGTGCATTTGTTTTGTCCTCTGTTTGGTGTACTGAAGGTCACACTTCTTGCAGCCTGTAGAAGCTTGGACAAAATATGGGCGTCGTGTTCGAGTGAAGGAACCTGTTGGAACACATGGTAAGTCATGTTATAAGCCTTCTTTTGCTAGAAGACTTGCAAAAGCGAAGAGGATGCAGATAAGCGTTGTTAGGCAGTTTAGGCTATTGCAAATATATGCCTGCTATTAGCGAGCTTTAGTTAACATGTTTGGTTTTAGTACATTGCAAATAATGTATAGTAGTTGACAAGATCAACTATTGGTCATTTTTCTCGAATTTTCTGTTACAAGTTACAATCTGAAATATCAATATGCCTTGCTGAAAGTAGATTTTAGTATCCGTGGCCGATTATGAAATGACCCTGCGTAATGTTTCCTGGTGAACTGGATTTTCCCCTTTTGACCATATTGTTTACTTAATGAATTTACAGGGGAGATGAAATGTATCTTCAATGGGGTTCTTCAGCAGCATGATACTGTTTGTATGAGTTTATATAAACGAGTATACCCCAAGTGTCCGCAACACTGGTTTCCCATGACTGACTGCTGAATTATGCAGCAAACAATTTGAACTCCAAGATACTGTGCTGATCCTAGAATAGCATTGGGTTTTGCTAGAGAGGGAGAGGGAGATGATACAAGCAAAAGAGAAGATTGTTTGATCAAATGTAGTCAGCCAGTCTCATTAATGTTTGGATTTTTCATTTGTTGTTTCACCAAGAGTGTATGAGCTTATATTATATGCCTTGATCTTATATCGAGAAAAAATCATCCCGTCCTCCATGTTTTCATTGATGTATATTTTATCCGTTAGACCAATCCGAAACATCAAAAGAAAGGTCCTAACGGTTACTGGTTTACTAGGCTTTCGCGTTTACGCAAGGAGCCGGATCGTTTCGCGATCTAATGTACACAACTTTTTTGAGCAGAAAAAAGTTTCATTTCTTTAGGTGTATAACATTCCCTAAAGCTTGGAAAGAAACATAGTAAAAGAGAATATGCAGGGTTCCCTCTAGTTTGTTGTATATAACGTGGTTATTCTCGGACTATTTTGATAAAGTAACTATTAGACTATTATTACTTTTCCCTTCTAAAAATATTTTTTTTTATTTTTTCATATGTGTAGTTTATACACGTTTACGTAAATTGAAAAATCAAATGAGACTACATTTTTTTAAGAGAGGAGTAACATGCCATTTAGTGATTTCTGTATTATTTTAGAATTTGTAATATATAAAAGAGGTATGTTGTGTTAAAAAAAAAATTCGCATATGCTGATGTGGTGTCTTATTTTAGATCAAAGATGTCATTTGTGTTGCAGGAGTAGACTTTGAGTGGGTTTTTTGCCGGTGGATTTCTAAATCAATATCTATTTTTTCGTCTTTGTTTGAGATACATGTGAAGCAATCTATGTTTTTCTTTTCTTTTTTCTTTTTCTTCATAAATCTAGCTCTACACAAGATTCACCCTAAGTTCAAACGTCGCCAACGGACTAGTCACCACTGTATCACACCACCGCGCAGCTTTCCCGTCGGCCAGTATAAGAAATCGAATAATAAACACAAAAGCACAGGGTGAAATCCGATTCTGTCTGAGAATCCAAATGGCTTCAACTTCACCTGTTATCATATAGCGTAAGCCATCACATCACAAACTGTTCGACTATTTGCCTACTGTGAAAGCAGGACAAACTTAGCTGAAATGCAAATAGCCCAGCAACCGGGGAGTTTGGGCATTCAAGAAATGAGGCTTTCAGTTTAGGCCACGCTTCTTTTCTTGCTTGTCGCTGAAACATGCACAAGTTACGGTATGTAAAACTCTCTGATCGAATTTTCCACTTCCTCATCCTACATTCAGATGCACTAAACATTGTATTTTCGTTGCACTCAGAAGTCATGGTCTTGCATTTTCTTTGATCACAGGTCAAGGGCCGCTTTGCGTTTTATTGCTTACCCATTTTCAGTATTGAACGCTCCACCACCTTTGAAGGTACTTTTTCCTTGTAAAGGAGTAAGCTTTTTCAATTTTCTGAGGCTTAGATAGGCTTCCACATATCTCGCTTTATTTTATTTTATGATTGTTACCTTTTTTTTTTAACAGAGGCTTAAGTTTGCTGGGAATCAGTTTGAGCAATTTTTCACCAACTCCCACGGTATTCACCATTTCATGATACAAAATTGTTTCAAATGATACTCTACAGTTGCACTATGCATATGGTGTCGATATGGTTGCATAATTAGGCATATGTTTTACCAGCTTTAGGCTAAGAGTGATATATATATATAAACATACATGTATACATACATACATACATATGTGTGCGTGTGTGTCTATATATATGTATGTATGTATATTATCAAAGGTCTGGGTTTTTTGTGGGCGTCTCTATACTTGGACTTAATCTGGTCTTCTGCGACTGCAAATTCAGGATGCTGGAAGCAGTTTTCTTCAGGAGCATTACAGGAGCAGATAGTGGATGCACTTCACTTGAGAGAGAGAAGTAAAGCTTCTACTCTGCTGTCAGAGCTTTGTCGTACTAATGAAGCTTTGGAACCTAGTGATTTTCTTCTCATTCTTCAAAAATGCGCGAGATTACCAGATCCACTGGTGGGATTGAGAGTCAATTTCTGTCCTCATCTGTTCTTTACACTGTTTACTAAATGAAGAATTTGATATACTTATAAAAGTATGAATATTTTTCCCAAGGATACTTGACCTTATAATGCAAATACCAGGACAGCTTTCTTTGATTCATTGACCAGGAAAGCAGGTAGTATTGCTCAAGCCTTGAGGAGCACTTTCTCATGTTGATGTGTTTTAGTGTAGTAGCACCTATTTTCCCAAGCACTAAAAGAGCAAAAGAAGATGGACTTAGAATAGACAAATACAACAACTCTTCAACATTTTTCGACTATATGTGGTCGGCTATATGGATCAATGATTTTTTGTTTTTATTTATTTATTTTGTTTCGTAGCCTAAATTCTACATTGTTTATGTGTATCCTAATACCTAATGTATAATATGTGCTTTTAGAATACGCTTCTTTCAAAAATATCATATCATCTCAACTGTGATTCAGACTTAAACACCTAAAATACCCACTTAAATCTTATACCTCTGCATGACATCGGCTACTTGAATCAACTGTTTCCACTGTACTTTATCACTGAGCGTATGCTCTCCAATTGTCATATAATTCACATCCATTTCTTATTGCATCTTTTGGGAAGCCTTTGCATATGTCCATACCATCTTAACATTGATTCCATCATCTTCATCTACATGAGCCACTAAAACCTTTCTCCTTGTAATGTTCATTTCTTATTTTATATTTCCTTGTATGCCTACAAATCTATCTTAACATTCTCATTTCCGCCGCTCGTATTATTTGTTCATGCTCATAATTGACTGCTTAGGATTCAAACCCGGACAACAGTGTGGATATTACTGCTGTCCTATAAAAAATTATCCTTTAAGTTTAAAAGGTATTTTCCTATCACAAAAAAAGATCTGGCGTACTTCTTAACTTTAACCACTCCGTCATTACCCTGTGATTCACATCTTTGTCAATTCCTCTATCATTCTGTAGTATAGATGCTAAATACCTAAAACTCTTACTCATGTGAATCTCTTGGTCTCTAGTTTCACACAAGGTTCCAAGAGCATTCATTTATTGCTAAAATTAAATTTCATATATCATGTCTTATTTCGACTCAATTTGAAGCACTTTTCCTCTAGTGTCTCCTGCTAACATTACAACTTAGCATTGACTTTTCACATATTTTATTAATCAACACAATGTTATCTGCAAATAACATGTTCCACGAAACTCTATCTTGAATCTGTCAAGTGAGCTCATCTATACAACAACAACAACATTACTTCATTGCCTTAGAGGCTCCCGCCTATGGCGAGGTATGGAGGGTCGGATGTACGCAACCATGCCCATGTGTTAAAAACACACAATGGTTGTTTCCCGATGGCCCATAATGATGCGCCAAGTTATGTCGATCAACTGTTACTTCACAATATAAGAAGCGCAACCAATTTAGTGGCTCATCTATAACTGAAGCAAATAAGTATATATTTAATGCAAATTCTTGGTGTAAGCCCACTGTAATAGGAAACTCTGAGCTTAGTCCTTATAGAGTCCTTACGCTGGTTGCTGCGTTCTCATATATATCTTTAGTACTTTCTATATTTGTTTCTCTAACACCTTTCTTTTCAAGCACTCTCCACAATATTTCTAGTAGAATTTTATCATATGCATTTTTCAGATCAATAAAAACCATATGAAAGTTCTGATTCTTCTCTCAATATCTCTCTAGTAATCTTCTCAAGAGATGAATAACCTCCATTTTTGACCTTTCTAGCATAAATCTAAATTGATTTTCAGATATGCTAGTCTCTTTGGGAAGTCTTTTTTCAATAAATCGCTTCTAAGATTCATTGTATGGTTCATTAATTTAATTCCTCTATAACCTGTACAATCTTGTATATCTCATTTGTTTTTATACAGAGGTACTAAAATGTTTTTGCTCCACTGGCCAGACACCTTTCCGGTCTTCACTATTTTGTTAAAAAGATCTGTGAGCCATATAATACCTTCTTTCGTTTATACATGCTTGTTCTATGTGTGAATTGCTTGTAAAAGAAGCTCATGGCGGTGGTTTAATGGGTCATTTTGGAGTACATAAAACATTAAAAGTATTGAAATAACATATTTCGGGCCTAAGTTGCGTGTATATGTAGAAAGGCTTTAATAGGTCATTTCTCTATGTAAAGTCTCAATCGGCTTATCGGCAGGTCCACTCACTTTACCATTTTTCATCATTTTCAAAGCATCTTCAATCACTGGTAATTGAATTCTCATACTATCTGTTACGTTTCTATCTTCGAGTTACGAAATTCGTCCAATACGAGTTCATCTTCCACTTATTCATTACAAAGTTTCTCAAAGTATCTTCTCTACCTATCTTTTACTACCATTTCCTCTGTTAAAATCTTGCTACCTTCGTCTTTAATGCAGATAACTTGAGTCAACTCTCTTGACTTTTTTTCTCTGGCTCTAGCAGTTTTTTTACACATTTCTTTTATTTTCTTTCGTGTCCAACTGCTCATAAAAATCCTTCAAATGCCTTTGATTTGGCTTCACTTACGGCCGGTTAGCATCTTTCTTAGCAAACCTATAGTCTTCTGATTCTCTAGATTCTTGCGAAGTTGAAGTGTCTTGTAAATAGTTTTCTTCGTCTTTTTTACTTTGTCTTGCACTTTTTCTTTCAACCGCCAATATTTTTTGTTTGCAGGTGCGCGACCTTTTGACTCGTCAAATAAATTTCTCGCTATTTTTCATCTTTACCGCCACGCCTCCTACACTTACATTTGCATCAACGCTTCAGTCTCTTGACTTTTTTTTTTTTTGCTTTAGTACTACTGTTCTAAAATATGTTTGCTTAACTTCTATCAAATTTCACCATTTTATTTTGGATTCTATAGGCTTTTTTCCCCTCAAGATGGTGTTACATAGTTTGATAGGAAAAGTGGGGTGAATTATTGAGTGAATCTCTCATATTTGAGAGTTATTGTAATTGTATCATATGATTTGATAGGAATGTACTCTAGGAAAGTAGACTGGTCTTTCATTGTATTAAGATCTTATAGGATCACTCTAAATTAGGCTGATTTTACTCCTGTATAAAATGTAATAGTGTATTTTGAAATCAATCCTTTTCACCATCTAAATCTACATTGTTAAACTTTCTCCTGAGATCACCTTACAGTCCTTACAAGCTATTCTATCTCTCCTACAAGTCATAAAATAGTCTATGTGTGGCTTATTTGATCCATTTTTGAATTTAAATAAGCGCTCATCTCTTTTTCTAGTTCTTTTCCTTCAACTTCGATTATTTTACTTTGTCAGGACCACTTTCTGTTTTCTCCCATCTCTTTTCCCTCAATTTATTATTTTCATTTGTCAATATTGCATTTCGGTACATGGGCCTCAATTTATTATTTTCATTTGTCAATATTGCATTTCGGGACATGGGCCGCTTAATAAGGTGGTCATCTTTTCGGAGTAGTTACTGAGGATTTTAAAGTTTGCAGTTTGCCCTGGAGACGTGGAATCTAATGAAGGATAAACAGATTTACATGGGTGGCAAATGCTACCTGTACACGATTCAAGCACTATCAAGGGGAGGTTACTTACTGGAGGTAATATTGTCAATTGTTCACTTCAGATTGGTTGTATTTTGCCTTGAAATTTTAGGAAATTTTGCACCTATACAATTGGTTCCATTTCTTGAATTTTGTGGACCTTTTTCCTACTTAGTACGGTAGTGGCCTCTGCCTATAACTTGGAAGTCAAATGGGAAACTTGAGGGTAAAACCTGTTTCGTCATTTATTCAGATTTACTTATGCTGGTTGCAAGCTGTGAGTTCAACCAATATCCCTCTGATGAAGTCCCCCCCTTCATACCCATCCTATCAAAACATCTCGGTCTTATTATTTGCACAAGTGCATCCACTTTAGTTTTCTTTCCCGGCACATATCTAGTCAAAGATGGAAACTTGTAACACCCTGTGCACATTTTCAGGCCTAACAGCTATATCTAGGAAATGGGAAGTTTCAGAAATGGTAGCAATGTTTTTTTTTCCCCGGAAAAGTAAATGGTAGCAACACTAATGTTTACTTATCCGCACAGGTAGCTCTTTTGGTGCATATCATCCACAAAAGAATTATTGGCAGTATAATGCAGAAATTGGACTTATCCCTAGTTGGCTTAAGGTTTTTGTTCAAGCGGCTAATTCAAAGTGGTGTCAGAACATGTGTTGTGATTTCCATTCTCTCCAACTTCTCCGTTGGTTGAAGAAGAGTTTATAGTTTATGAGCGCACATGGGGCCCTTAACTTAAATAACTTCCCTGACCTAATTTGATTAGGCGTGAAGGAATCATAAGTGTGTGGATTATACTTTACCCTTACTGCAGAACCTTTTCATGTGGTATCGTAAACACTAATCATTTAACAAATGATTTTGTTTTACCTTTGGCTGTGTTTCATGGGTCTTGACTCCTTCTATGACCAGTTTTTGTTGGCAGTTAATGTTAACATGTTATATTTTTCGTTCAGGCTTTCAATTTGATGAGCTTGCTTGAAGAGAATCCTGATATATATCCTCTTCTGCCAGTGTACAACAATTTTTTGAGTGCCTGTCTCCAAACTTGCAGTATCCATTATGCTACTGACTGCTTAAATCGAATGGAAGACCATATGGTGGGAAAGAGTGAATTCACTTACACTGAGCTTCTCAAGGTGTGTGGACAACGTTCACGGGCCTGAATTTCTGTTTTTTTGTCTATTCGTCTTACCTTGTGTACACTATCTCCAAATATCCAAGTATTTCGAAGGTTATGGAACATTGAATTGGGTTAAGGAGTGCTTATTTGATGTTCTACGGTACATAGAGTGGTGGCTCGCTATTTAGAGTGATAAATTTTGTCTTGAAATACTCTGTCTAGGAGGTGGCTTGCCAAATTTACAATTATGTTAGTTTGTGTCTGAGCCTTCTCGGACGGTACATGGAAACATAGCGCAAGTGTTTGTTGAACCCGAAGAAACCTTCTCTGCTCTTAATGGAACTTTCTTTGGTTCTGATGGAGCTTCATGACGGTGGCTGACACCCCTTGTTGTTATTTATTTAATTTAATATTTTCTTTTAAATTCACATAGTTTATCATGGTTGAATGTTTCTTCTGTTTTTATTGCTAGTCCTCTGTTTTCTGTCCAAAAGATAGATAATGGCTGCCAATTTGGCATTTGATGTCATCGAACTCCTACATCTGATTACTTACTTTCAGCTTGCAGTTTTGCAGCAAAATTTGTCAGCAGTGTGCCAGATATGGAATGAATGTATCACATATTATAGTCTCAGCCTTATTTCTCTTCGGAAATTTGTATGGTCCTTTTCGATGTTGAGAGATTTGGGATCTTCCTATGTAGCTTTACAGCAGATGGTGGCCCTGGCTTTTCAAAGGAATTTTGTCTTGAGAAAAACAGATGAGGGGAAGTTTTCTGGTTCAAGATTAGACATCCCAATACCTTCGTGTGGTGATGTTGTTCTGGAGAGATGTACCAAAATTGATGGAATTTTGTCATCATCCAAAGATCATGACATGACAGATGTAATTGGTAGTAACAACGGTTATGGTCTCAGTTTGTGTGCAGATAGCCAAGTAGTCCGGGATGTTGGAGTGCGTATACCCGATATACCTTTAAGTATGCCTGTTAAGAAAGTGCTAAGGTGGTCCTTTAATGATGTGATACATGCGTGTGGAAAAACAGGAAACTGTGTACTGGCTGAGCAGCTAATGTCCCAGGTAATATCAACTTTTCTACTTGCATTGTCGGCTTTAAAGGTCTCATTCTTATTTAAGAACTTTGCTTGACCTTCTGACATCCTTTTTGAGCCTCACACTTGCCAACCATAACTGGACTGGCTGATCTTGTAATACTAGTTTATTATCTATTCGGAAATTTTTGGTGGATTTACTTTCTGAACAGAAATAATGAAGAATTTATATATTATCGTTACATTTTTCACTTCTTAGATGCAAAATCTTGGACTTGAACCATCATCTGGTACTTATGATGGATTTATAAAGGCAGTTGTGCGGTCAAGAGGCTTCCTTGATGGCATGGAAGTGGTAAGATTTGAAAATCTATAGTAGTGTGTATAATGTATTTTTGCTTCTTTTCTTGCTTTACAAAATTACATATCATTTTCATCCTTAGAGTATGTCCTAGCTGTAAAAACTGTTCTTTCTCACATTGAGCACTCCTGCAGTATCTAGCTTCTTCTGAAGTATGGTGTGCGGTGATTCTTCAATACTTCTTGTAGTAAAATTGTGGGTCATCATTGTACTTGTATCCCCACCACCCAATGCCACTCCACGGTCACTCCCCTCCCCCTTCTCTCTCTTTCTTTCTAGCTCTCTTTCTCATTTTTTCCTTCAAATATTCTGCAGATTGAAGTTATGCGGCAGAAAAATATGCTGCCTTATGACTCGGCTCTAGCAGAAATTTCTGTGAGTTGTAGTAAAGGCTTAGAACTGGATTTGGCTGAGGCCTTCCTGGAACAGATGTCAAAATGTACTAGTCTTGGTCCTTATAATGCATTATTGAAGGCATGCGATGTTCTTGTAAGTCAATGATTTAGATTATTTTCTTGTATATAAAATGACATACATTCTTAGACACACACACACATATTTGCACGTATTTATATACCAGCTGTGGTCCTATTTTGAAAAAACTTTTCGTACATTTCATTGTTAATCCTGTCTTCTTGAGTTTGTTTGGTTCATTGTAGCTGCCTCGTCCTGCTCTGGTTTACTTCTATAATACAAGTAGCAGGGACTTTTGGGGGGCTAACTTACCCATGGTTTTACTTGTGCAGGATCAACCTGAAAGGGCTATCCGGGTGTTGGCTAAATTGAAAAAGTTGAATCTACAGCCAGATATCAGGACATACGAATTACTGTTTTCATTGTTCGGTAATGTGAATGCACCATATGAGGAGGGAGACATTTTGTCACAAATGGAGGCATCTAAAAGGATCAATGCAATAGAAACGGATATGATGAAGAATGGAATTCAACATAGCCGGTTATCTTTTAAGAAATTGGTAGGCAATGGTACTAATGATATTTCTTATCCTTCATTGCTGTAAGGGTCATTTAGGAAGTTTATATACTTTTAGTCAGTTTTTAAATTCAGAATACTTTTAGTCAGTTTTTGAATTTTATAGATTAGCCTTTTTGTTGCATTCAGTTCAAGAATTTCATACATCAAGTAAACGAAAATGGAGCTCACCATTGCGGGTCAGGTCATGAGTAACTCTTCTTTTTTAAAGAAGAAATTTGCCGAAGACAGATAGACCTCTAAGGTCTTTTGAATGTTCAAAAGTTTGATGAGGAATACTTGATCTTTTGATTCTACTCTAAAATCAAAGCCAAGCATTCTTGACCTTTTCCCGATGCCATTTGGAAACATAGTTCTTTTTCTATGGCCTTGGGTACCGGAGAAACCCATCCAATGTCTGAAGCTTGACTCAGTTCAGTGTGGGTTTGACTCTGCCTATGCTGAGGATACATTACTTCAACATAGAAGTCTTGAGTTGATAAACTAGGCAACTTGATTGGGAAGCCTTTATTCATGGATAAACTAACAACTTCACAATCAAGAGTTGCTTTTGTAAGAATTTGTTTATAAATTAAAGCTGGAGAAGAACCACCCGAGTCCATTAACTTCATTGATGAATATGACCAATAAATCACCCAAGAAGTCGTATATGAGTGGATGTGAATAGTTCCTTGGTATTGCATATTATAGAAGAAAAGAGAGAGGTAGCAGATGACCTCAAACTGGTAACGGCTCTATTTGGATTCTAATGGCAATAATGCTTTAGTCACTAAACCAGTGACTTATCTAAGTGTTTAGGGTGTTTCCAAGTATAATTCTGCTATATATGTGTGTGTGATTTGATTATTCAGAGTATATATACACAAGTATATATAATGCATTCTGTACAATTTAAATTGTGTATTTTTACACTCTTCCTTAAGCTTATTTGTATATATTAATACAATTAAGCTTGGACAACAGAATCTGAAAAAATCTTAATGGAGACACGTTTAGTTACGATATCAACCACTTGATCTTTAGACAAGACATGCACTCATATATGACCCTCTGTCTCTCTCTACTGCGGTTAACTTGACCTCTTTTTTTGTCGCACAACAACCTAAATGCATCAAACTCTCGCTCTAACCTTATATCTGGTATGTGAGATCGGCTGCATGATTTTTAATTTAATATAATTTTTCACTTATATTTATTTGATTAATTACTCTTTTTAGTCGATGGAGTATATTTTTACCAATAGATTTGGGTCAATTTTCATAACACTCTGACAGTGAGCAATTGTTGTTCGATACCCTGACTTAAATGCTCAGATGTGATCCTTGGGCAGATGAACTTGACTATGATAAATGTTTGTCTCAATTCTGTTCCATCAAATGGGGTACCTTTTTCTATACCTGAATTTGCAGTATCCTTTTAATGGTCGCCCCCTGCATCTTGTCTGGTCTCTCTAAAAAGACCTGCTGGCTAAGCGTGGGTACCCTGTTGAGAGCAGATATATGCATAATGAAACAGAAAAAACGAGAAAAGGCGGTGGTTATGTCTGTTTATTTTTTGATTTGTTGCAGAACGACATTAACTTTGTAGTTGCTTACAAAAAAAAAAAAAAACTTTGTAGTTAGTTGCTCCTTCCTTTCATTTAGCTTTTCACTTTCTGGCTCATTTTCCAAATTTTTTTTTAAATTTTTAAATTTTTATGTTTCCTTCTGTTAAATATCTGCAGATGAAAGCACTAGGAACAGAAGGCATGATAAAAGAGCTTTTTCATTACTTGCAATTTGCAGAGAATTCTTTCTCCAGTCTTCATAACATTCTGGGAACTTCAACTTATAATACAGTTCTGCACTCACTAGTTCAGGCTAAACAAGTAAGACTGCAATTCAGGTTGATATGTACTTTTATGTCTTTCTGGCCAAGTATTACAAGTATTTATTTCCTTTCAGACTCATATGGCAGCAGCAGTATTTCGAGCTATGAGGCTGGGTGGAATACCTCCTGATGCTGCGACTTATAATATGATGATTGATGGCTGCAGCATTATTAAATGTTTCACATCTGCTAGTGCGCTGGTTTCAATAATGATCCGCGACGGGTTTTCTCCAGGGACAGTCACTTACACAATTCTTATTAAGGTATTTCTGTTTCTCATTTGGGACAATCTAAATTGGCTCTCAATTAATTGGTAATTTTTTTTTTTTGAAAGTATCCACCCCACTAAATTTTTGGAGTGGAAACAAAGTCGACATCTATATAATTTGGCTCTCAACTTATTGATAAAAATTGTCATTTTTGATCATGGTCGTTTGTGGCGCTTTGTACTTATATTTCAGCTATTTGCCTGAATATAGCTTTTGATCTGATACAAGCAAAGTGTTAATTGATTAAATGCTGTAAGATATGTGGCATTGCACGTTGTGTTGGTGAACTGTTCAAAAATATTAAAATGTTACTTTGAACTTACAGTGTTGCGACCCGGTTTTAGTTTAAGGTGTATTTTGAGCATCTTATAGTTGTAAAAATGAAAATTTTGATTTGGTAATTGTTGATTGCGTCTATCTTACTTCAAAGACATCATTGCTCTCTATCTGTCCAATTGCAAAAATAGTTCGCTGAACTATCAACGTTCTGTTGTATGCATCAACCTCTGCCACACTGGCTTCTCCATCAACAGCAAGTATCTTTTCTCTTGCACTATCAATAATTTACATGATATGCCACGTTGAGCATGTCCCAGTTTCACATGCTTTCCTCTCCTTGTATGTCACTCGTCCCTTCCTCACTTCATTTTCCTCAGAGCCTCACCTTCTCAATATTTCACCCTGTTAAAACAGCGGAAACTAGAGACCTGCTTACAGACAATCAGGAGGCTTATTCTGCTTTTCTCTTGCTCCCTTTTGTCCATCTTTTCTTCTTTTGATGTCTCGCCTTCCATTTCTTTATTTTTGGCTAAGCTGAAATCTAATTATGTTTGATGTTATTTTATTTGTGGAGCCTTGTTTTCTGTCAGTGATCATGTGTGTGTGTGTGTGTGTGTGTGTGTGTGTGAACACACCCCCTGAATGTGAATGTGATTCTGAAGCCAAGATTCTTACATTTTGGGCAACTACTGTGGATGAGAAAGATGCCTACTTGGCTTATGGTATATGTAAAGACTGTTCTTTAAGCTTGTTGGGCCTGCACATGCCAATTTTTGCGGGGTCTTGTTTCTTTGTAGACCTTGTTGGGGCTTGAAGACTTTGACCAGGCTCTAGAGCTGCTCAACCAAGGGATATTGGATGGAATAGAGCCTGATGTATTGTTGTACAATACTATTATTCAAGCAGCAGGCGAGAAGGTATTCCTTGCTTATTGGTACATAAACTTTATGGTTAAGGTGTGCACGTTAAAATATTCTGTATTACATTACAAGTTTGGAGGCTCAAGTTCTTTTTACCTTTGCCAGCAATGTGTCCAATTATGTTGTATTCTTTAAAACTATTCACAGTAGCTCATTGATCCTATTTCTAAATGTCTGTTTGCTGTGTTTAAGGTACTTTTCGCCCTTTAAGTACATTGGAGCAGTGACTGTTTCAGCAATTAGAATTTGATTTGATTAATAGCTCCTAAATTTTGGAAATTTCATATCTTGATATTTCAGCTGGGCGTATGACGAACGTCTCTTGTTTTCAAACGTCTTTCGGTAATTTGGGGTTTCAAGCTAATATTTATTTGTATATGAAGTTTACTTCAGTTCTAGATAACCCTTTTCCTACGCGACATATTATTATATCTGCTTGTTATATACCTTATGAACTAGAAATGTGACACAACATAACCTTTCTTATTAGTAGTTTAGCTATTTATATTTTCCCGACTATTACCATGCAAAGTGGCAGACAGATCTGTTGCCAACTGGGTTTTCAGTACAAACTATGGATTATCACCAATGAACAAACGGTTCCTTTTTTGACCTTCTCTTTAGGGAAGAATTGATGTTCTTGAACTCCTCGTCGAGCAGATGCACCGAGAAAAGATCCAGCCTGATTCAGCTACCTGCAGTTATGTCTTCTGTGCTTATGTAGAAATGGGTTTTCATAGCACAGCAATGGAAGCGATACAAGTGTTGAGTCTCCGGATGATCTCAGAGGAAGATGACATTCTTGAAGAAAAAAGACAAGAATTCGGTGATCTTATTATTTCTGAAGACCTTGAAACTGAAACGTACATGCTAAGGTTTTTTAAAGAATCCAAAGAGGATCTGGCTGTTGCTTTGTTGTATTTAAGGTGGTGCGCTATGTTGGGGTTGTCAGTTTCATGGTCACCAAGTGAGAGCAAATGGGCCATTAGGCTTTCAAATGAGTATACACTTTCAAGAGTTTTTGCCTATTCAAGGACGGACAAGGAAGTCGGTTGTTACAGCATGTCTAAAAATATCGAGGGGCTGCATATGGGCGTAGCTCATTGACATTATGGTGTGCTTTGGATGCTCGCAATTTAGCCTCACAGTATGAAGTTGGGGTATGTTTTGCTGGAAAAACACATAAAAGTGTTTTTGATTGTGTTCCAAATTTATATAAAATGAAGTTGTAATATCGAATGGAAGAATGAAGCAAGTTATCTTGTTGGTGAGATGCCTTCGCTAAATCTTCAAATATGAAGGTTTGGTTAAGGATTCTGAAGGTTTGGCGGGAATACAGAACCTTCAACCTAAAGGTTCGACAAAGGTACCGAACGTTTGGTCTGAAGGTTTTGTATTAATTTGGAGGTTGTCAAACATTCGTCAAGTATATCGGACGTTCGGGCAACTACTTTAAATCAAAATCATTGATATTTTTTTTTTATTATGATTTGACACATTGTTTCAATTGGGGGCACTTCTATTTGATATTGAACAGTCATAATTTGTTTTTGGGAGTTAAATTCTGTAGATAATAACTTCCATTTAAAGAGAAAATGTCTGTAAATAGATAAGAAGCATGAATAAGAAACATAATGTTGTAAAGATATTGACATTTTTCCTTTTTGGGATGCCTCAAAAACATGTTTACTTCCTATATTAATTTTTAAAAATTATGATCTTCAAATGTTTGAAACTTAGACTTAAATGAGGTGGGATTTATACCCATTCAAAACCTTAAGGTAGTGGGTAGTGCTACCTCATGCTCATATAACTCATATTTTATCTCAAAGTGGCCGATGCAGGATAATATTCTCAAGTATTTTATCTCAAAGTGGCCAATGTGGGATAATATTCTCAATACCCGGATTCATGTGGCAATGTGATTTGACATACACACACGTCTTAGAATTCGCCTTCAATCACAAATCGCAAGCTATGCATGAACATCTAGACTTGGTGAGGGAAAACAATAAATGGCCAACCATAGGCCAGACAAAGTGTAAGTCCACATCTTAAACCAGCTCTGACACCATGTTGAAACTTGGGCTTGCATAAGGTGAGACTCGTATCCATCCAAAAACTTAAGACAATGGGTGGTGGTATCTCATCCTTATATAACCCATGTATTTTATCTCATTTCTATTGTATTTCTCAAGTTTAAGTTTAAAGTTGAGATGTCTCTTGTATTCTCATTATTTCTAATAATGGAACTTGTTCTCAATTCCCGTGGTTTTCGTTTTCTCTCCACAGAGAGATGATTTTTTATGTAAATCTTTATGTTCACTTTTAATGCTACTTATCCCGCTTTATATTATTGTGACACCCGACAATTCTACTGAGAAGTAAATTACTATCACAATTTTATTTCACTTAGAACCGGGTCGTAATGCACTGTGTACATAATTTTTGTCTAAGGAAGTCGAGTTTATGTGGGACCGTGTATGACCTATTCCTGCTAAACTTCGTATTTTACGTCATGATCTTTAATGAGTATTGTCGAATCAGTTCGCTTTATTGTATATTAAACCTATTCAGAATTGGAGTTCATTTCCCAACACTTTGTGTTTGTTAGACATCTACCTATGTTGGCTATCAAAGTAAGCAAACAGAATTTTTTTTACATCTATCTACTATTATAACTTTATAAGGAGCAACGGTTTCAACCTCCAAATGGAATGCTCAAAGAAGGCCTGCAGGCTGCCGCAGAATTCAAGCTCATGACAATCGGCCAAATAAAATAAGACAGCTTTTCTTCCTAACTTGTATTGTTAGATTACATACATACTGGAATCTGTTTTATATTAATATGGTTTTGGAAGCCATAAAAGTTAGAAAGAAGAGGCAACCCTGTAATTGGCTTTCTAATTAAATTTGAAAAAGTAAGAAACAAGTTCCCTATCATTAACTAGACAAAGGTTATCAAAAAAAAAAAAAAGCTACATGCCAACATGAATTTAGATCAAATCTCAATCCGAGTATCAACTGAGATATGTCTTAGGAGCAATCAACGTTAACCAGTGTCCCTCACATACAAACATGAACCAAGTCACATCATTATTAAAATACCTACATACAATATAGACATGTAGATTTGTTATTGAATATGTATGTTTTTCCTGTTTAACATGTAGATCATGAAGAGATAGTAAAATTCCTCCAATCAGGTGGGGTAACCAGTGGATGCGGGATGTTGGAAATATTTCTTTAGCTTTTTTTTTGTCTTTCCACTCTTATCTGACTCACTCTTTAAATTTAGAGTAACTAATAACATAACAAAATGATAACACATAAAGATTTACAGGTTAAAAAACGATGACTGGTCATGTATTTTGTTGGAGACAATCAATCCTGTACCAAGACGTAGTCGTACAATGTGTGCATATGAAACAACAAAATAAATCAAACCCGGGGCGAGTCGCGGACTCTGTCCTTAAGACGTATTGCTCCGGTATACTGTGCCCAACCGGTGTGAGCAATCGTCTCCCAGGATACAACGGGTACCTGTTCAGTTGAGCGGCACTGCTGAACTTGAACTCCTTCGAACGCTAGAGTGTCCTGACTTCTCCCGGACAATATGCAAGACTCACGTGCTATGAATGCAGAATGCTTATGAAATGCTTAGAGCTTGGTGTGTCACAAATGAACACCCTTAGCCCTCTTTATATAGGGGAGTCGGTTGAAGAACAAGGAACCGTGACCGTTGGATCAAAACCGAAGTTTGATTTAGGCCGTTGGATTAAAACCTCCTATCTAGATTAGGATGGTTTAATCTCAGCCTTTAGATCGAAGATAGATTAACAGGTTTAAACCTGGAGCGTTGGATGGAAACCATATTCGGTTAAGCGGTTAAGACAGTTTAAATCTCGACCGTTAGATTCAAGCTGCTTTTCTCATTACCGTTAGATCATAACAGATGATCTTATCTGAAATGGAGGAGGATAGAGTTTGATTCATTTTTGAATCAAACCTGCCTAAACAGAACAAATCTGCCTGCTGTCAGACTTCGATCGATCACATCGATCGATCGAAGTGACATCGATCGATCGATGTGATCGACTGATGTCTGACTGAGTACATCATTCGATCATTCTGATCGATCTAAGAGACATCGATCGATCGAAGTGATCGATCGATGTCCTCTGATCCACTTAGATCGATCTACCAAGAGATCGAAGCCCTCTGATCCACTTCGATCGATCGAAGTGACATCGATCGATCGATGTCATCGATCGATGTCCGTCAGATGCTTTTTACCGCCACATGGACACTTCCAACGTGGCATTCCTCCATACGGGTGACACGTCACCCATCCATAATATTTCCATCTACTTTGAGCATTAATTTCACATTCACTCAATCTCAAAATTGAGTGAGTTCACATCCTAACATTAACTACTCGTTACGTAGATAATTAAGGATTCATTAGTTTTCGATTTCATTATCGGAAACTCATTAAGCTCAAAGTACGTTGCTCAATCAAGTTTTGCAACATTCATTAATGGGCCAAAGCCCAAATCTTCAATCTCCAACAATGGGCCAAAGCCCAACCTTAAATTCTCCAACAATCCCCCACATGAATGGAAATTAATGCAAATGCATATGCAGACTCTGAGGAGAAGTCAGACAAGAAAATATTGCATCAGAAGAGGTAGCTTCTGGCTTTGAACCTTTTTTAGTGATGTATCATCGGATCCACTCGGCTAAATAGTGACTTGATGTCTTGAACTAGTCAGCCTTTGTTGTGAACCAAGACAATGATACTCACACAATATTTCCTTTAACACCCTTTTGGTTCTCATGGTTGTGTTCGTTTTGGCCATGAACAACCTGGTTTCAGAAAGTGTTTTAGAGAAATCTTGCCACCTAGACTTTCTCATAGAAGCGGCCCCACTTCACACTTACATAGGTGATTCCTATCAAGAGTATTCTGCCATACTCCACTTGACGTATCAAGATATAGGACATCATTAAAAGCCTTAGCTTACCCTGAAATCTCTGCAGACAGCACTTTTATCTGACGGAATGAGCAAGTGCTAACTGAACCTTCATAACTTAGTTGTCCCATTGAACCAAGATTCTGGGATCTCCAGTCAACAAGGTTGGGTTACCATTACAAAGATTCATGCATTATGGGCTTCAATCCCATTCCGCTTGTCAATCTTGACATCTGATCTCTAGGCAAGCCTTTTGTAAGCGGATCCGCAAGATTCTCCATTGATTTTATATAATCTATGGAAATCACGCCATTAGAGATCAACTGTTTAATGGTGTTATGTCTTCGACGTATGTGTCGTGACTTACCATTGTAAATGCTGCTTTGAGCACGTCCTATAGCTGACTGACTATCACAGTGTATGCTAATAGGAGCGATCGGCTTAGGCCAGCACGGAATATCTTCCAGGAAATTCCGAAGCCACTCAGCCTCTTCCCCAGCTTTGTCCAACGCTATGAATTCAGCTTCCATAGTGGACCTAGCTATGCAGGTTTGTTTCGTGAATTTCCACGACACAGCAGCACCACCAATAGTGAACACGTACCCACTGGTGGACTTCGAGTCCTTACTATCTGATATCCAATTTGCATCGCAGTATCCTTCTAATACTGCTGGATATCTCGTATAATGTAATCCAAGATACATTGTGTATTTCAGATACCTCATTACTCTGTTAAGAGCTTTCCAATGATCAACACTTGGATTACTGGTAAACCTGCTCAACTTGTTTACTGAACAAGCTAAGTCTGGTCTTGTACAATTCGTTATGTACATCAGACTCCCGATCACCTGAGAGTATTTCAACTGAGCTACAGGTTCGCCTCGATTCTTCCTTAAGTGTACACTTAAGTCGAGCGGGGTCTTTACCGGTTTCACATCCTCCATATTGAACCGTTTTAGGACTGATTCAATATAGTGTGTTTGTGACAGTATGAGTCCCTCAGTCACCCTAGAAATCTTAATTCCTAGAATAACAATGGCAACTCCCATGTCCTTCATATCGAAGTTCCTCGTCAACATCTTCTTTATGTTTAAGATTATGTCCCGAGTGCTTCCTATGATTAGCATGTCATCTACATAGAGACATACTATCACATATGCATTTTGTGTGCTCTTAATGTAGACACACTTGTCACACTCGTTGATCTTGAAACCATTAGCTAACATAGCTTGATCAAACTTCAAGTGCCACTGCTTAGGCGCTTGTTTAAGTCCATACAAGGACTTAACGAGTCTACAAACCTTAGACTCTTGTCCTGGAACCACAAACCCTTCGGGTTGTTCCATATAGATTTCTTCATCCAACTCACCATTCAGAAAAGCAGTCTTCACATCCATCTGATGGATTTCCAAGTTATAGACTGCAGCAATTGCAACTAGCACCCTTATAGAGGTGATCCTAGTTACTGGTGAGTAGGTGTCAAAAAAGTCAAAGCCTTCCTTTTGTCGATAGCCTTTAGCTACCAACCTGGCTTTATACTTTTCAATAGACCCATCCTCTTTCAGTTTCTTCTTGAAAACCCACTTACAACCAAGTGGTTTACTTCCAGGTGGAAGGTCAACCAACTCCCAAGTGTGGTTTTGAAGAATTGAGTCTATCTCACTGTTAATTGCCTCTTTCCAGAATGGAGCTTCTGGAGTTGACATAGCCTCGGAAAAATTCCTCGGCTCATTTTCTACCATATAGGTTAGAAAATCTGGTCCAAACGAAGTTGGCATTCTGGCACGCTTGCTTTGACGAAGCTCCTCATCTCCTTGAGGAGTCGCCCAACGCATTCGCTTACCAAATCTTGTTTCTTCTTGAATTTTGTCTTTCCTTGGAAAGACATCTTCAAAGAACACTGCATTCCTTGACTCCATGACCACGTTTTCATGTACGTCAGGAATATCCGACTTGTGCACCAAGAACCGATATGCACTACTGTTAGTTGCATAACCAATAAATATGCAATCAACCGTTTTAGGCCCAATTTTCACATGTCTTGGCTTAGGTACAGCAACCTTTGCCAGACACCCCCACACTTTCAAATATTTGTAACTAGGCTTGTGGCCTTTCCAAAGCTCGTATGGGGTTACATCCATCTTCTTAGATGGGATTCTATTTAAAATGACGTTGGCTGAGAGAACTGCTTCCCCCCACAAGTTCTGAGGTAAACCCGAACTTATCAACATAGCATTCATCATCCCTTTAAGAGTACGGTTCTTGCGTTCAACAATACCATTCGATTGAGGTGAATATGGTGCAGTCGTTTGATGAATAATGCCATGTTCTGAACAGAATTCATTAAACGGTGTATCATATTCGCCACCTCTATCACTTCGAATTGTTTTAATTCGTTTGCTAAGTTGATTCTCAACTTCATTTTTATAATCCTTGAAAGCATCAAGGGCCTCGTCTTTGCTGCTTAGCAAATATACATAACAGTATCGTGTGCAATCGTCGATAAAAGTTACAAAATACTTTTTACCACCTCTCGTTTGCACAAACTTTAAATCACACACATCGGTATGAATTAAATTCAAAGGTTCAGTGTTCCTTTCTATTGAAGGAAATGGCGCCTTTGCCATCTTCGCTTCAACACATATTTGACATTTTCCTTTATTATTAAAGTCCAGTTTGGGCAATAAGTCAAAATTACTCATACGTTGTATTGACTTGTAATTAACATGTCCCAAACGAAAATGCCATAAACAAGAAGACTCAAGCATGTAAGCAGAAGAGGAAGCAATTTTATTAGCCTCTGCGGGCAAATCTATTTTGGGTACAATAGTGATGACATTCAATTTAAACATCCTATTTGACAAGTACCCCTTCCCCAAATACATGCCATTTTTCGAAAGAATAACTTTATTGGACTCTAACACTAGTCTAAAACCATGCATGACTAGAAGAGATCGAGACACTAAATTCTTCCGAATATCAGGGACGTGCAGCACATTCTGCAAAGTCAGATGCTTCCCTGATGTGAGCTTCAGAACAACTTTGCCCTCGCCTTCGATCTTCGAGGAGGCCGAGTTTCCCATGTAAAGTTGCTCATTGTTCCCGGGCTGGTACTCCGTGAACATCTCTCTGCTGGAGCAAACATGTCTAGTGGCGCCAGTATCAAGCCACCACTCACGTACGTTCCCCACAGCATTGCACTCTGATACCACCGCACAGAGATTCAGATCATCCAATGCATCGACTATGTTCGCCTTTGCCTTGGATTGCTTCTTCTTGGGGTTTCTGCACTCATTGCTGACATGCCCCTGAATGCCACAGTTGTAGCATTTCCCGGTGAACTTCTTGGCGATCTGCTTGCCTTTCTTGTTCACCCCGAGTTGGCCTTTCTTTTTCTTGGCCTCTGCAACATGGGCCTTAGCCTGACCAGAGCTAGATTGTGGCGCTCTTTCAGATCTACGATTGTCCTCCTCAATGCGGAGTCGAACAATTAGATCTTCCAATGTCATCTCCTTTCTCTTGTGTTTGAGATAGCTTCTGAATTCCCTCCACGAAAGAGGTAGCTTCTCAATCACTGCTGCCACGACGAAAGATTCACTGAGCAACATGCCCTCCTCTTCCATCTCGGTAACCAACGTCTGAAGTTCCTCAACTTGAGAAACAACAGTGCGAGAATCGGACATTTTGAAATCCAGGAATTTGCCAATCCCACAGCAGTCAAGAAGAACAGCATCTTCTGCTGCCAGCGCTTGAAGAAGCTCCCACTGAACTTCTCCGGTTTCTCCACTTGGGCCACTGCAGGACCTTGTGCAGGAGGAGCATGTCTTGGCACCCCAGCAGTTGGTGCCATTGGAGCAGAACTATGAATGTCTGCACCATGAACCGAGCCTGAGCTTGCGTTCTCCATCAGATTACTGTTCAGTTGATCAAAACGGATAGATCAGAACAGAATCAGATTTAAGAAAGGAGTAGAAGTAGACTGCAAATCAGTACAAAACTGCTTTTGCGCAAATTAAAAACGGTACAGAAATTAATTGAATTGAAATACGTCTTAAGATTGTTGGAGACAATCAATCCTGTACCAAGACGTAGTCGTACAATGTGTGCATATGAAACAACAAAATAAATCAAACCCGGGGCGAGTCGAGGACTCTGTCCTTAAGACGTATTGCTCCGGTATACTGTGCCCAACCGGTGTGAGCAATCGTCTCCCAGGATACAACGGGTACCTGTTCAGTTGAGCGGCACTGCTGAACTTGAACTCCTTCGAACGCTAGAGTGTCCTGACTTCTCCCGGACAATATGCAAGACTCACGTGCTATGAATGCAGAATGCTTATGAAATGCTTAGAGCTTGGTGTGTCACAAATGAACACCCTTAGCCCTCTTTATATAGGGGAGTCGGTTGAAGAACAAGGAACCGTGACCGTTGGATCAAAACCGAAGTTTGATTTAGGCCGTTGGATTAAAACCTCCTATCTAGATTAGGATGGTTTAATCTCAGCCTTTAGATCGAAGATAGATTAACAGGTTTAAACCTGGAGCGTTGGATGGAAACCATATTCGGTTAAGCGATTAAGACAGTTTAAATCTCGGCCGTTAGATTCAAGCTGCTTTTCTCATTACCGTTAGATCATAACAGATGATCTTATCTGAAATGGAGGAGGATAGAGTTTGATTCATTTTTGAATCAAACCTGCCTAAACAGAACAAATCTGCCTGCTGTCAGACTTCGATCGATCACATCGATCGATCGAAGTGACATCGATCGATCGATGTGATCGACTGATGTCTGACTGAGTACATCATTCGATCATTCTGATCGATCTAAGAGACATCGATCGATCGAAGTGATCGATCGATGTCCTCTGATCCACTTAGATCGATCTACCAAGAGATCGAAGCCCTCTGATCCACTTCGATCGATAATCATCGATCGATCGAAGTGACATCGATCGATCGATGTCATCGATCGATGTCAGTCAGATGCTTTTTACCGCCACATGGACACTTCCAACGTGGCATTCCTCCATACGGGTGACACGTCACCCATCCATAACATTTCTATCTACTTTGAGCATTAATTTCACATTCACACAATCTCAAAATTGAGTGAGTTCACATCCTAACATTAACTACTCGTTACGTAGATAATTAAGGATTCATTAGTTTTCGATTTCATTATCGGAAACTCATTAAGCTCAAAGTACGTTGCTCAATCAAGTTTTGCAACATTCATTAATGGGCCAAAGCCCAAATCTTCAATCTCCAACGATGGGCCAAAGCCCAACCTTAAATTCTCCAACATATTTTATACATTAACTATACATGTCGAGAAAGTGATAGTGATAATACAAGAGAATGATAGTATCTTACACATCTTAATTAGTCATACTTGTTGTAATATTATTTCAAAAATCACATGAAGTTGACTTGAAAATTTAAAATATCACATGAAGTTGACTTGAAAATTTATTCCATAATATGTCTCCTTCTACGTAAACCCACTCAACCCTCTCGGGAAAAAAGAATTGAAGAGAGAAAAATATAAAGAGGCAAGTACGAAAAGAAAGCTCCATACAGATACGCAATTCCCCTCCTGTGAATCTGACCAGATATTCCATAATCATAAACACCAAAACTATTTCTCAAAGAAATTCTAGTAATTCTTCCCCAAAAAGAAGGGGGAAAAAGGCACAGTTAGATTAAAATGCCCAAAAGATTTTCCAATCTTGATTGGAGACTTATTATTTGTTTCCTACTCCTCCCTCCCTCTCTTCTTCTCTACGTTTCTTTCTCCTCATCACTTTCCTCCATTTTTCTTAGCAAGAATGCTTCCCATGCATGCGATCTAGAGTCCCTTTTGAGTAACAAATCAGAAAGTTCCAATCTTGATCGGAAAGCTGAGTTGGAAAGGTCAAGAATTGCAGTATGCTTAGTCGGCGGGGCCCGGAGTTTCGAGCTAACGGGACCCTCGATTGTAGAGAATATTCTGAAGGTTTATGAAAATGCCGATCTTTTTCTTCATAGTCCAATGGATTCAAACGCCTACAAGCTGTCGTTGCTTAAAGATGCGCCGAGAATCGCCGCCGTTAAGATATTCCAGCCGGAACACATTCCGGTTACTGAAGCGCAACTCCGAGTCCTCTCAGCTCGTAGCTCGCCCCATGGCATACAGGTAGAATCCGACTTTCGATTCTTTTGAATAATTTTTCTTGTACATATATGTTGGTGAAGGATTCATCACTATAATACGTTGAATTTAGCAAATAGACTACTAAGCTGACGAAGAATACAAACTAGAATCCATGAGAATAAACCACAATGAAAAGAACTTGTCTTTGCATATGTTTGAATCTAAAACTCTTAGGGTCTCAGCTTAGTATCTATTTGTGCTAGACTTTGTTGCCAATAATTTCTTTGACTACCCTTCAGACGTGATCATGATCATAATTTAAATCATGATTGGACGCATTTTACTCAAATCACCTGGATTAATATATTTGACACAATCAACATAGTTTGTAAATACTATGAAATCTTTCAATGCAATTCTTATTTTATTTTATGTAACGTGCTTCGTAATATGGCTTTGTCATAAACAATTTAAACCTAATTCACGCGGAAGATATTTTTTTTGTATGTTTGAAAAGTATAAGAGGAAAAACTTGAGTAAGAACTTTGTTGGAAACTATGTTTTTGTTTGAGTATTGGGAATGGGAAAGGTTGAGTTTATACTACGTTGTATTTACAAAAGATAAGAGCAAAAGTGAAAAACTGAGACTAGGACGGTTTTGGTCAAGGAATCTTCATGTGTTTATTGCAACAATTACTTCCTTACTAGAAATAAAGCACCCTCCCTCTCCTTTTTCTTCCATCATATATATATTTTTGACTACAGCTTTTGTGATGTCACTTATCATTTTGTCTTTATGTGGGCATTAATGTTGCCTGGCTGCCCTTGCTGTTATGTAGGGATTGCTGCAGTATTTCAACCTTGTAGAGGGATGTCTCAACATGATCTATGACCATCAAAGAAGAAACAACTTCACTTATGATTGGATCATCCGAACCCGAGTAGATGGTTATTGGTCCGGCCCACTAGGCCCAGAGAGCTTCATTCCGGATCGTTACGTGGTCCCATCCGGCTCATCCTTCGGCGGGTTGAACGACCGGCTAGGGATTGGTAACTTGAACACTTCAGTGGTAGCTCTTTCCAGACTTTCACTCATTCCAGCTCTAGACTTGGCTGGGGTTCGGCAAGTCAACTCGGAGTCAGCTTTTAGAGCCCAACTCACTACCCAAAAAGTCCAATACACAGAAGCCCAATTCCCATTTTGCATCGTGTCGGATCGGGTTATAAGGTATCCTCCTAGCTACTTTGGTGTTCCAGTGGCCTCAATTTCTAGCCCAGGCCCATTGAGTGGAGCAAAATGTAGGCCTTGTAAGCCAATTTGTACAGGGGATTGTGTAGACAAGATCATGAGCATTGGTCAGAAGGGGTTTAGCTGGACTGACGGGTCATACGATGCGATCCATTTGTGCGATGCCAATGGTCCATGGGAGGAGGGGTGGGAAATGATATATGACAAAGTTGCTGGCAAGAAATTTGCCCATGAGAGAATGAAAGTGAAAGATATGAAGATGGACCAATGCCTAACTGATTTTGAATACATGAAGGATCTAACGATCTATTGGGAGGCACCGTCAGCGTTTGAAATTTGCAATCTTGGTCTAGGATCTGTGTAGAACTGTTAAAACTTGGGCTTACATGAAGTAATGTTCATATCCACTCAAAAGCTTAAGCCAATGGGTGGTGATACCTCATTCTCATATAACCTATATATTTTTCTCAAAGTGGTCAATGTGGCACAATATTCTGTACACTCGACCTCAAAGTGGCCAATGTGACACAATATTCTCTACACTAGTCCTCAACCACAAAGCACAAGTCAGACATGAACATCTGGACTTAGGTGAGGGGAGACAACAAATGACCAACTATGGGTCAGGCAATGTGTGAGTCTACGTTTTAAATTGTTTCTGATACCATGTTGAAACTTAGGCCTACATGAGATGATGTTTATATCTACTTGAAACTTTAAGGTAATGAGTGCTGGTAACTCACTTTTCATATATAACCCATATATTTTTCTCAAAGTGGTCAACATGGGACAATAATCTCAACCAGAACACTCATTGTACCCCAACCATTCCTCCTTTTTATTTTCCTTTATGCCTTCTGTATATATGAAATACATACACTTTTGTTTTTTTCCTTTTAATCACACACTTCTTAATCAAATCATAGAAGGGTAGTATATATGCTAGTCACGGTATATGGACTTGTTGGACTTGGTCGATAGCTAGTTTCATTTTTCTGTACCTTCTTTGTGTTGCAGAATCAGAACTAGATATTATTATCGCGGTTTTCCTATAAATTTGCGTCTTTTGCAATTAAATAGAGGTGTGACTTGCAATCAATGCGGGTGAGATCTTAGGAGGCTAAAAGTGAGGCCTCCAATCACGCGTCGCCACGTGTACAAAAGCAAGGGACGCTGCAAACTTTTTTTTTAAAAAAAACTGATTTTGTACACGTGGCGACGCGTGATTGGATGCCTTACTTTTGGCCTCACTTTTAACCTCCTAGAATCTCATCCGCAATCAACGGACACTGAATAGATATTCACGTCTATTAGGAGTAATACTTTCAATTTGCAGTGTAATCAATGACACAATCTTTCTTCACTTTAAAAAATGATGGAATAAAGCAAAACGACTCACTAAATTGACTGCACTTTTTATATTGTGTATTAGTAGTTATCGACACAGCTTGTCGCAATTTTCATTATAGGTCATCGAAAAACAATCTCTGTGTGTTTCTAACACATGGATATGATTGCGTACATCCGACCCTATATCCCATCATAGGCGAAAGCCTTTAAAGCAATGATGTAATATTGTGGTTGGTGTCTGGTTAACTAGACAAGTTAGTTTATTTATCTTGGTTAACTCCAGATGATGTACTCTTTCCTTCTTGCTTATTGAAAAGACCAGTCCGCCATCCTATTGTACCTTCATTTCTTTAATGTTAATGGACAAGGCTCGGGAACGGATTCACCGTCATAGGGCTGGCCGGCAATTACTAGCGATTCCGGTTTCATGCAGGCGAGCTGCAGCTTGCAATCCGAACTGAGAAAATATCCAAAGGAACAATTTCAACGAAATCTTTTCATTTTTTATTTTACTATGTTGCGCTCTATGTATTCCTCTATCCATAGAGTGCATTAAATGTATAGAAATGCCTGTGATCATGCTGGAAATTTCACGGATGATGGAAAGTACTGCGAAAGCCTAAAAGCACAAGCCGATAAAAAATATTGCTTAGGTGGCTCCATACGGGGATAAGTACTAACTTATGAGGTTAAAAAACGACCTTGTTGTTTCATATTAAATTTGGCAAATTATATATACGGTACAAAGTGTAGAGTAAAACTGCGTACATCAGATCGTAAAGCGATCCAGTCTATTTTCAAACCATGTGTAAACACAGGAGTCTAATGCACCGTAAACGACTTTCAATGTTACATATACTCTCTTTCGGGGCATTGCCACAATTAGGCAAGAATTGAAGCAAACTATCAATGCATATGTATTTGTTGGTGTGATAGACACATGTTTCTAAATACCGACCTACGGAATAACGTGGTCGTGCGGGTTTGTATTTCTTTTTCTGGGATTTCTGTGACTTATTGATCCCTGGTATCTCTGGGTTTTCTTAGAACTACATTTTTGGAAGGAAGGAGTATTTTTTTTTTGTTTTATTTTTTTTAAAAAAGAGCATATTGTCTTAAGGAATATTAGTATCACCAGTAGGGTTTATCCGAATCATCATCATCATCATCCGGGCCTAGTATATCCCAACGACAGCAAAAGCTATCGCTAGGGTCTGGGAAGGGTAAGTAGTAGGCAGACAATACCTCTATCCCAGGGGATAGAGAGTCTGCTTCCAGTGAGACCCCCGACTCTATATGTATCTGCATAAATGACATAATAATGTAGATATGATGTGCTAGTGTGTTAGTGAGGACATTCAAGAAATACTAAGAAAAGACTTTCGATATTAAAATACACATCACGTGTATATGTACATGTAATGTAAAACAACGGTATAACATACGCAACCAAGTGGAAAGTCAACCTAAAGCATAGATAGTGTCTACGCCCATCTATGTCCTTAGAGAGGTGCAAATCTAGTAGGTCGTGTCTAATCTGCTCATTCCAAGTCAGTTTGGGCCTGCCTTTACTCTTGTTCCCCTCTACAATGAGACTTTCAATTGCTCTGACCGACGCCGTTGTCTGTCTCTGTTTGACATGCCCAAAACATCTTATTCTTTCCTCCCTTATCTTATCTGCTATACTAGCCGCACTTAAACTTTCTTGAAACACCTCGTTTCTGATCCGGTCTAACCTTGTATGCCCGCACATCCACCTCAACATCTTCATCTCTGCCACTTCCATCTTCTGTAATTGTGACCTCTTGATGGCCTAGCAGTCTGTCCCATATAGCATTGTCGGGCGCACTGTCACCCTATAAAATTTTTCCTTTAATTTAGTTGGGAAATTTTTGTCACACAGCACTCCTAAGGGCGCCCTCCATCTACACCAGCCTGCTTGAACTCGATGTGTTACATCATTATCTATGTCACCATTCTGCTGTACAAATGATCCTAGGTACTTAAACTTACTTACCTGTGGTACCACTTGACCATCGATGGTGAGCTGACTATCCTCACTGTTTGCTACGCCGCTAAAGTCGCAGTGCAGATATTCGGATGTGAAATGGAAATCATGACAGTGTTTCTAAAAAAAAGTACCAAATAAGTTTAACCGGATATAATTCATTAACATAAAGATGCATGTATTTAAGAAAGTAAAAAAAGAAAAGATGCTGTATTAAATATTTAAAATTAAAAGTCTTATTGATGCTCTCGGTAACTGAGCAGGAAGGATGCCATCTATTACGCACAATAACGAAGGATCAAAAACATCGATTCAAAATAGACAAAATCTTTCATTTTTATCTTATTAAGATACCATCCGACATAAGGGGACATTGAAAAATACGTTAACAGAAATTTCATATGTTATCATGAAAAAGTCAACAAAAGTAAGATTGACGAAAATGCCAGGTCTTTTGACCTCGTCATAGTTTTTCTAATAAGGTACTGATTGCTTGCAAGTTAACAGAATTCTTACCTAAGGAATGATGCAACTTTTTTTTTTTAAATAAAAGAACCTTTACTTGTTTTCTAAGGTACTATGTTCTTATCTTAGGAAGTTAAGTGCTTCCCACAAAAGAACAAAAGATACACAAATTTTAAAATGGTCAAAGAGTAAGTATGATTAGTTGATCCATGACGAATGAAATGTGTAGAATATTTATAGGTCCCTTGTTTTGATCAATCACCCTCTTACTTGCATGTAGATAAACACGAATGAAGTTATTGTTTGATCATGTAAAAATAAAAGCATCTTAAACACGAGTGCAGTATTTACTCAAAAAAAAAAAAAACGATTGCATTATGTTTGTGTTAGACTTATAACATTTTTTTATTATTCCCATCGCTATGTAGCCTATGTTGAAATAAATTTTGGGTTCCTTTTGATTTTTTCCATCAGTCTTGAAAGTTTTCATATTGATGGCAGTGGTGACGCACGGCCGCCCAATGCGCTGCCTTCACCCTAACTCGACGGAAAATTTTAATTTTGAATTTGGTTAACTACATTTTAAATTTCAGCAAAGTAAATAGTAAATGAAATTAGTTATTTTCTTCGTCCTCCTAAATTCTTAGTTATGTCTAGGCAACATAAGTTCAAGGCCTGATGTATATAAATAATTATTGAAAAGTCAAACATTAAACTTGTGATTGATGATGACAAACTAAGTTGGTTAATAATTTAAGCCTATTGTCAAAACAATTCACCTTCAAATTAGAACATCTTACAAACACTTCCACATTAATGTTTTGAAACCGTGTCTTCTTCATACGACTCCGTTCGTCATATCGCAAAACGATCCGACATTTTTTCGAACAGTACACAAGCACAAGAGTTTAATACATCGTGAACGTTTTTTTATTTTTAAATATATATTGGTGTTATGGTCAAAAGTCAATGACACACTTTTCATTGACTTTGGAATACGATGGAATAAAGCAAAATGACTAACTAAATTGACTGCGCTTATTGTATTGTGAAGTAGCAGTTGACCGATATAATTTGACGTATCATTATGGGTCATCGGGAACATGAGTATTATTGCGTACATTCGACCCACGTATTCTGTCATAGATGAAAGCCTCTAAGACAATGAAGTAATGTTGTTGTTGTTAAAAGTCTTGTAGACTAAGGATTACGCTCTTAACTCATTGGGTGTTTTTTTTTTTTTTTTTTTTTGAGTCAAACACATTTAGATTATTAATCATCATTATTATCTGTACTCTGTCTCCTTTTACGTAAACCACTCATCCCCTCACCTCGAAAACTTAAAAAAAGAAAAAGTGAAAAATGGAAGTCCAAACAAATACGCCTCCCCTCTCCTCTGATCCTCGTCAGATCTTCCAGAAACTAGAACTCCAAAATCATTTCCCGAAGAACAACCTTACAAATCCTGGAGTTGTTATTTCTCGGTAAGTAAAATAATATTAATAAAAAAAGCATGTGGTTTTCTGCTACTGTTCACATCTTTTACTCCGTATAGCAGCCCAAATCATTCCCAAATCGTCTTGGATTTATCTGGGATTTTCTTCTTCAAGAAAAAAAGTCTTCTTTTGTTACGTGAAAGCAAGAAAAAACATACCTTGAAGAAACAGACGCCGGCCCCGTGAAGGAAGCGAAAACAGAGTTCAGAACGACCATGAGATGAACAATCCCACAAAATTGCTGATGCAATTGCCAAAAAGATTATCAGATCTTGATTTCAGGCTTATTTGTTTCCTACTCCTTCCTCTCTCTCTTCTTCTCTACATATCTTTCTCCTCTGTTTCCTCCGCCACCACCGTCGGCGTTATTTTCAGTTCTTTTCCCTCTTTCAAATCGATTTTTCTCAACAACAATGCAAGCAATCTAGATACCCTTTTGAGTAACAAGTCGGAAAGGTTGAATCTTGATGGGAAAGCTGAGTTGGAAAGGTCAAGAATTGCAGTATGCTTAGTTGGTGGTGCTCGGAGGTTCGAGCTAACGGGACCGTCGATTGTAGAGAATATTCTGGAGGTTTATGGAAATTCCGATCTTTTTCTTCATAGTCCAATGGATTCAAACGCCTACAAGCTGTCGTTGCTGAAAATTGCTCCGAGAATCGCGGCGGTTAGGATTTTTCAGCCAGAACCTATTCCGGTTACTGAGTCACAACTCCGAGTCCTCACAGCTGGCGGCTCGCCCAATGGCATCCAGGTATAATCCAACTTTCCATTTTTTTTTTAAAAAAAATATTTTTTAGCTACCATTTCAAATACGATTATAATTATGATTTAGAGTTATCTTTGAATGCAGTTGATTCGACCCAAATCATCTCACCATCGCAAAAATATTGTCCCTATTTTCAAGATAATTGTAAATTACAGAACGATACAAATATAATGTAAATTAGTAAAATTACCCTATATGAAGAAAGTGAATTACGTCAAGATTTTGGAATGTTCATATGCTGCTCGTTTCAATTCTTATATGCTTTTTTAGCGCAAAAACGTTTTAATTATAATCGCGAGTGTAATTTTGAATCAAATAGTGTTGGTTTAAGTTCTAGTTTGAAGGTTTGCAAACTGTTTGTTCGTTGGGATTAATGTATTTTTTGAATGTCTCTCCTATTCTATTATCGCTAGGGATTGATGTATTGTTTGACTGTGTCTGCTACTTTCCAGATCCTAGCGATAGTTTTTGGTGTTATTATGATATACTGGGTATGATTGATATGGATTGATGTATTGTTTTACTGTCTCTGCTACTTTTCAGATCCTAGCGATAGTTTTTGGTGTTATTATGATATACTGGGTGTGATTGATATGGTTGTAGTTCTAGTTTGAGGGTTTGTGTATGGGGAATGGGTAATATAGTAAAGTTTGGTGGTTAGAAAAGATGCAACTGTAAAATGAAAAGTTTGAGGGTTTGTGTACGGGGAATGGGTAAATATAGCAAAGTTTGGTGGTTAGAAAAGATTAGATTGTAAAATGAAAAGGTGAGACTAGGTTTTGTTTGGTGAGAGATGATGGTTGGCTGGTTGGAAAAGTCAACGTCAATGTCTGTATATCTTAGTCAAGCAACTTTGTCCTTTTTAATTTGTTGACTAATCTACAAGCTACACGGTGTGATTTTCAGTTTTGGCTGGTAAGAAATAGCCAATCAGAAGAGGACACAAATAGTTATGCCTTCTCTTGCGTCCGTTGATTTTTCTGGGAGCATTCTAGGCTAGGTCATGTTTGGTAATTCTTGGTCGTATTAGTTGTATTTTCTGCCGTCGGATTTCTTGGTGACTTCGCATGAATATGCGTCTATGGTCTCATGACATAGTCCAACTGGTTCCGGACAGGAGTTCTCGAAAGGGAAGTTAGGGGTTCAATTCTTGTCAAAGTCAAGAGAGCCCATTTCCAGCAAGTGCATAGTGTGGGAGCTTACTTAGCCTGTAAGTTTGCCTGCAGTGCTGGGGGCAATTTATGCAGTCTACTGTGTATATGACCAAGCTCCTGCTAACAGGCTGTTGGGTACCTGATTTACATCCCTACACTACCTTTGGGACTGGGTGTACCAAAGACCCTTACTGGTTGGGGTTCAACCTTTTATGAATATGCGTCTATGACTTTTCATGCCCTTGTGTTGGACTTGTGGGGTTGAGAAGCTTTATGAAAACAAATACAAGTAAATAATGGATCAATAAAATACAGTGAAAAAAGTTGAAAAGGCAAAGCAAACATGGCTATTTAATATCATAGGACGTCTTACTTGGGTTCAGATATGAGGAGGCTAAAAGTAAAGCAAAATATGAGACATTTAATCACGCGTCGTCACATCTACAAAAGCAGGCTTTTGTAAACGTGGCAACGCGTGATTGGATGTCTCATATTTTATCTCACTTTTAGCATTCTCAGATTTAAACCGGTCTTACTATATGTTACACGTTTTGTTGGTCGATGAGTAATTAATAATACTGGTAGCTCTTTCGAGAAGTGTTTGATGTAAACCAAAGCTTTAAGATTGGGTTTATTAACATAGAGCTTGGTGAACTGTGTGGTAATATACAAATCATAGTTGGAAGTTTTGGATTTTTTTATTTTTTATTTTGCTAATCTGTGCAAGTGCTGCCAGTTTCATTCACAGCTGTAATTTGCTAGTAATAGTTGGTAGATTTTTGATCTGGTCAACTTCTAAATCTCTATTTGCTAGTAATAGCTGTAATTTGCTTGTAATAGTTTACATTTCTACTGATAAAAATCTCTATTTCTCGCTTTTAAGTTGCTTGTTTTTCTGTTGTTGATATATATGGATGTGTGTTCGTGTATGTATGTATTATATACGTATGTGTATATATGCTATGAGACCAATCTCACTTATTAAAAAAGGTTAAGTGTTGTGTATTTGCCAAGAAGGAAACGGTGATTGGGTTGTTTCCATTTTCAATAGAGTCAAGTATACATATTCTTTGCTTTGGAATATAATAGAACAAAACAAAATGACTCACTAAATTAGTTGCGCTTCTTATATTGTGAAGTAGCAGTTGATTGGCTAAGTTTTTTTTATTATGGGTCATCAGAAAACAACGTTGGTGTGTTTCTAACACATATATATAGTTACCTATATTCGTCTTTCATACTTTTCTATAGGCGGAAGTCTCTTCCCAATAGGGTAAGGTAATGTTATTGGGTGATTATTGTTCAACGATCACATGTTCAACATAGGAAGGTAGTGGTCTCCCACTCATTCAAATGATTTAGTTGACTGATTCTTAAGGAATCTTCACGTCCGTATTGCACCAAAAACTCCCTTAATTTTAGTGGGATATGGAAATCCACCTCTCTTTTCTCTCTCTCTCTTTTTTTTTTTTTTGTGGGTTTGTTAGTGTTTATGGTAATGGGTTTTTTTATGATGTATTTTTTCTTCTCTCTTTTTTTTTTTTGTTACATGGGCATTAATAATGTGGCTTGGGTTCACTTGCTCATATGTAGGGATTGTTGCAATATTTCAACCTTGTGGAGGGATGCCTCAACATGATCAACGACCACCAACGGAAAAACAACTTCACCTATGATTGGATTATACGAACCCGAGTTGATGGTTATTGGTCCGGCTCGCTAAAACCAGAAAGTTTTATTGCGGGTCGTTATGTTGTCCCCTCTGGCTCATCCTTTGGGGGCTTGAACGACCGGCTAGGGATTGGTGACTTGAATACTTCAATAATAGCTCTCTCTAGGCTCTCGCTCATTCCAGTTCTGGACTCAGCGGGGGTTCAACAGGTCAACTCGGAGTCGGGTTTCAAAGCTCAACTTGCAACCCAAAAGGTCCAATGGGTAGAAACCCGGTTCCCCTTTTGTGTATTATCAGATCGGACTTATGGATTCCCTCCCGGAAACTTTGGGGTCCCTGTGGCCTCAATTTCTAGTCCAGGCCCATTAAGTGGAGCAAAATGCAGGCCTTGTAAGCCCATTTGCACAGGGGAATGTGTGGACCAGATCATGAGCGGTCTGCAGAAAGGATGGAGCTGGACCGAGTGGTCCAACAATGCGGTCCAGCTTTGTGATGCCCATGATAGATGGGAGGAGGGGTGGGAAAAGACATATGATAAAGTCGCGGGTAAAAAATTTGCCCGCGAAAGAAAGCGTGTGAAAGAGATGAAGATGGAGCGATGCGTTTTTGATTTTGTAAAGATGAAGAACCGGACAGCTTATTGGGACGCTCCTCCAGCGTCTGAGATTTGTAGGCTCGGTCTCGGGTCTGGATAATACATCTTTTCATTTTCTTTCGCCTTTTTGTTAATGCATATAGTTTTTCCTCCCCTTGTTTCTGGTATGAAGTATACAATGAAGTTAGGAAAAAAAAATAGCTTTTCCTGAAAGCAACTCAACTGGGGCATCATATCCTTGTCATTTGGAAACGAAATTGGATTCCGAAGTTTGTGGGGTTAACGTTTAGCAGTGACTTATTCTTCGTGGAAAATAGAAAAGATCAAAATCAGTCTAGTCTTATGATGGTTCCATCCAACCAGCCTTGCAACGTCGTAATCGTCCTACTAAATGTGGAATAATTTGGATAAAAGTACATAATAATTGAAGAAACCTCATTCTAAAGGCGATGCGTGCAGCAGGAATGGCCTATTCAGACAATCTAAGCTACTGTTAAGAATATGACAATACTGTCGATAGATGATTCAGAGAAAAATTCCTGCAACGTTATGTCAAGCTATGGATTAGAGAGAGAAAATGTTGTTTAAGCTATGGATTATAGAGAAAAATGTAGTTGAATGGAAAACTAGAGGGTTTAAAAGTTCCTCTGTGCCGAGATGTAAAATACAAGTGATGATAATCAGCCCAATAAAATAAGAATGGATCCCTCTCTTTCTCAAAATATATTTACGCAATTTTTAAAAGCCCTGTAACAAAATATTTTACGAAATTTATGCAAAATTGCAAAGAGGGCTACTCCGTTAGGGTGTCAAGCGAACCGAACAGTTTGTGAACGGTTTGATTTCGATTCGTATTTGGTTTGAGTTTGTTTGTTAATTTTACTTAAACGAGTCAAATTTGAACACCTATTGGGTTCGTTTAGTTAAACGAGTCGAACTGTTAGCGAACTGTTTGGCTCGTTTAAACAGTTATAGTGTTATCGAGCCGAACTCAACTAATTTTAAAGCTCGTTTAGCTAAACAAACCAAGCCGAACAATTCGTTTAGCTAAACACATCCGAATTCAAAAACCTAGTATTCGGCTCGGCTCGGCTTGGTTCGTTAGCATCCTTATAGTCCTCATGATTGTCACTCATTAAGAAAGAAAGAATGCAAATCATTAAGAAGAAAGCATCATACCCATACTAATTTGCTCCTTGGGTCCAACTTGCAGCATACAAACATAATGCCACAACCTCAAGGAATTGCTTTTATTTGCTATTAACTGAAAACAAAGTCGATAGCTTTTTGTTGTCGTTGGAATATACTAAGTATGATTGATTGATAGATATCTGAAAACAAAGGTGATTCAACAATTACCGTGCCTGAAAAAAAAAACACGGCTACAAGTTTCGCCTGCCTGTAAGTTGTGGTAATTGGACAAACAGTATGAGTTATTGATCAAAGCTATTGCAGCATTTTGGTGATTAGATGCATCCTCATATTCATACAAAGGAGGATATCTTATTGAGCTAAACATAATGAACTAACAAAGACAAACCAGCAGGATAAATTCTACTTATATGCTTCAGCTTTGATAGTAGTTAACCTCTCTATCCGTACAAGAAATATGCGCAAAGAAATACGGACACACCAAGTTGCCGCAAGAACTTCAACATGTCATTAGAGCAAAGGTCATTCCCTGATCCTGAGAACCTCCATCGCCCTAACTCCAAGAAGCATTGTGGAGAACGCAAATCAGGAGCCCAGCGGTCTTCTAGGTTGGATGATGACTTACGCTGTGACCCACACAAGGTGTGTACGTGCAAACTAGGCCTTCGGCCTAGCATAGTGGAACACCCATACTGTGCGTGTCCTTAGGTTCGAACTCTTGAACTTTTAGAACAAATCTCAACCTGAATATCAAATGAAATATGTCAGGGAGGCAACTTCAACATGTCCTGCTCTCTTATTTATACAATCATTTGTTACGTCATGATACATACCTACCGAAAAATGATTAAAGGTAAGGTCTTGGCACCATGTTGCAGCATCGGACTAAATAATGAACGAACGTGATGACACTGTTCTCTGTGACTTGTGTCTCGGTATTTCCAGCCACGCTGAAGTTTTACCATAAAAATAAACTAACATTCACAATAATTAGTTAACCAACACAACAAACACTCAAACGGCTTGAAGGAACTGTTGGAACAAAATTTAGTGGAAAGAAAATGCATTCTTTTCATTCACGCTATTGGATACACACTCGTAACATTAATATAATACAGATATAAACTAAATATGACAGTGAGAACCTTATTTCTATTTTCAATATAGTCAAGTATACACTCTTCTTTGCAGTATACAGTCTCGAGTGTCCTCTCCCTTTGCAGGGCTACCGGTGGAGCACATCCCTCGATTTACATCCCACCTGGCTAAGGGGCCTCTGGTACAGGTGGGGGGAGAACCCACTCCCTCATCAAAGTATACACTCTTCTTTGACTTTGGAATATAATAGAGTAAAACAAAATGACTCACTAAATTGACTGCACTGTGAAGTTAGAAGATGGACACAAGAACAACAAACAGAGAAAACGAATTCGATGGCTTGAGGCGTGTATAAACATTATCTGTAAGAAATATTTGCCCCACTAGATGCTGCAGGGTTATAGACAAATTTCCTAATAGGATACCACAGCCAAACAATCTATTATCCTCAGCAAATATGACAGAAATTCAATGAACTTCAAATGAGAGCGGTTTTGAGTAGGAAGAAGAGTTTAGAATGCAAGGACTAACTTGAAATCAGGACGTCTTGAAAATGGGTTGCAATAGCCTTTTTATAGGCTCTTGAACTTCATTTCAGACGTTCATAGCCGTTGCATGGTAATTGGATATGTCCTTTGGTGCATAAGTTGCAATTCTAGGTGAAAAGTCACACCTGCTAGCACATTGATTGATCGATGACATCGATCGATGTCTCAGAGTAGCTTCTAACTTTTCATCCAAACTACTTCGATCGATCTATGTATCGATCGAAGTCACATCGATTGATCTATGTGATCGATCTATGTTGGACAGAAAGTTTTAACTTTGCACTCAGGGTACATCGATCGATCGATGTGATTGATCTATGTGACATCGATCGATCCATGTCCGGCAGAATACTCAACTTCATTTTGAAGCCACATGGATCGATCCAACTGAGACATGGATCGATCCATATCATGAGTCAAGCTATTCTTGTTTATTTAAACACTAATCCACCTTCATTCTTCATCCTATTGCTTTACAAACTATTATAATCGTAGCAGTTGATCGACACAGCTTGCCTTAATTTTCATTATGAGTCATCGAGACACAACCTCTGTGCGTTTCTAATATATGGGTATAGTTCAGTACATCCGACTTCTTATACCCTTCCATGGGATGGAGACTCTAATTCAATGGAGTAATGTTGTTGTATGTGAGTGAGAACCAAATGGAGATTTAAGTCATATATGTTGGAAAATATGTATATGGCACAAGAAAACCAAACAAGAAAGACAATGAAAGCCGAGACGAGTTTCGGGATAACTCTGTCCTTAAAGCAATTTAGCCTCTACCGGTGAGCAAGGTAGACTGCAATGGCTAATGCTTCCCAAGATATAACGGCTTACTCTCTTTAGTTTGCTCTACTAGAGAGAGTTTGAACTTGATAGTAGAAGAGATTGATAGTAGAGAGAATGTGAGAAGAAAGTACTGCAGAAAATTTCACAAGTTTTCAAGTATTTTTCATGTATATGTTGAAGATATCAAAGCCCAATATTTATAGGCTTTTGGTTTTCAAAAAACAGGTTTAAAAGACCCTTTTCTGCAGCTTATTTCTTCCTAGGATCGGCCATGGACGTTAGAGATGAAAGGAGATGTCATTTGGAGGAGAAGATGCATCTTTTGTGAACAGTCAGGTCACATTAGGCGCCTAATGTCACTTCGAACGACCCATTAGGCTCCTAATGTCACTTCGAACGACTGTACAAAATGACATTAGGCGCTTCATGTGACATTGAACGACTGTACAAAATCACATTAGGCGCTTCATGTGACATTGAACGCCTACAAGGCGTTCGAAGTGTTCTGGAAGTATCCCCGAACACTTCGAACGCCACATGAGGCGCTTCAAGTGATCTGGAAATGTTCCAGAACACTTCGAACGCCTACATTAGGCGCTTAAAGTGTTTGGAACACCCCCATTTCCTTCCATTGTTCATAAAACACTCCAAACTTCATCCAATCTCCTATCAAAAGGTTACATAACATTATACAAGGTTGGATCACAAGATTTAAAGTACTTTTAAGTACTTTTTCCAACAATCCCCCACATGATCCAATCTTGTATAGTCACAAACGAACGACCATAAACCAACCTTTCTACTATCAACCAAAGATAATGACACATAACGGATACGATGACTTGTGGTCTTGAATCGCCGGTAGTACAACTTGAGTTATATAAACGGAAGTAAGATGAACTTCGTCTTGAATCTTACTCCACTATTGTTTATATGAACAACAAGAAGACATATCATTATCTACTTCTTCAAGTTCGCTGTTTTGGTGCGATATCGGCCATGCACCTATCTCGGGATTCATAAGCTCTCTAGAGAGTTTTCCAAGCTCTCACAGGAAGCGGCACCACTTCCAAACTTATATAGGTGAAATTCATCAAGTGTGCACTGTTCACACCACCATAAAACATGGCTATGAATTTTCATTAAGAGATTCTCAAAATCTCACCCTCAAATTTTTACAGTGAGCACTATCAACAACAACACCTTAGGGAGGAACACTTTGATAGTGCAACATAGAACTCTTTCATGACTTGTTTTTACCGCATTGAACCCCGTTTGTAGGATCTCTACTAATAGTGGGTTGGGTTTCCGTCATGAAGAATTCTCTACAGATGGAATAAGTCCCATCCCCCTCGATGTTTCATAGACCAACTTCTTATTTAGTCCTTTAGTCAAGGGGTCAGCAAGGTTAAACTTGGTTCTTACAAACTCCAAGTTTACCACCCCTGAACTTATCAACTCACGCACAATATTGTGCCTTAGACGGATATGCCGGCTCTTCCCATTATAAATCTTGTTCTTTGCACGTGCGATCGCAGCCTGAGAATCACAATGAATAGATACAGAAGGCATAGGTTTAGACCACAAAGGAATATCAACAAGTAAATTCCTTAACCACTCAGCCTCTGTACTAGCAAGTTCTAACGCAATAAATTCAGACTCCATTGTAGATTTGGCACTACAAGTTTGTTTACATGATTTCCAAGAGATAGCTCCACCACCCAATGTAAACACATATCCACTAGTGGAGTTTATCTCATCATTATCTGTCACCCAATTAGCATCACAATAGCCTTCTAAAATAGAGGGTGAACCACTAAACATGAGTCCTAAATTCATTGTACCTTTAAGATATCTCAATAACCGTCTTAATGCACACCAATGTTTCTCATTGGGATTATGAGTATATCTTGCAAGTCTATTTACTGCGTATGCAATGTCGGGTCTAGTACAATTCATCAAGTACATTACACTACCAATTATTCTAGCATATTCACATTGAGACACACTTTCAAATTTATTCTTCGTCAATGTCACATGTGAATCATAAGGAGAACTAACTGGTTTCACATCATAATGATTAAACTTTTTCAATATTTTCTCAACATAGTGTTCTTGAGAAAGTAGGTAACCCCCACATTTCTCCACTAACTTAAGTCCAAGAATCAAATCTGCCTTCCCCATATCTTTCATGTCAAACAAAGTAGATAACAATGATTTTGTATCATTAACAATATTTATGTTGGTTCCAAATATCAACATATCATCAACATAAAGACAAATAATGACACCATCACAATCATTAAACTTACTATACACACAACGGTCACTTTCATTTACTATATAACCATTAGACACTAATGCGTTATCAAACTTCTCATGCCATTGTTTAGGCGCTTGCTTAAGACCATACAAAGACTTCTTAAGCCTACACACTTTGTGTTCTTGACCTTTAACTATCATACCCTCCGGTTGCTTCATGTAGATCTCTTCTTCTAAGTCTCCATTCAAGAAGGCTGTTTTCACATCCATTTGGTGAATAACAAGCTTGTGAATAGAGGCAAGTGCTACTAGGACTCTAATCGTAGTGATCCTAGCAACCGGTGAGTAAGTGTCAAAGAAATCTATACCTTCTTGTTGTGTGAACCCTTTTGCGACAAGCCTAGCCTTAAACTTATCAATTGTTCCATCCGCCTTTAGTTTCTTCCTAAAGACCCACTTACAACTGATAGGTTTACACCCTCTAGGCAAGTCCACTAACTCCCAAGTATTGTTACTTAGTATAGATTCAAGTTCACTATCTATGGCTTCCTTCCAAAACTTAGAATCTATCGACCTAATAGCTTCTCCGTAAGTTTTGGGATCATCCTCTAAAATGAAGGCTGTTATGAAGTCACTTCCAAATGACTTCTCTGTTCTTTGTCTCTTACTTCGTCTAGGTTCATCAATCTCTTGTTCAACTATGGATTTACTTGACTCACCTGTCTCAAATTTAGACACACCAATAGATTGTTTGCTCATAGGAAATATATGCTCAAAAAACTCAGCATCTTTAGATTCCAATATTGAACTATTATCTATAGTCATGAATCTATATGCTGCACTATTTTGAGCATACCCGATGAACACACAATCTCTTGTCTTAGACCCGATTTTACTTTTCTTAAAATCAGGAATGCCAACTTTGGCTAGACACCCCCACACTTTCAAGTAATTTAAGTTAGGAGCATAGCCTTTCCACAACTCATAAGGAGTTTTATCTAACTTCTTATGAGGTAACCTGTTCAAAATATGACAAGCAGTCAAGATCGCCTCCCCCCACAAGTTGTCCGGCAATCCTGAACTAACCAACATGGCATTCATCATATTTTTGAGTGTTCTATTCTTTCTTTCGGCTACTCCGTTGGATTGAGGTGTATACGGAGGTGTGACCTCATGAATAATGCCATTTTCTTTACAAAATCTTTGTAAAGAATCTGTACTATATTCACCACCTCTATCAGTCCTAAGCCTTTTGATCTTTAAATCTAACTGATTTTCAACTTCATTTTTGTAACTTATAAACATAGACTCAGACTCATCCTTATGACTTAACAGATATACCTTAGCATATCTAGAGTAATCATCAATAAAAGTAACATAATATCTTTTACCGCCTTTACTCATATGATTCTTAAAATCACCTAAGTCACTATGGATCAAACCAAGTTTTTGAGAAACTCTACCCACTTTCTTAAATGGTCTCTTATGATGTTTAGCCTCAACACAATGTTGACATTTATCAAAATTCTCACCAACATATGAAATAATATTCATGTTTTTGAGTTTCTTAATGATTCCTATGTTTGCATGTCCTAATCTAGCATGCCACATATCAAGAGACTCAGCAAAATAAACAGAACTAGATGCATTTGTATTATTGCAGCAAGTAGCATCAAGTACAAGCAGACCTCCATTACAGAAACCTTTACCGATAAACTCTCCATTTTTAGACAAAACAAGTTTATCAGACTCAAGAACAAGTTTAATGTTGGCCTTGTTCAGCAGCACTCCGGAGATCAAGTTCCTACGCATGGCAGGAACATGCAACACATTGCTTAGCTCCAGTCTCTTCCCAGAAGTCAACTTGAGAAGCACCTTACCCTTTCCGAGGACTTGGGTACTATGTGCATCTCCCAAGAAGACCTGTTCATCACTGCCTATTTCCTTGTATTCGGAAAATAGGTCTTTACTGGTAGCAATGTGCCTGGTAGCACCCGTGTCTACCACCCATTCCGTAGTGCCACCAACAAGGTTTACCTCTGTTAAGACGACCGCTGCAATAATGTCGTCTGCTGCTCTCTTGGCCTCTATCAAATTCACCTGGTTGCTTGGCTGACCCTTCCGTTTCCTGCAGTTGACTGCTCGGTGTCCTGGTTTTCCGCACACCCAGCATACTCCTTTCATCTTGTTGTGGCCCTGCACAGCAACTTTCTTACCTTTACCTCCACCGTTGTAGCCGCCGTTGTTGTTGTGGAACTTGGGCTTCTTCGCAGCATGCTCCACAACATTGGCTTTGACACCCTCTTCACGGTGAGACTCATCTTCCATCCTGTTGTTCTCTTCGATGCGTATGTGTTTGATTACAGCATCTAGAGACAATTTGGCATCATCATGCTTTCCTCTCTTCTTGTATTTGCTCCAAGAAGGAGGAAGTTTCTCAAGTAACGCTGCAGCCTGAAAGGTCTCATCAATCTTGATTCCTTCTTGTTCCAGATTATCCACCAGTTGTTGAAAATGATGGATTTGATCATTGATTGAAACATGATCCACCATCTGGAACTTTAAAAATTCACTCACCACGTATTTGCGCTTACCGACATCCTCAGCACCATATTTGCTTTCAAGTGCTGACCATATCTCCTTAGCCGAAGTAAACTTGACATAGATGTCAAACAATGAGTTTGACAAAAAGTGCAGAATATGACCTCTGCAAGTTGTATTGTCAGAATTATACTTGCGTGCCTCTGTTTCATCTGTAGGTTTGTCCATCTTGAGCACGTATGAAACAGAGAGCATCTCGAGAAAAAACAGCACCTTGGCCGCCCATCTCTTGTAGAACTTGCCATCAAATGGCTCCAATTTTGTCATATCCGGAAGAGCTTGCTTGGTTGCCATAGTAAATTGCTTTAAGATTGTTGGAAAATATGTATATGGCACAAGAAAACCAAACAAGAAAGACAATGAAAGCCGAGACGAGTTTCGGGATAACTCTGTCCTTAAAGCAATTTAGCCTCTACCGGTGAGCAAGGTAGACTGCAATGGCTAATGCTTCCCAAGATATAACGGCTTACTCTCTTTAGTTTGCTCTACTAGAGAGAGTTTGAACTTGATAGTAGAAGAGATTGATAGTAGAGAGAATGTGAGAAGAAAGTACTGCAGAAAATTTCACAAGTTTTCAAGTATTTTTCATGTATATGTTGAAGATATCAAAGCCCAATATTTATAGGCTTTTGGTTTTCAAAAAACAGGTTTAAAAGACCCTTTTCTGCAGCTTATTTCTTCCTAGGATCGGCCATGGACGTTAGAGATGAAAGGAGATGTCATTTGGAGGAGAAGATGCATCTTTTGTGAACAGTCAGGTCACATTAGGCGCCTAATGTCACTTCGAACGACCCATTAGGCTCCTAATGTCACTTCGAACGACTGTACAAAATGATATTAGGCGCTTCATGTGACATTGAACGACTGTACAAAATCACATTAGGCGCTTCATGTGACATTGAACGCCTACAAGGCGTTCGAAGTGTTCGGGGATAACGCCACATGAGGCGCTTCAAGTGATCTGGAAATGTTCCAGAACACTTCGAACGCCTACATTAGGCGCTTAAAGTGTTTGGAACACCCCCATTTCCTTCCATTGTTCATAAAACACTCCAAACTTCATCCAATCTCCTATCAAAAGGTTACATAACATTATACAAGGTTGGATCACAAGATTTAAAGTACTTTTAAGTACTTTTTCCAACAATATAGCGTGAAAAGGAAAGGGAATCGGGTCTTTGGGGAGTTATTGAACATAGGATAGAGCAGTGATATCAGTGTGACGATCCGCAGAAGAAGGTGGACCATCTGCGCTTTGAGTTTCAATGGTTGGTTTACCTTTCACGCTTTGATTTACTATCTTTTCAATGTAAGAGGGGATGTTTTATTATGTGTTTTTACTCTTTTCTATGTTTTAACCAAAAATAGAAGACCAAATAACATTATTGCCTTCTTAGCTATTATATGAAAAATTGATTCCAAATGCATTAATATATAATGCTTCAAGCCACTACCCTTAATTACCTGTCGTTTTTGCTCGTGGGCATATGTCTTCTGGTTTGGCGGATGCCATTACCACCTTCCGCATTGACTTAAATAATGTATACTACTCTTTCCGAGACGGCAAGATTCTACACATTTTCTAATTGAAACTTGAACCCATAGTAGGAATTTACTCTTTTTTTTAGATAAAAATTCTAGGGTTTAGACTTTTAGATGAAGAACCTGCGCAAATGAGATTTTAATGTTTTTTTTGACTCCATAGCATAGTTTAGTTGGTACGCAGGGTTAGGATTTGCTCTAAGAGTTTAAGAGTTTGATTCCAGAGACACGCACAGTGTGGTTGTTTCACTGCTGCTAGACCGAAGGCCTGATTTGCGGGAAAGACACTTTGTGTGGGTTACTGGGTAAGTCCTCACCCAACTTATGAGACCGCTGGGCTCCTGATTTGTATTCTCTACAATACTTCTTGGGGCTGGAACGGTGAGGGTCCTCAGGGTCAAAGCATGATCTTTTGCTCCAAGAGATTTTAATGTTTTTTTCTTACACATAGTTACATGGATATATGATACCCATATCTAGTGGAGAATGAACTACTTTATATGGCACAAACCACTATACTATACTAAGTGATATAAATCACTATGGCATCATGCCAAGGAATAATCCACTATTATAATACATCTATAAATATATGGATGTAAATAATATAGCATCACGTTCAGGAGAAAAAAACTATTATTAATGCATCATACATTGATATAAATCACTATATAATCATATTATGGAATAAATCAACTATTACTTCGCCCGTCTAAAAAATATTGCCTTAATTTCAATTTTGGTGCAAATTAGTTCAATGGTTAGGTAACATCCAACTTGCTCCTACTTCAGCGACTTTAAGTCCTCTCACTTACACACACACACACACACACATACACACACACACACACACACACACACATATATATATATATATATATATATATATATATATATATATATATATATATATATATATATATAGGAGAAAGTGTTCTCATAAAGTAAATGAACTTTCACGTTTTAAAAGAAGAAAGGCGTGAACAATTTTCTGTTCTTATACTGTGATTTAGGTTAACTTGCTTATAAAATGTGTAGTGAAAGATTTTGGATATCTTTGCTCTTTCATTAAGATTTAAGTATGAAATATGCATAGAGGTCTTGCTAAGCATAAGCACATTAAACAGTACTTCCTCCGTTTAAAAATATTGTGATAGTTTGATTACATTATAATTTAAAGAAGTCAAACTATTTTGGTCACTATTCATATTATACTCTTATTTGGTTAAATGAGATAAAAATAGAAAATCGTATAAGTATTAATTGAAAGAGTAGTATATAAACTTGAATATTAAAAAACATTACTACTTTTAGAAAACAGACAATATTATTAAGGCAACCCAAAATACAAAAATATGATAATAACTTTAGGATACTGTAGCGCCCCGCTCCCGAGTCTTAACATCGGGAACAGTGCACCCGCCGTATCTCAATAAGGAGAATACAAAGCGTCAACCAATCTCTTACTTGTCAAAATGACGTAGAAATTTTTTTTTTCAAACGGAAACGTAAATCGTAACTTAAATTGAACTCCAATAACCGTCATTACATTGCTAAATAAACATTCTGGGAATAAAAATAGTAAAGTAGTATGTGGAAAATCCTCGAAGTATAAATAAGAACAAAACAGCTGCCGAGTCCCCTCATATTCTAGCTGCAACTCTCAACCAACCCACTCTGCTATGTCCGTCACGTCCTCAATGAAGATGTGCTCATAGTCCTCATCCGGCTCACCTGGGAAGTAGGGGTGAGTGACAGAAATCACCCAGTAGATGCCTGCCTCAAACAAATACAAAACGTACATACCGAAATGATATAGCCACATAGCACATAAACATAAGATAACATACATAAGATAAAGTAAATACGGTAAGTAAAGCACTCCACATAAAAATGCGCAAGTACGTGATGCATGCTCAAATAACGTGTCACACGCAACAAGAATCATGTCATGCAATATGCCCTAGACCTATATGCAATGCATGATCCCGGGATTGACTGGATGCCTGTAGCCCGTACACTACAATCCACCCTGACCGATGCCCGTGGCCCGTACACCACGATCCACCTTAACCGATGCCCATGGCCCGTACACCATGATCCACCATGACCGAGTACCCATGGCCCGTACACCATGATCCACTCCACTCGAGCGTCTGAGACCCGTACATCTCAACCCACTTCAAATGCAATGCACGTGCCATGAATGCAACAACAAAGTCGCCTGGGGCCTGTACGCCCATCCTCACCAACTCCGGCACTCAATATTTGGTTTCATAAATTTTACGAATATTGGAAAGTTGTTATTTAGCATCCCCTTATCTTTCCTTAGCTTGTATTAATTTACTAGAATTTTCTACTAATTTCCCCTATGTTTCCATTACTTAATTCTATTTATTATTATTAATTTTTAATTACTTCAATTTACCAAACTTCAGAAATAAAGTGAAAATAATTTAATTTTAACCTTTTATATTTTCTTGAATTTATTTGAATTTATTGGTATTTAATTATATTTTCCTGGCCTGATCCGCCAGACCCGATACATTTTTTTTTGAGAAGTTAATGGACCGCCTTCGGCCCGACCCGCTGGCCAGTCGACCCGGTCCGTTGGCCGGCCTATTCTCCATCTTAATTTAATTATTTATTTATTTGTTTAATGGTTGTTCCACCAGTGACAATGCGCGCTGTGATTCGTTTTTTTCGATCCCAACCCCTATTTTCTCCTATTTCCAGTCTATAGAAACCTATTCTAAGGCTAAAACACAACTTTTTAAAGACTCCTAGTGTAAAAGTCCCCCTTTTTTTCCCCAATTCTTTAAGGGTATTTTGTTTTCGATTCAATCAGACGACCAATTTCACACACCTACACGCACATAGCAGCCATAAACAATATATCTCATGCTTTCCAACATATACAAAATTTACAACTTAAACAGATAAAAACAACGAAACAAAATTTACAACTTAAGCAAATAAAACAACGAAACACAAGTTACAACATAAATAAATAAAACAACGAAACACAAGTTACAACATAAACAATTAAAAACAACAAAACACATTAGTATACCATTAAAGCATGCATGAATCATACTCGTTTGAGGGGGAAGAGGCACCTACCTTTTTGACGAATTAACTTCCTACGCAGAATCTCTTCTTCCTGACCCCGCTGACCTCTATGCTTAGTGTTGGAACAAATCCTTCCTTTCTTCCTAAAGGCCTCGGATGGTAGCTTTGGAAAAGGACAAAAACTTTAACTTCCAAACTTAATCCAGAAAGTTGACAAGTACAACTTTAAACACCTTTTCATTTACGTTATACTTATTTGTTTACCATTTTATTACCGTTTCAATTCCAAATTATCTCCTACGTATAAGTATAACCACGTATACACCCGTGCCCATACACGTGCATATACGCGCTTATACTTACATGTATCGTCCTCAGCAGAAACTACTTTACCATAATTCATATTAATTATATATATAGTTATATATCTTCACATATTCATAACTAACAATATTATTTATGCATTTCAATTTTCAAAGCAGTAGGCGCCCATCGCCACACATGCAACTATTTACTTTATATGTATAAAACATACACTACTGTATACTATATACATAATGTCTGATAGAATTAAGATGCTTGAATTATTAGAGCATAATTTTATAATAGGCAGAGAAAGAGACTTTTTTTTTTTTATTTTATCCGCATAAAGCTTCCAGTGAAATAACTTTTGGCCAATATTCAAAATATATACCAAAATTTTGGCATTGCTAATACACTACACATACACATACGGCAGTCATACATACGTACATATATTTATCAATCTATGCAAATCACAAATAAACATGCAGGATCCGATTTGATACGAAAATAGCATGATAACTTTGTAAAAGCATAACAAATATAGCAATGATACTTGCCTCGTGTCTCGATTATACATACTACGCGAAGAACAGAATGAAGAATGGACCGAAAATTATTCTTTTTGGCCCTTGAAGCTAGCGGCTGGGGATTGTTTTTTTTTTTTTTTGGCATAAAGGAACGGCTGGAATTGAAGGAAAAATTGGACGGCTGCTGTGAAGATTTTGGGGGGGTTTAATTTGTGTTGTGAAGGTGTAAATATATAGGCTAGGGTTAGGTATAATTCTAGTGTGATTAGGATTGACTTTTTTTTATTCAACTTCATCTATCTACTTCATAATTATATTAGAATTTTAAGTTTTAAACTTATCTTCTTTTATTTCGTTTTTCTTTTCTAATTCTTTTTGTCGTGCGAGTACGTCTAATATACATATATATATCGTATGAAAACGCGGGTCATAACAGATACAGTGAGTAGTATTTCCTCCATTCCATTGTCCCCCCCCCTCTGTTTCTGTGTCTGTTCCAAATTCTTTTTTCTTATGTAGGGGGTGTTAACGAACTGAACCCAGCCGAATACTAGGTGTTTGAATTCAGATTCATTTAGCTAAACGAACTGTTTGTCTCGGTTTGTTTAGCTAAACGAGCTTTAAAATTGATTCAAGTTCGGCTCGTTAACCCTATAACTTTTTAAACAAGCTGAACTATTCACGAACAGTTCGGCTTGTTTGAGTAAAATTAACGAACGAACTCGAATCGAATACGAATCGAACTCGAACAGTTCGCGAAACGTTCGGTTCGATTAACAAATCTTACATAAATGGTAAACAAAGAGTAATTACTCCATCATCTTAGAACAGTAGAAGCATCAAATAGGTATTTGACTAATTCTTTTTAATTATATATTCATACGTGAAGAAGAGCAATTATTCCATCATCTTAGAATAGTAGAAGCATCAAATAGTATTTGACACTTTTTTGTTAATTATATATTCATAAGTTGCACATAAACAATAACAACAACATCACTCCATTATTTTAGAGACTTCCATCTATAGCGCGGTATGGGATCGGATGTAGTCATTCATAGAAATTTCAATGCTGTGTTGAAGTGGTGTGCAGTTGTATTGTCTGTTATTACAGGTATGTATCACTTGGCATATAAAATATTAACCTCTTTGTAAATCTAGTGAACATGGTCCCAATCAAAACATATTCATCCACAATCTTAAGGTTATGTGACTTTCCAATTTTAATGTGAATGCACCACCAAAGTGAATATGAATAGTCAAAGTTAAAAAAAAAATTGAACTTACAAAAGGAAAAAAGAGAGAAAAGAGTTACAAAAGTTGGAATTAACACGCTGTTCCAACTCAAACAAGAAGTTTTATTTAAATTCAAATTTCTCCCAGGAGGTTGTGATCAGATAAGACTGCGATTTGAAAAACTGTTAGGCCTAACTGAACTGGGGGCATACCTGCGGTTATCTGATCTGAGGGCTCAGATGAGCAGTTATCTGATCCAACGACTGTGGATAAACCTTATGCGGTTATCTGATCTAAAGGTTCAGCCCGAGCAGGTATCTGATCTAATGGCTGTGGATGAACTAGCATTAACAACCTGACCTCAGTTTTTTCCTATAAATACAGGTCGAGCTGACCTTCGTGGTCATCAATCTAGAAATCAAGCAATCAGTATCCTCCTCTTCTCTCTGCACACAATCTCCCTCTCTGCAAATCATCTCCTTCACTGCATAAAACCATCTCTGCATTTTCAAGTCATCCGAGAAACCTGAAACATCTTACGGATTCGTTAAATTCATACGCTGCACCCGCTCATCTGAACTGATTCCATTGGATCCTGGAAGACGGTTGCTACCTCTGGTTGGACACATTATAACGGAGCAATACGTCTTAAGAACAGAGTCCTGGACTCACCTCGGTTTATCTACTTGGCTGAACTGCTGAGCTGCTGTTAGTGCTTCCCTGCTAATCTGCAGTGCTACCGTACTGAGCTCAATTGATCTGTCGAGCTGTTGTTGTGCTGAACTCGGCTGCTGTGCTGAGCTTGGCTGTTAACTGTTGTTCTGCAGTGCTGCTGTGCTGAGCTCTACTGCTGTGCTGAGCTCGGCTGGACGGTTGGTCGGCTGTTTGTCTAGGACGCAAACTCATTTGCACTGCTTGGACCGATATGACCTGACAGACCGACCCGACCTGCCCTGAGCTTGGCAGACCGGCTGTTGCTTTATTTCACACGAACACGTACTGTACAGAGTCGTTTTGAGTAAAGTTATTCCAACAACATATACATGCACAATCTTAAGGTTATGTGACTATCCAATTTTAATGTGAATGCACCGCTAAAGTGAATATGAATAGTCAAAGTTACAAAAGTTGAACTTACAAAAGGAAAAAAACAAGAGAGAAAAGAGTTACAAAAGTTGGAATTAACACGCTGTTCCAAGTCAAACAAGGGACAAAACTGACAGACTACTAAACCGTGTCCGATTTCTGTTGAACAATACTATTAAGAATTTATGTATCCCTTGATCCTTGGCTTGATCCTTTGATCTGATCTAAATGCGTGTATTGGGAATACATTGTCTGCATTCCATCATTAATAAGTTAATCACTCATTAAATCCCATGTGCAGGACGCGATAATGATAAGATTTTCGATTAATTACTCCCCAAAGAACTGGTCATCAGCAGCCTGCATGAGATGGGCTTGCCGCACCAATTAGCTGTATATATTCTTCTTCACCCTCTAACAGGACCACATAATTCGGTCAAACTCTCGTGGGTCTCTTGAATAATGTTTGTTCTTAAACATTCTTATTATATACATCATTAAATACTCATACTTCATACAAGTTTTCTTGTATTTTTTTCTAAATCTTTTGGACATTGTGTTAGTATGTATAAAAACACCTGGCAAGTGAAAGATACATGAGATATAGTAAGTACAGTGTCTCATAACTTACCCTAGTAACGCTATTGATCTTGACCTTAGGAGCGTTACTATAGACATGACGATACTGAATATCAAGTTTTTAGTTTTAGTGTTGTTATATTTAAAATAGTTAACCAAGATGGCCATAGTACTCATACCTATTACTCATATACCATGACATTCTTTGTTTTTATTTGTCCGGACATGAAATGAGATATTACTTTAAGATATATGAAAACACACATAAGCAATTTACCATAGTGTGTTTATACAACTTCACTAAATTGTATAGCTTGACCCATAATGACTCACTAAATTGACTACGCTTCTTATACTATGAAACATCAGTTGATCGACATATAGCTTGACGCATCAATAGGTCATCGGGAAACAACAACTGTGTGTTTCTAATATGATTGTGTACATACGATTCTCCATACCCCGCCATAGACGGTAACTTAGCCTCTGGGTAATGTTGTTGTTGTTGTTTATACAACTTCAAAACACTTCCAAATGGTGAAAACTAAGTTATTCAGTATATTGAATATAGAAAAGCCATTATAATAACAACCCCGCGTTTTCTCCCCCCTTTATAAGTTGGGTACTCTAGGATTGATCTTTTCACTCAAACATCTCACTTTCTTTTGCCAAGCAAAAAAAAGGTCAGCAAAAATGGTGTCTAGTTATAGAAGATCAGTTTCTTTTCCGGACCACCAAAAGTATTCCACCAGACCCCAAAAGACCCTTCATGTTAGATCCCTTAGCCTCCCTTGTGGATCACACCCTTTGATCGATTCACTCAAAGTTGATATAAACGAGCTCAACTCATGGGCTTCCAAGTCCGAAAACCGAACCTCTTCCTGGCTTTGCAATGGCTTGAATTTGTTAAAGAAAGTCCAAGAATCTCTAGATGATCTCCTCCAGCTTCCTCAGACTCGTGAATCCATGAGGGGCCACAAAGATTTGATAGAAAAGCTTCTTAATGATTTTCTTGTCTTTATTGATGTTTATGGTATTTTTCAAACACTTGTTTTGAAGCTAAAAGAAGAGCATTCAGCAGCTCAAACCGGAGCTAGAAGAAGAGACGAATCGAAGCTAAATGTAAGCCTTAAGTTGATGAAAACAACATCAAAAGAAATCGGTAGTCTTGTAGCCACGGTCCAATGCATTGGCAATAAGATTTCAATAGCTAATGTGTTAGATCCTGAGCTTAGTGGGCTGATTAAAGAAGTTATTGAAGTTACGGTTTTGGTTTCTGTGGCGGTATTTAATGGAATTTCAGTTGGATTAGGACGCAAGAAATCATCATGGAAAAGATTGCTTGTGAAGAAAGTAAAGCCAGAGGAAAGTATTCAAGAGTTTGAAGAAATGGGGTGTTGGAATATGAGGAAAATGGGAGATGAGGAGTTGAAGTTGACGTTGAAAAGAATGCAAGAGGTGGAGGGGTGTCTTTGTGGAATTCAAATCGGTGGAGAAAGGTTGTTTAGAAGTTTAATTAATACTAGGGTTTCTCTTCTAAATGTTCTCACATTCTAAATGTCAAATTACTTTGATATCAATTTTTTGTATGGTTTCTTATACTTAATGGTACAAACAGTAATTTTTTCCAGTCAAATTTGTCATACACTAGAGTAGACATGGTTCAAATCAGAATGTTTTAATCCTTTCCGATGGTAAAACCTTTGTGTCTAGTGGTTGAATATCATATTTTTGCTTCATTAGTCAGGGTGAAAGACACGGTAATAAAGACTAGTGATCCAAAAAAAAAAGACAAATTTTAATACGGTTAATATAACTAATTAATTAAGTACTCGGTGGCCATTAAAAGATAGAATGATGAAAGTTAATCTTCCCAGTTTTAAGTATATTAACCTGTTCTAACATATAAACCATTTTACTTACAGAATATCTGTTATTATGCCTATTAGGTACCCGATAGCGGGATAGGATCCCCTCACCGCTACTTCCTCACCGCGTGCGTGACCGCGCGACACGTGGCAAAAGGGGGGGTGGTGAGGCTAGGTGAGGGTTACCCTCACCCAGCCTCACCATCCCTACTGCTGCCACGTGTCGCGTTCTGAGCCGCGCGGTGACTCACCGCGCGGTGAGAAAATCTCATCCCCCGATAGCAGTGTAAAGCAAATGTAGATCAAACCGATGTTAAAGAAATTCGGTGGCTATAGCTTCGGTAGTTACAAAGACTAAAATAGCCACCCACAAAGCGACCAAACTTTCTGAATTCCAGCGAGTTCAAAAATCACATAAAATTTATTTCTTTGTCCGATATTATTCCGTTTCACATTTTATGTAAATATTTTCCCCCAAATAAAGAAAAAAAATAACTTTAGTAGGATAAATATACATGTCTAATGAATTTTTAATTATTTTATACACACAAATTAACTATGTAATAAACACATCAAACACTATCGAGATACAGCCAAGTCCCCCTCAATTATGGAGGGGACAAGAATAAGAAAAAGGAAATTGTAAATTTGTCTTCTTGTTCGGCTAGTGAATTATGTGAGTACTATATTTGACAAATCCTTTGATGCAAAAATTCGGCTACAAACTCATTCAAGAAAATGGAAATGAATAGAGAAGAAGACAGAGGGGTCATTAAATCATCTTTTTGCAAGTGATTGCGATAAACAGATCGCTTCTTTTCTCTTATTTTCTTCTTTCTTTTTCTCATTTTTTATTATTGACATCAATACCATGTATAAAATATTCGATATCTTACATAATAATGTATTTTTAAATGTAAGGTAATTAGTTTTACAACTCGTGTCATTTTTTTATAGAAAAAAATTATTTTATTCGCAAAGTGGAAAAAAGTAAACACGAGTGAGTTAAAACTCTTTCAGGGAGCATACCAAGTAAAAAGAAGGGTGTTCTCAGTGCAATAGTCTCCCGTCTTTGTGTAGGATTTGAGGAAGGACCGGATCACTTCATGATCTGATGTACGTAGTCTTACATTACACTTTTGTGTGAGAAACCGTTCTACGGCTCGAACTCGTGATCTCAAAGTTACAAAGCAGCAACCTTAGCCGTTGTTACAAGACTCAGCATACCAAGCCAGGAATGGGAAAAGAATTAAAAGGAGACGAAAAATTATTGAATGAACTCATATAGACAGAGCATATACACATGCCGTTTTACTGGACTATTTTCCAGATAAATGTAGATGGATAAGATGAGTAAGACAGCAATGCGTGTCTTTAAATTTTCTTGAATTTTGTTTGAGGAAAAAATGCTGCACATGGTTTGATTCTAAAAATTCAACACCGTAAGTAGTTGAAATGATGCCGGGAAAAAAGAATATCATATGCCCACGTTTATGCTTATGCTGGAAATCGCACAATTATTAGATTTCTCTTTATCATCGTTTTTAGTTGTATGTAGCTTTATCTTTCAATTACATTTTCAATTAAAAGATTGACATTCTTAATTGTTCATATTCAATAATACCAATGTAAAAGATATTCCTTATCATAGATCGATAGTACTATTTTTCTTTATTGCGAAAGAGAACAAAAGGCGTCACTATCAATGTCATGGTAAAGTTCATGTCCTAAACATGTTTTGGTATAAGACTGAAAGAATGAGATTGGAAAATTGATATTTTGTATATTGATAATTTCGTGTGTGTGTACAAGAAGTATATAGACTTCTACTACAAGAGTTTGATACAAAGATAAGCTAGTTAAACTACAACTACAAGATAGAGTTAGCTACAACTAGAGATTGTTGTAACAAAAGTTGTTAGGCTAGCTAATAGTTTGTTAACTTAACAAACCCTAGTAGACTCAAACCCTAATGGATAACCTATGTGACCGGCGGCTGCATGGCATGCACGGTGGGGTCCTTGGTTGGGTCCTTAACACGCCCCCGCAAGATGGCCGTGCCGTCGGAAAGGCCAATCTTGGACAGAAGAAGAAGAAACCGAGCTTTGGGCAAGGGTTTGGTCAAGACATCCGCGAGTTGCTTGTGCGTTGAGACATGCGAAACTTGAAGAGTGCCAGCAGTAATTTTTTCCCGAACAAAGTGATAGTCTAGTGCAATATGCTTCATGCGACTATGAAAGACAGGATTAGCGCATAAGTAAGTAGCACCTAAGTTGTCGCAGAAGATAGTGGGCTTGCGCAATAGAGAGACGCCAAGTTCAGAAAGAAGATGAGTGACCCACGTGACATCAGCAGTGGTCGCAGCAACAGCACGATATTCAGCTTCAGTAGAGGAACGGGCTATAGTACGCTGCTTTTTAGAGCACCACGAAATAGGATTTCCACCAAGAAAGAGCATAAATGCGGTAGTAGACCGATAGGAATCAGTGTCACCCGCCCAATCAGCATCAGAGTAGGCATGAAGTGTAAGGGGTTGATGACGACGCAAGAATAAGCCATGATGAATAGTGTGCTTGAGATAGCAAAGGACGCGTTTGGCTGCCGTCCAATGGGTCTGACGAGGCGCATGCATGAATTGGGCGAGTTTATTTACTGCAAAGGCAATGTCGGGCCTGGTAAGCTGCAGATATTGAAGACCACCAATGAGACGCCGATACTGGGTGGCATCGGCCAAAGGGGTGCCGTCACTGAGAACTAGGCGGCCCGTGGAAGACATGGGCGTAAGTGAATCCTTGATGCCATCAAGATTAAATTTAGCGAGGAGGTCACGAATGTACTTATCCTGTGACAAATGGAGGCCTGCCGGAGTGAACACTGCTTCAATGCCCAAAAAATAGTGTAAGGGGCCAAGATCCTTGAGTGAGAACCGAGCTCCTAAAGAGTCCACAAATTTTCGGATAAGAGAAGAATTGTTGCCTGTGACAAGTAGATCATCAACGTATACAAGAAAATATATAACGACAGTATCAGCACGATAGATAAACAGTGACGTATCAGACTTGGAATTACAAAACCCATACTGTACTAAGAAACTTTTCAACTCATTATACCACGCCCGGGGTGCCTGCTTGAGACCATACAAAGCGCGCCGAAGATGACAGACATGTGTTGGGAAAGCCGAATCTATATACCCTGGGGGTTGGGACATATAAACATCCTCTGTGAGATGACCATTAAGAAACGCATTATTAACATCAAGATGTGAAATAGGCCAGCCATTAGAAAGTGCGAGTGAGAGAACCACCCTAACAGTTGTGGGCTTGACCACGGGACTAAAAGTGTCATGATAATCAATACCAGGTCGTTGATGAAAGCCTTTGGCGACAAGGCGAGCTTTATAGCGAGCAATAGAGCCATCAGGATGTCGCTTAATACGAAAGACCCATTTGCACCCAACAACATTATGGCCCGGTGGAGAAGGAACAAGCACCCATGTGCCGTTGCGGGCTAAGGCAGCTAGTTCATCATCCATGGCAGCACACCAGTTTGGGTCACGGAGGGCTTGCTTTACCGAAGACGGTTCTAGGGAAGGAGGAAGAGGATGTTTGGTGGTGTGATGGAGAGTGACATAATCCGGAAACAGTTTAGGACGATGGATGTGATTACGAGCACGAGTGACCATAGGGTGATTACTAGAGGTTGCAGTTGGCACAGGGGAGGAGATATTCGGAGGCTGGGCTGGGGAAGGAGCACACGGCTCCTGGGAAGGGGAAGGAACAGAATGCAGCGAAGGGGTTGGGGAAGGGGGTGAAGCGGCAGGGGCAGGAGGGGTGTGGGGAGGTAGCATGCGGTGCAAGGAAGTGGAAGGGGAATACCTGGGATCAACATCCACGGGAGCAGGGACGGGATGCGCAACTGGACTGGACGGCGGGACAGAAGCCACGGGCGGATGTAGCGCAGCAAGCAAGGGAACACCTGCAAACCAAGATGAGTCGGAGAGAGTGGAACCATGAGACTTGGAGGCAGCAGCAAATGGGAATTGATGCTCAACAAAATGTACATGGCGAGATAGATAAAGACGATTAGTGGAAACATCAAGACACTTATAAGCATGGTGAGTATTAGAGTAGCCCACAAAAACACACGGCTTGGACCGAGGAGCTAATTTATGATCGGAATAGGGGCGTAGCCATGGAAAACAAAGGCAACCAAAGGCACGCAAAGAATTATACCGAGTTGGTTTAGAGAACAAACACTCATAAGGAGTCTTATTTCGAAGAACCGGAGTAGGTAGGCGATTTATAACATATGTAGCAGTGAGAAAGGCATATGACCAATATTGTGGAGGCATAGACGCATGATGCAATAAAGCGAGGCCGGTTTCAACTACATGGCGATGCTTACGTTCAGCAGAGCCAACATGTTCGGGTGTATAAGGTGGAGACACACAGTGATGCATACCCTCGGATTCAAAAAACGGTGTAAGCCCCTTATACTCAGTTCCCCCATCAGTGTAAAGTGTGACAAACGGACGATGGAAAAATTTCTCTACCATGCGCTTGAACTTAGGAAAAATCATAGACACATCAGATTTGCGGGCCATAGGAAACAACCACGTGTACTTTGTAAAATAATCCACGAACAAAATATAGTAACGAAACCCATCAATAGATTCAACTGGGGAGGGTCCCCAAACATCCGAGTACACAACATCAAGTGGTCCACGACTTGTTACAGATGAAGGCACGCTCCATTCATACATACTACCCTTGGTCCGTCCGTGAGCCAGTTGCGCCCCCGTGATGAGATCCTTAACAACAAAAGAGAAAGGAAAAAATTCAATCGAGGTATTATTTTGTTGGCAAAATTTAGAAACTGAGATTAAGTTTGTAGTGAGAGAAGGGACATGCAAAACATTAGAGAGAACCAAAGGTTTAGGAGAAGTAGAGAACAAGGCAGAACCAGTATTCGATATGTGGTGATTAGAACCATCTCCAAGTAAAACATCATCCGGACCCTCATATGGTTGGTGCTGCGAAAGATGTGTCAAGTCATGCGTAACATGGTGAGATGCACCAGAATCTAACACCCAATTATTGTGCATGGACCCCGAACTAGTATGATGGACTTCAGGCTGCTGCTGCAGAGCCCGCTTCAAGGAATAGCACTGACGTGCTGTGTGACCACGCTTTTGGCAGTACTGACAAATCACTCCGGACTGTGAGGAGTTTCGGGTAGACCGAGAGGTGGCTGAGGGATTGCCAAACCCCTGCGGCATACCCGAACCAGCAGCTGGCGGCTTGCCTGTGGACGAGCGTCCGCCACTGCCATGACGCGGCCCTCCTGGAACACCACTGAAATTGCGGCCAGACTTCATTTGGGTGGAGTGCACGGTAACTGCAGCTCCACTCCGGGCCTCTTCACGTTTAAGAAAGGCTTCATGCTCGACCAATTTGTCATGAAGTTCTTCAAACGAAATTGAGGTGTCACGTGCTCTAATGGCAGCAGCGATTTCCTTGAAGTTGCTACTTAGTCCATTTAGAGCAAAAATTGATAGATCATCATCACTGAGATGAGTGTCAACAAGGGCTAACTCATCAGCGATGCTTTTGATAGTCTGTAGATAGTCAGCTACAGGCTGAGTGTCACAGGTAATATTAGTGAGACGTTCCTTAAGATTCATGATCCGAGATCGAGACTTATTGGCATATAGCCGATGAAGCTTCTGCCAAGCTTCACGTGAGGTTGCAGCAGTTGCGATCAAAAGAACTACCCCTTCAGACACGGAAGCAAGGATAGCGTGTAGCAAGAGTTTGTCCTGCCGAACCCAGATAGCATAATCGGGGTTGGGCTGTTTTTCACCACTGGAACTAACCGTGTATTGGGAGGGACACGGCTTGCTCTCATCAAGAAAGCCCATTAGATCATATCCATACAGCAAAGCATCGAACTGAGCTCTCCAAGAAGGAAAGTTATTCTTGGTTAGCTTGATAGGCAACTGCGCGGCAACATTGATAGTGATGACTCCATCAAGGGAGCCTTGTTTGGTGCTAGTTTCGGCCATTAGCAGGTGACGTTTTGAGGAGTACTCGTTGGAGTCAATTAGGGCTCTGATACCATGAAAGAATGAGATTGGAAAATTGATATTTTGTATATTGATAATTTCGTGTGTGTGTACAAGAAGTATATAGACTTCTACTACAAGAGTTTGATACAAAGATAAGCTAGTTAAACTACAACTACAAGATAGAGTTAGCTACAACTAGAGATTGTTGTAACAAAAGTTGTTAGGCTAGCTAATAGTTTGTTAACTTAACAAACCCTAGTAGACTCAAACCCTAATGGATAACCTATGTGACCGGCGGCTGCATGGCATGCACGGTGGGGTCCTTGGTTGGGTCCTTAACAAAGACGCTGAAGGTAGGATGTAAACACCTATAATGCGGCTGTCAATATTTGAAACGACGACCTTATATGCGGTCTATCATCTGTATATCAGTCGAGCTACGTCTGGATCAGTTTATTCTCTAAAGCTTGGTGAAAAAAGGTCATACTATGTCCCTAAAGGCCCATATCGTTCCAGCCCCAATGAACATTGTGGAGGATGCAAATCAGGAGTTCAACAGTCTCCTACGTTGGTGAGGACTTTACGCAAGGATCCGCACAAGGTGTCCCCATGCAAACTAGACTTTAGGCCTAGCATCATCGAAACACCCATACTGTGCGTGTCTCTAGAATCGAAATATGAACCTCTTTGTGCCAAATCCAATCCGATTAACAACTGAACGTTTATTCTCTAAAGCTTGTTAGCCAAAGGCAAAATCCCTCGCCCTAGAGGCCCCCACTGCCCCAGCCCCATGGGGCTTTGTGGAGGATACAAATCAGGTATTCAGCGGCCTCCTAAGTCAGTGAGGCTGCATACGGTGACCCACACAAGGTGCATACGGTGACCCACACGTTTATGCTCTAAAGCTGCATGTATGAATGTATGTACAATATTTTGGAATGAGATCACCTCACCCACTTTCCCTCCCCTCACGCGTCACCGTGCACACGTGGCAACAGGAGGGGTAGTGAGGCTAGATACGGGTGATCCTCATCTAGCCTCACCATCACTCTCTGCTGCCACGTATTGTACGATGACGCGTGGGGTGAGGAGAAAGTGGGTGAGGTGATTTGAACCCTATTTACCTATTGCAAATCGTAGGGTTTTAGAGTAAGGACCAGTCGACCAGTCAAATCAAGAGTTTGAATTACGTGAAGAATATGGCTTGCACATGAAGTTTCTTTCCTCTTCTTTGCTTCATTCCAGGCTCATCGTACAAGTTTCCCCAGGAAGTAAAAGAAAGGAATACTTCATTGGCAAATGGACATTAACAGTGACAAGGAAAAATAGGTCTCGATGGATGGTAGGTTACATTATAAGATTTTTCAATGGAAAAAAATATGTTATTTTGGAAATTTAGTTATGAAACAGGCAAAGTTTAGGTTTTGATCGTATAATTCTATGAAGTTTCTTCCATTGAAAGAAAGCATGTGTAAAAGTGACAATCTAGTTTACCTCCTCCATACAGCTCTCTGGGGCTAGGGCGGTGGAGGCCTCCGGGGTAAGGGATTTCACCTTTGCTCTAAGATAAGAAACAGAAAAGTTAATATGAAATCAAATCTTATTTTAAGAGAAGTATTATTGTAAGTCTAGTTAGACCTTCTCTTCCTTCTTTTCGGAATGGTCTAAGCATACTTGGCCCCGGAGAGTATCCATGTCCAAAAACGGCCTAGGAGAGAGGGGGAGGTGGGTTGGGGGGGGGGGGGGAAGCAATGGTATAACCAAAGGAAGAGCCATAATGAAATGAACTAACATGTTTTATCCGACATAAATACATGACTAAGCAAAATCTGGTCTAATAGCATGTTGAAACTTAAAGCTTATATGAGGTGAGACTCATATTCACTCAAAACCTTAAATTAATGGGTGATGATACTTCATTCTCATATAAACCATGTATTTTTATCAAAGTGTCTGATGTGAGACTATATTCTCAGTACCGGCCCTCACGTACCAATGCGACTTGACATACACACGTATCTTAAACCCTCCTTCAATCACAAACCACGACCACATATGAACGTCTAGACTTGGGTGAGGAGAGACAATAAATGGCCAACCATGGGCCAGGTGAGTTGTGAATCTACATTTTAAACATGCTCTGATACCATGTTGAAACTTGCTCTTACATGAATTGAGTCCATATCCACTCAAAATCTTAAGGTCGTGAGTGGTGGTACTTTATCTTCATATAACCTGTGTATTTTTTTCAAATTGGTCAATATGAGACAATATTCTCAACACTATAGTTATGATCCTAATAACGTTTTCTTAGTCTGGTAAACGAATACTTTTTCATAGCGAAAAATCATTAAGGTTAGGTACTGAGTAACATTATATTTTTTTTTCTTCAGTTTTTTTTTTTAAAAGAATACTTTCTTATAGAAAATTGTCTTC
>AP025041.1:44687690-44770311 GCA_036186865.1 Eustoma russellianum | reverse complement strand
AAATGAACTAACATGTTTTATCCGACATAAATACATGACTAAGCAAAATCTGGTCTAATAGCATGTTGAAACTTAAAGCTTATATGAGGTGAGACTCATATTCACTCAAAACCTTAAATTAATGGGTGATGATACTTCATTCTCATATAAACCATGTATTTTTATCAAAGTGTCTGATGTGAGACTATATTCTCAGTACCGGCCCTCACGTACCAATGCGACTTGACATACACACGTATCTTAAACCCTCCTTCAATCACAAACCACGACCACATATGAACGTCTAGACTTGGGTGAGGAGAGACAATAAATGGCCAACCATGGGCCAGGTGAGTTGTGAATCTACATTTTAAACATGCTCTGATACCATGTTGAAACTTGCTCTTACATGAATTGAGTCCATATCCACTCAAAATCTTAAGGTCGTGAGTGGTGGTACTTTATCTTCATATAACCTGTGTATTTTTTTCAAATTGGTCAATATGAGACAATATTCTCAACACTATAGTTATGATCCTAATAACGTTTTCTTAGTCTGGTAAACGAATACTTTTTCATAGCGAAAAATCATTAAGGTTAGGTACTGAGTAACATTATATTTTTTTTTCTTCAGTTTTTTTTTTTAAAAGAATACTTTCTTATAGAAAATTGTCTTCAATGATTTAAGATGCATGATATCGATCTTCAGTGGATTATTTTGGCACTTGAGTTTATGCATGTACGTTGTAACAACGTTAGTAACTAGTTTAATGAAATGGAAACGTGGAGTAATTCGTTGGGGAAAAAAGGAAGAAGCAAGATTCGAGAGGATAAATTCTTTCAGTTTCATTATTTTATATAAAATGTAATACAAAGGTAGCTTTCAGCAGAACTTATTCTTCGGACAAGGTAAAGACGCGCCAAATGGAAGTTAACTACCAGAGGCAGAAACAGTTAAAACGTCCAAACTGACGACTTTATCCCCATCCTTTACCGCAAAAGTTGGCGGTGAGAATTGTTAGACCAAAACTAGAGTGAGTGAGAAGAGTAGAAAAGATAGTAATAGAGAGATGGTTTGAGTTGTGTTGATATAATTTTCGTAAAAATTATTTGCACCTCATTAATTGCTGTAGGGTTATAGCGATCTTAACTCGGCAATAAAAAATAAACTCAAATGAATTTTAAATTGATAATGTAGTGGAAGAAAAAGAAGAATTTGAAAGTAAGGTTGATCTTAGAATTAAGGTCTACTTGAAATGTGTTAAAAAAGGACCTTTATATAGGCGCTTCAGAAACATCATATCAGACGTCCAAAATCGTTCATGGGTGATTGGCATATCCCTTGATGCATAAGTTATAACTTTAGATGAAAAGTCACACCTGTTGGAAGAATCGATCGAAGTCACTTCAATCGATCCATGTGATCAATCTAAGTGAGACAGTGTGTTCAAGCTTCGTATCAAGGCCACTTCGACCAATCGAAGTATCGATTGAAGTCAGACAGTGAGCTCCAACTTTGCACCCAGAGGACTTCGATCGATCCAAGTCCCAACTTGATCGAACCATGTCACTTTGATCGATCGAAGTCAAACAGAATACCTAGCTTCATTTGTTCAGCCACTTGGATCGATCCAACTGAGACATGGATTGATCCATGTCATGTGCCAAGTTATTCTTGATTTACTTAAGCTTCAATCAACCTTCATTCTTCTTTCCATTGCCTTTACAAAATAATATAAATACGCCACGTTTTCAGCAAAGAGAAGTTGTGACATCGGGTGAAAAACTGATCAACAAAGAGGGTTCGATCGGTTGAGAACAGTAATCGGCGAAGGCGGTAAAATGATCTTATCCGACTTATTTATGTCAAAGATATATGTCTTGCTTTTTTATGTTCGTTTTATTTTTATGTTCCGAAACAACAGATGCATACGCACAAGGTCTTCCAACATGTTTTTGTTGGGATATCGCTACTAGCTGTGTATGTAAAGTGTGCGGCCAAGAAACGGAGGACACTTTGCATACGTTACGCGACTGTAGTTGGCCCAGTCAAATATGGCGTTTGATTGTTCGCCGTGAAAACTATCACACTTTTTGCAGCTTCAGCGACCCATTTGAGTGGATTAAGGTTAACATGCAGGCTTCTTGGTGTTCCATGCAGGACTTGGTTGAATGGCGATATTTATTTCGGGAGGCGGTTATGACTATTTGGTATTGGAGAAACCAACGAGTTCATGACTGCATAATTCAGTTTCCCCACCCTTTGTGTGTTAGAGATGAAATAGTGTGTCGTGTAAAGAAGCTGCTGCTAGCTAATAGTTTACATTAATATTTGATGTAAATTTCTAGTATAGTGATGTAGGACTGGTTGTACTTCTGGTTTTATTCTCGGAAATAAGATCCATTGTTCCATAAAAAAAAAAAAAAACTGAAAAATAAACGAACATAGGAAGTTGAGGGCGAAAGCAAATGATGAAAAGTTCAGTCAGGTGAATAAGTCAGATAGGAATAGAATTGCAAAAATCATAAGTTGATAGAATATAAAGGACTAAAAGATTGCAGAATTATTAGGTCAATAGAATAGAAAACAAATCGTCGTTTTTGTCTTATATCTTGTTTGAAAGATAATGAGAGAAACATTCACACGAAAAATCTATGCAGATTTAATTTAATATTAAGTAATACTTTTCTCTTCTAAAAATATTATCTCTTTTAAACAACATATGTAATTAAATTTATTAAAAAATAAAAAGACAATTTTGAAACGGAAAAAGTGGTTAATAAACTTTTACAACATTTAATGAATCTATTTAGTAACCAGACACAAGTGTACATTGATAGTAGACACTTAGGAACTTTCAAAGTGTTTCGGAAACGAATTTGACTTCTCACTTTTTAACATATCACAACGTGTAGATATATACAACAACAACATTAATCTCATCACTTTAGAGATCTCATATATGACGGGTTATATATATATATATATATATATATATATATATATATATATATATATATACACACACAAATAACCTCTAATTACTACTAATTACTACTAATCGTCCTTCCTGCTTTGCATTTATTCCCTATTTGACATCGTATTGTTACTTTTCACGTGAATGCTCTTTATTTTTATTTTTTTTTGGAAACATAAAACCTTAGGTGCTTATCCCTCAAGATTTCTACTGTCCACTTTTACATTTTTGAAAAGAAGGTAAATTAGGATAATTCACCATATTCTTAAGTAGAAAAGAATATGATTTGGTGTCCAGCCCAAAACTTGTTTCGATATAAATAACTGAAGTCACGGTTTAAACACATATATTATAGCTGTCAAATAAAATCAGCAACCTTCAATATAGTTTATTATATGTAGCGGTGTTAACAAACCGAGCCCAAACCGAATATTATGTTTTCGAATTCAGATTCGTTTAGTTAAACGATCTGTTTGGCTCAGTTCGTTAGCTGTAACGAGCTTTAAATTTGTTCGAATTCGACTAGAAAAAACTATAGCTCTTTAAACGAACCGAACACTTTGCGAACAGTTCGACTTGTTTTAGTAAACAAATCTAATTATATGTTCAACTTCGGGTCGTTTAAATAAATTTAATGAACGAACTCGAATCAATTACAAATCGATCTCGAACTGTTTACGAACTGTACGGTTTACTTAACACCCCTGATTATATGATTATCAACTAAGTTAGCAGTTGATCGACAGACGTAATTTTTATTATGGGTCATCGGAAAACAACCTCTGTGTGTTTTTAAGACATAAGTATGGTTGCGTACATCCGATTCCTTATACCTTGCCATATGCGGAAACTTATAAGGCAATGAGATAATGTTGTTGTTGTTGTTGTTGTTGGTGATGCTATGTAAAACTTGAGAGAACCCCACCTACTTTCTGAAATATTTTTATATTTTCTAAACCCACACGTACGCCCTATGACATAAAGATGTATAAAACAATAAAGTACATATATCATCTCTCTTCTTCTGTGCAATTTTCATCTATTCACTTTTCTTTCTACCTTTCACTTTCTATAAACATTTCCCCATTTTTCCCTCTCTTCTCTCCAACTCTCACTATAATATTCATATCCATACTCTATAATTCCATGCTCACCAGTCACCTAGGTCTGCAACTTGCTTTTTTTGCTGAGTCAAGCTCGACCGAGTTATGGGCTGTTGCCAGTCCTCCTCATCGGTGCCGGAATCTCGCTCCGGCAAGGATCGCCGTCTATATAGTCCCGGGAATAACCACCACCAACACCACCACCACCGCTCCTCCAACGGCACTGTGACTTCCGATTTGGGAACTAATTTCTCTGAGTTTTCGTTTTCTGAGCTCAAAGCTGCTACGAATAACTTTAGCTCGGATTTCATTGTCTCCGAGAGCGGTGAGAAGGCTCCGAATGTTGTTTATAAAGGACGGTTGCAGAATCGTCGGTGGATCGCTGTTAAGAAGTTTACAAAACAGGCTTGGCCTGACACCAAACAATTCGTGGTATTTTTGTTGATTGTAGTTGCACTTCAGCTGTTTGAAGGTTTGATTTTGTGGTTTTGTTATGATTTTGTTGTTAATTTTTGTTTTACTGTTTGGAATAAAAAGGATGAAGCTCGAGGTGTTGGGAAATTGAGGCATAAGCGGCTGGCTAATTTGATTGGATACTGCTGCGAGGGAGATGAGAGACTACTTGTGGCTGAGTTCATGCCTAATGATACTCTTGCCAAACATCTTTTCCACTGTATGTTTGATTTACAGAGCTGATACTTCATCTTCCATTTTTTAAATTTTCGTTTATCTGTATTAGATACTTGTTTTCAGTTACAAGCTTTTGCCTTTTTGTGTATTTTGGGTAAATTCTGGCAAATAAAGTTTATCTTTTTATGTGTCTTTGTTTTTATTGAATTATATGAAGACCTAGGCTGGAACAGCCTGATGGTCCTTTCTTTCTTTTTTCAATAATCCTGAACTGCATTACTATTTTGCATCATTAGCTTTAGATGTATAGTTTGTAATGCCAACCGAAGTTGTCCCATCACTTTGACGGTTTAACCTTCAGTTGGTTTGATCGTGTTAGTACTTCAAATAGGCTTAGGAGGTTAATTGTAATAGTTACTTGATGAAATAGATATCTGGACCACTTATGTTGGGCTTTGTCTTTGCCTGGTTATTCTTCAATAACTCTTCTCACTTCTCTTTAACCATTTATTGCTGAAATCGCCTGGAGTCTCTGTTAATGTTTTTCAGTTAGAGTTGTTTGTCGCTTCTTTGTTATCCTGAATGGATTATGCTGAAGCTTGTTTCCTTTTCGCTTGTATGATCATTTGAGTGACATGTCGGATATTATTTTCTCAGAAACAACAAGATGTGAACTTTATTATCCGGAAATCTCTATTTTATAAACAAATCCCTATCTTATTGAGAAGATTCTAGTTACTCTAAATTATCTCCATTATTGTAAAATTGACATTAGTTACTCTAAACCAGCTCTTCTGCGTTAATTTCACATGTTGGTATCGGTTATAGCTTAATCATTCAAGAATATAAAGTTAAAGATTATCTTCCTTTTTAGTGTCTGAGATATTTATCAGACCTTCACATAGTGACGGGAGGGACAAAATATCCTACTCACTGACAAATTTAACTTATATGCATTATATTTCTCTAAGACAAAATGCTGTGCTGTTTTAATGTGTTCGACTTGTACTTTTTCCACAGGGGAGAATCAGACCCTTGAGTGGGCCATGCGCTTGAGAGTGGCTCTGTATATTGCAGAGGCATTAGACTATTGTAGCTCAGAGGGTCGTCCATTATACCATGATTTAAATGCATATAGAGTTCTCTTTGATGAGGTATGCAATTCAGATATTTCTCTTTTTCTTCCATACGTGTTTCTTCATTGATCAAGTGTTGTTCAACAGCATCATTTCTTTCTTTTTGCCTTGCAGAATGGTGATCCACGGCTCTCTTGTTTTGGGTTAATGAAAAATAGCAGGGATGGTAAAAGTTATAGCACAAATCTTGCGTATACACCTCCTGAGTATCTGAGAAATGGTAAAATTTATTGCACATTAAGAGTCAGATGATGCCTTTTGTCTCATCTCGCTGGAGGAACTTTTTGAGAAATGTTTTTTTTTTTAATGTCTTGATATGATGTTACTGAGGCAGTAACGCTATTACTTGGTATTAGGTGGAAATGTTTTAAGACCTAGAAGTGGAGGAACCATTTTGTGAAGACTTAAGTATGCATTGTGCCAATGTTTCATGAAGACATAATTGGTGGTGGATGTTTCTGCATATGTTTTCTTTGTAGCTCAAAACCTGAACTTACTGCATAGTAAATTATTACCCTATTCCATTTCACTTTACAGCTTTTTGTGTACATTATGTCTAAGTAGGTAATTCGTGAGTGTGACTGATATTATGGTAAAAAATGCCAAGGCACAAAATGCATGCACCGCTACTTCTTGTTTTGAAGTTCAAGATTTATCTTAAAGTTTTCTTATATATTCTTGATGTAGGATGTAATTTCACTTCTCTTTTTTGTTCTTACAGGAAGGGTCACACCAGAAAGTGTTGCTTTCAGTTTTGGAACTGTTGTTTTGGATCTTCTCAGTGGAAAGCATATTCCTCCTAGTCATGTGAGAGATGGTGATCCTGTGCCAATTATATTGTCCTGATTTTTGGAATTACCACCTCTTTTGTGGCAGCTTTAACTAGTTGCCAACTTGCCATTTCTGGGTGTTTAACTTTCATGTTAGACTGTGTTCTTTACCAAGTTATGCAGCATGTCATCAACAGCTTATCTTTGTTTCATCTTGCCAGGCATTGGACATGATAAGGGGCAAAAACATTGTTCTACTAATGGATTCACACCTGGAAGGAAACTTTTCAACAGAAGAAGCCACTGTAGTTTTTGATCTTGCTTCCAGATGTCTGCAGTATGAACCCAGAGATCGGCCAAACACCAAAGATCTTGTTGCAACACTTGCCCCACTGCAAAATAAAACTGATGTGAGTTCAAATGGGCTGTTTACTAGATGTTCCTTATATGACGTGAATGCTAAGTAGCAGATACTGGTTAGGTTAATATGCTTTTCATGGTATTCAGGTTTGTGTGGTGATGTTTAACAGTTTGCAGTATGGTTCAGTATCTATTGGTAACAAGCTAACCTTTCTCCAAGAGCTGGCAGATTACCTAAAAAATGATTCTGCCCGTCCATTCCCTCTTCACAACTTGCAATTTATCTGTACTTGCAAGGCCCATCTGACTGCATGCCGCTGCCTTAATGTAACTAGGAGATATTTTGGGAAGTCAAACTTCTGTTTAAGTTATTAACGGATTGCTGCAGGTTCCATCTCATGTGATGCTTGGAGTTCCGAAGCATGATGAAGCACTGGTTACTCCTCAACGGCCCCTTTCTCCTATGGGTGATGCCTGTTCACGGATGGATCTGACAGCTATCCATCAAATTTTGGTAGCAACGCACTACAAAGATGACGAGGGTACTAATGAGGTAATTCATCTGAGCTATAATTTAATGCTGAAGTTGTCTATGCATATTTATGCTCATGTTTGCCAAACGTGTATTTAGTTATCCTTCCAAGAGTGGACTCAACAGATGAGAGACATGTTGGAGGCAAGGAAACGTGGAGACTTGGCTTTCCGGGACAAAGATTTTAAGAATGCCATAGATTCTTATTCCCAGGTAACCATCTTTAAGTATATCATAGGTTAGAAACAGGTCCCCTCCATAAGCTCGCTATTGATGTAGGGTTTTCTTGGAGGAGTTAGAGGACACATGAACATTTATTCTTGTTAGCGTGGAAGGAAAACTAAAAGCTAAGAGAACCAGTTATAAGCCGCTTCAACTTTGCAGGAATCAAGAGAATTTGGAATAGGTTGACTAAGAAAAAACTAAACATGCCGTAAGTGAATCCAAATCAAAAGCGTTAAACGATTTTTATGAGCGGTTGGACACAAAAGAAGATGAAAATGATGTGTATAAAATTGTTAGAGTGAGAAAAAAGATAAGAGAGTTGACTTTAGCTAAATGCATTAAAGACAAAGATAGTAAGACCTTAGTAGAGGAAAGGACAATACAAAATGAATGGAGAGCATACTTTGAGATACTTTTTAATGAATCAGTAAGAGATGAACTCGTATTGAGCGAGTTACGTGATTCTGAAGATGATAGAAACTTAACATATAGTAGGAGAATCCGATTGCCAGATGTAGAGGATGTTTTAAAAAGGATGCAAATGGTAAAGTTATTAGATACCGCCGCCCAGGGAAAGAAGATATTATGTGGTCTACAGATCTTTTTAACAACATTTTAAAGACAGATAAAATGTCTGGGCAGTGGAGGAAAAATATGTTAGTACCTTTGTATAAAAGCAAACAAGATATACAAGATTATGCAAATTATAGAGGAATTAAATTAATGAGTCACGCAATGAAGCTCTAGGAGCGAGTAAATGAGAAAAGACTTCAGAAAGATAGTATTGTATCTGGAAATCAATTTGGATTTAGGCCGGGAAGGCCAACAATGGGGCTATTATATTGGATTTATACCAGGAATCGACGTTAAGTCCATATTTTCTTTTGCTTTATTTATAGATAAGCTCACTTGACACATTCAAGATCGAATTCTGTAGAACATGTTATAAGTATATGACATTGTGCTTGTAAATGAGAATATTGAAGGAGTCAATGCTAAGGTATAATGTTCGAAATACACTAGAGAAAAAGAGTTTCAAATTGAGTCGAAAGAAGACAGTATATAAAATTTAATTTTAGTAACAAAAGAATGACATCGGAACCTTGTGTGAAACTGAGAGACCAAGAGATCCATCTGAGTGGTAACTTTAGGTATTTATGATCTTTACTACAGAAAGATGGAGGAGTTGTCAAGGATTTGAATGAGATGGTACAGGCAGGATGATTAAAGTGGAGAAGTGCGTCAGGTTTTCTTTGTGATAGGAAACCTTTAAAGGTTAAAAGAAAGTTTTACAAGACGACACTAAATTCCACACTGCTGTACGGGTTTGAATTTTGAGCAATTAATTATGAAAATGAAAAAATGATGCGAGTGACGAAAGTGAGAATGTTAAGATGGATGCATGGACATACAAAGAAAGATGAAATAAGAAATGAACATATAAGGAAAAAAGTTGAGATGACTCATATAAAAGAAAAGATGGAGTCGATATGAAGATGGTATGAGCATAAGCAAAGGCATTATGTAGATCCACTTGTTAGACAATGTGAGACAATGAATGAGGTGCATGTTAAACGTGAGAGCGGGAGACCAAAGAAGACATAGAGAGAGACAATAAGGAAAGGTATGATTTATATGACAAGTGAGGAGCATATGGTCATTGATAGAGCACAGAAGGCGGTTGATTCATATAGCTGATGTTATGTAGAGGATATGGGATTTAAGTTAGAATTTTAGGTACTTAGACTTGAATCACGGTTGGCATGATATGATATTTTTAAAATAGCCTTATTGTGAAGGCGCATATTATGCATTAGGTACTAGGAGACACCAAAGAGTGATAAAATTTAGGTATGACTAAAAAACATAAAATAAAGCGCAAGAAAAATAATTGATCTATATAATTGATTCTATATATTGGTGAAAATGTTTGAGTAGTGTTGTTGTTGACTTCCTGCTGTAATTTGCACATTCTTGACGTTGTTGAAGCGTGAGTACATAGAAACATTCTAGTTATTTCGCACATTCTTGACCTTGTTAAAGGCGGAATACATAGTAACATTCTAGTTATTCTAGCTCTTTGGTTGGTTATGAAGTCAAGAAGAGAACTTGGCTCAGGCATGATGAGTATACATGAGATTCTTTACGTTTTGTGCAGTTTGTGGATGTGGGCACCATGGTTTCGCCTACGGTGTATGCAAGGCGGAGTCTGTGCTATCTAATGTGCGATCAGCCGGATGCAGCCCTACGTGATGCAATGCAAGCACAATGTGTATACCCAGATTGGCCAACAGCATTCTACATGCAGGTGGTTGCACTCTCCAAACTAGACATGAAGAAAGACGCGGCCGATATGTTGCTCGAGGCTTCAGTCCTAGAGGAGAAAAGACAACGTGGAGGGAGAGGATCTTGATACTTGTTTCTTGCTTTCTTTTTCTAGTTGAATTTTACTGTAGTGGGTGGGTGGTTGAGTTGTGATGATGCCATGTATTTATCTGTACCACTTCTATCTTTTTTCCCTTTTTTTTTTCCTTTTTCCCAATACAATTGTTTATCTGTATCATTTCTTTTGGGGTTCGGTGGCTATTCACAGATGTACAATAGTGAGGAAGAACCATTACACGCTTGATATAGTACCAGTGAAGATTTTACTGTTATGGTAATCTATACTCGTTATTAACCTCCATAAACGGGTGACAAAGGGTCAAAAAAGTATCTCCCCCCCCCCCCCCCCCCCCTCTTTCTTTCTCCATCTTTATTTCAGTGAATTTTGAGTAGGATGACTGTGTTATGTAATTATTCCTCTGTAAAATATGTATCTTTGAGTAAGTTTTGTCATGTCAATTGTCACTTTTAATTATAGCACTGGGGGTGTTGTACTCTTGCTTAAATGACTGATCATTTATTGTTAATTCGTGGTGTTCTAAAGGAAAAGTATTCATGAAACTTGTTTTGTCGGCCCTAAATCCGTTAACGAGAGATGCGGCCAGTCATAATGTTAGAACTAAGCACTAGATCTCTCAAGAATATAGCTCAGTTGATATCCACATTGGGAGTTGTTTCAAGAGGACACGATTCGATTGCAGGGACATGCGTAGTACGAGTGTTTCACTGTTGTTTGAGCCAAAAACCCAGTTTGCAGTGAATACCTTATATGACCTCCTTTTGTATAACCTCTCCAACTTAGGAGTCCGCTGAGCTCTTTATTTGTATCTTCTATAATGCTCCTTGGGTGGAGCGGTAGAGACCCTCAGTAACAAGTATGACATTTTGCTCCAAGAACGAGCACTCGACATCATCATCATTCCTATAAGCAGTGCAAGTGCATGAAATATAAATGCTATTAGAAATGTTAATATAGTTCGGTGTGAGTATATCTATATATACGAGACGTGAGAAAGAAACAAATTTCTTTATTATTGTACAAGAAAAGAGTATATGTAATAATATATGTAATAATATAAGGAGAATTCCTTCTTTTTTTTCTTCTAAATTTAACTAGTTTAGATTTTCACTATCTTCTTCGCCAAAGGCTATGAGCTGTGCTGAATGCGAGAAGAGAAACCCATAAAAGCCTCACTCTTGTGTGAGCAGTAATTTTCTATTTATGCCTTAGATATGTTTTCCACGATTAGCACAAAAAATCTGGGCCATTGAAACAATCTTGGTACATGCATGCAAAATGACATTGTCTGTTTTTTTTTTCGATTACAAATCTTGTAGCAAAACGTCATTCATTGGCCCTGAGGGTATCAGCGCTCCAGCCGGAAGGAGCATTGTGGACGATGCAAATCAGGAGCACAACAGGCTACTAGGTTGGGTGATGACTTACGCAGTAACCCACACAAAGTGTACCTCCGCAAACCAGGCTTTTGGTCTAGCATCAATGTTCCGGCCTAGCATCAATGGAACACTCATACTGTGCGTGTCCTAGAATCGAACTTTTGACCTCTTGTAGCGAATCACAATCCAAGTACAAACTGAGCTATGCGTTGGAGGTTTTTTTTTCTAAACAAATCTAATTACATAAAGAGATAAGTTTGGCAGCTGATCATCTTTAAGATTCTTCAGGTATAAGCCTATATGCATGTTTACCATATGTCTCTATATTGTAGCTACTTCTAACTGACAGTAGTTGGATAAGGTTTAGCAACAACTTCAGTTGAAAAGTCAATCTGTTTGTGGAATTTCACACCCAATGCCATTGACACGAGTTGTAACATTGAAATTCTGGTACTCACTTTGAAGTTTATAATAGAACAACGTTAGCATAATGCAATCACAATTATAAAACCTAACACCTAATTACTAAGCCTATAAGTTTAGGAGACACAGTGTCTCATATAAACTCATCAAAATCTTTCAATAATAAGGAAATTTGCTTGTTCGTTTTCTAAGGAGGCTAGGGAGAAGATGTTCTAAATTTTGTTCATTTTCTAATTCACCTAATAAAACCATTACGCATATCAAGTTGAAATAACTAAATACATGGCATGTGAATAGACCAAAAGATGTTATAAAAGATGAACTATGTGCTTTTCTTCTTGTAAACTACTACCTAAGCATTATTCACAAGATTTTTTTTGCATGGGAAGGCTGGACAACCTTCAATTTGTCGCAAATTGAATGGCTATGACACTTTTTTCAGCTTGTACAATAACACTTCAACTCTTTTCCTTCGCATGCAGTGGCTCATTTTGAACTTGAACCCATCTCTTCTTCAGCTGTACATACATTTATATAGCATATGACACAAAGAAAACTAGAGGAATCCTTTCCTCTTTGTCTAGTTGTCATTGCATGTTATAAGTTCTTTTTGTTACAAATCTTGTCTCCTCCTTGCCTTCAGATCTTCGAACATACAATCAATTTTAGTAATTAATAAACATCAAAAGAGACGAGGGCTTATCGGGTGCCACCACGACCTGGATCCCGAATGCCTCCTGTTTTAAAGCCTGTGCCACTTGTTTTCACGTTGATTGAACTTGATGGAGGGAACAAAAGGGATCTTGATCAGCTCATGGGTATTTTCTCTATGAATTATTGAACGTGTGCAGTTGAGTTTGTTGAAGGTGACGAGGAGCCAGGAAACAAAGAGAATCTTAATTATTTTCTATTGCCTTGAGATTGATCATGTACTTGCTTGCGTTGAATTAAAATAAAGAAAAAGAAAGTATCTAAATTAAACATGTGTCTATATTGGTATTGGATAAAAAACTGATGAATTTAATGATGGTGTTGAGGAGCAAAGAAACAATAGGAACCTTTTTTGTTATTTTTATAGCCATGAGATTAATCATGCACTTTCTTGCATTAAATCAAGTACCATTGTAATTCAATTATGTAGTTACTTACCTGCCTGCACCTAATGCCAGAAGCCATATAGGTCTAGATGATTGGACCATTTGCTCATGCCACTAAGGCAACAAATGCCCCATCTGTTTTTAAAATTTTTTGTTCTAGGATGTGGAGGATCATGAGAAGACAGTAAGAATCTTGAGAAATAAAATATTCTTGTATAACATGCATTCATGTGAGAGAGGAACTTATACGCATGTGATCTGAGGACAACAATGACACTAGGGTTGTAAACGAGCCGAACGAGCCGAACATTGCGTTGTTCAAGCTTGGTTCATTTAACTTAGCAAACGAGCCGAGCTTGTTCGTTTATTTAAACGAACATATTTAATTGTTCAAGCTTGGTTCGTTTAACTCACGAACAACATTAACGAGCCGAATACCTTAAACGAACGGTGCCACTTACCGAGTTCGAACAGAAAAAAGGTGTTCAAGCTCTGTTCATTAACCTTTTACCGAGCCGAGCTCGAGCTCGAATTCGAGCCAAACGAGCCGAATAACCGAACGGCTTGGTTCATTTACAGCCCTAAATGACACTACACCTCCACAAAAAAGATATCTTTAATCAAATTAACAAATAGAGGATGGGAGCCCTCTTGTTTTCTTGATGTCCTATATATACACAGCTGAAGAACATACCAACATCAAGTCCAAAACAATCCCACTAGCATAGACTCCTTCCTTTGAAATCTTGCATTCTAAAAAAGATGGAAACTTCAGTTTCAAACATCAAAATGAGTAGCCATTTGCGTTCCATTAGTTTGCCAACTTCATCTCATCCTCTTCTTGCAACAGTGGAAGAGCAGTTATGCAGGTTGAGGTCATCTGAAGACGCCTCATCCTCCTTTTCTCATACATCCACATGCCAAAAATTGGATGGTCTAAGAAACTTGTATGAGTCCCTTCACGATTTGCTTCAACTGCCCCTCGGCCACCGACTCGAAAGTAACAGGGCATGGGAAGAGGAGATCTTGGATGGATCTCTGAGGCTGTTGGACATTTGTGGTGCCACAAGAGATGTGTACTCCTCCATGAACCAAATCATGCAAGAGATGGAGTCTTCCTTAAGGAGGAAAAGAGGTTGTGATATGGAGAATGACATTGCTACTTATCTGATCGCTAAGAAGAGGTTGAACAAAATGATTTGCAAATGCTTCAAAGAATTGAAGAGATCAGGGAAGAATTTCTCCACATACAGTAATTCAGCAATGCCATTGGTTGATCTCATCAATCAAGTTCAAGAAACCAGCCTTGCTATATTGAAATCCAGCCTTTCTTTCATTTCAGGACCAAAATCAGAGCTAAGGACTTTGTCTCTAGTCTCAAGACTATTGTCACAATCAAAACAAGTGTCAGATACTTCAGAAATTCAAGACTTAGAAGCTGAACTGATGCTCCTGGGTAGCAAGAAATCCAAGTCCAACAAAGATACTGAGAATCTACGAACACAAAATCTTCTAAAACAACTTCATTCAGTGAGCTCGAATATTCAAGAAGTGACGGAGCTTTTAGATTTCAACTTCAGACAATTGATGAAAGCTAGAGTTTCCCTTCTCAACACTTTCAATCAATGAAAAACACATCTAGTGTAGTAGAATAGGTGCCTGCAACGGCAATATACTTGTAACATATACAAATACACAAGTTACAAATACGAGTGAGAATCATTCGAGATTACAAATGTTGGTCCTGTGATTATATTTCTGCTGGTGGTTAACTGTCAATAATCGAATATGCATCTTCATGATATTAGTTAAAAAAGTCAAAATAAAATAAGTAGCATCTTAATAAAACCTTTAAGATTCGACAAACTATTTATTCGTTCTTCTAAGTTGTCATCTGTGCGTTACATCTGATGAAAGTGAAATACTATTACATCTGATGAAAGTAAACATGGTTCGGTTCGGCCGGTTTTTATGAATATTACAAACCGGACCGTTTATAACGGTTTGAAAATGTCAAAACTGAAACTGGACCAAAACCGGCAAACGAGCTGTTTGATCGGTCCACTTTGGTTTGGTTTGGTTCTGGTTTTTACGCTTTATGTAATTAACAACAATTTTAAGCAATAAAAATCCAAAATTACAAACCAAGTAGCCAACTAAATAAATTACAAACCAACTAAATAAATTACAACCTAACTAAATAAAGTACAAACCAAGTATCCAAGTAAATATATTAAAAATCAAGTAGCCATCTAAATAAATTAGAATATATTTATATGAATTATAATTAATTAAATATATATTTTATAGAAACAGTTCGGTCCGGTTTTTATGGTTTTAAAGTTTATGAACGGGAAACCGGACCGTATTAAACAGTTTTATTTTTAAATATTGCTAAACCGACTACGATTTTGTAGTTTTGTTTTTGCTGGTTTGGTTATGTCTGGTTTGGTAATTTTGTCCGATTTTTAAAAATTTTGTTCACCCCTAATTTTAAAAACCAAATGAGCGACGATTTGACTACCACAACACACATTTAATGCAAAAATTTAACAAGATTTGTTAGATTGTGGAGAACATATATTACCTAAGACAGATACTGTTACAATATCCCTAGCTCTAATACTCAGGATGTCACATCGCCGTACTTATTTTCGAGAAATGCAATGCTTCTTTATATGATGCCATATTTATGTCAATCCAAACTACACAAATAAGTTAAATGAAAATAACTACATAATTATGTCAATTCCCACGATGACTGTATGAGATCAGGCTGGCACATATCATATTGTAGTGAATAAAATGTCAAGGTAGTACTGTTGGATCTCATACCATATGTCATAGTCCGAACATATCTGAAAAGGCCTCGTCGAACGCGTGAGAAGACAGTCTTATTTTGATGAGACTGCAGTCCATCCGTATTGATAATTATGCAGGGATAGAGCAATGTCAAAATTAAGTCGCCATTCATCAGGTAAAATCGAAGTACTCAGTTGCATTTGCATACTCATGAAGGCAAAGTTAAAGTGTAATCTTAATGGATAAAGTACTTGCATATATGTTAGTGTTATGTGTGAATGTAAATTAATTAGGATTAAGTGAAATTCATACTATAGACACATTGAATGTTGTATGCTCACTCTTTATATGTTGAGTATGTATGGAAACAACGTTGACTCCATATTTAAAGGCATATAATGGTTGCTTGCATTTGTTTATTAATGGTAGTTCTGCATGTCTCATGTACACTACTTAAACCAATGCTGTAGTGGATTAGCATTGTATGAGTTTTATTGTTTTTATGAGTTCCTACGATTATTGAGCACAGATCGGTCTATGTTATAGAGAGGAATTTTTTATGGCATAAGCAAAAAAAAAAAAAAAAGACTTTGGTTTTGTGGATCCGGTTCGGATAAAAACAACAACAACAACGTTACTTAATTGCTTTAGATGTTATCGCCTATGACGGGGTATGGAGGGTCGGATGTACGCAACTATACCTATATGTTAGAAATACATAGAGGTTGTCTCCCGATGACCCATAATGATAAGCTGTGTCGATCAACTGCTAAGTGCAGCCAAATTAATGAGTCATTTTGCTTTATTCCATTATATTCCAAAGTTAAAAGAAGATTGTAACCTTAACTTTATTGGAAATGGAAACGGTTCGGACAAAAACTGAGGTAGCGTTTGGTTGGGAGAAATAGGAATAAGGGAATGTGTTTGGAGGGATCCAAACCCATTTCGGATGTTTGCTTGGGGGAAGTGGGGGAATGAATTTCATTTTGGTATCCAACTATTTGGTAATGGATATCTTTTTTTTGATATATTAGGCCTCCTATCTATCAAAATGTGGGAATGGAGGAATGGAGAGCCGTCGGTCAACGCCGGTCAACGCCGCCGCCGCCAGTCCACTGCTGGCCCGCTGGCGGCGGCGACCACTATTCCGACTGGTCACTATTGTCATTCCCATTTTAATATCAAACAACTATCACTTTTAACCCCAAACACATATCCTCCAAACTCATTCCGATTCTGATTACGATACCGAAATTCTAACACCCTCACTAACGGTGTTTGATTTTTCATTCCGTCAGTTCATTTTCGTGGATCGCTATAGATGGATATGTGTTGGTGTTTTGTAAGTAAAAAAAATGTAATGAGTTTTGTAAAAGTATTACTATTTTCAAGGTAAAATTTGATTATTGTTATGTTGTTAAGATCACAATATCAAAGTCACGGCAACAATCAAGGCATCAAGACATAAACCGAATTCTTACCATCATTAGTGCAAATATAGACTTACCTTGTATAGGTTAATTTGATTTGATTGACTAACAAATTATCCGGATGATTGATTTAGCAATTAGTTAGAGATTATACTACCATGTATAGAGAGAGCCATACGACTATAAGTAGGAAAGCTTTGTATTACAAAACAATCAATGAAATACAAGAAATTTGTTCTCCAAACATGGTATCAGAGCAGGAAATCTCCTCTCTGTGAATAAAGCTATTCTGAAAAAATTAGGCTCAGAAAGTTTCTCATCACAGCCTTTTTTCTTACCCAGCCATCCGGCTAATACCTTTCCCAACCAAACAGCTTTGACCCTGTCTTTGGTAGAACCTTCACAGCAATAATCACTGTGTTGCTCTACATCTCTGAAATTCTTCAAGACCCTGCAATATCCATCAGAATAATGTCAGAAACTGGAAAAACAGAAGGCTCAAGTTCCCAACCAGAGCCCTCCACAAATAATCAGAATCCGGGGTAATGGGCACTACAGGTAGCCCAGATCCTTCGGGATAGCCTGCGTGTCTCTCCCCAAACATCCACAATTTCAGCACCTGCACCAGAAACACTACACATCTCCGTAAAATTAAACAGTGGGAATTACTCATTGTGGTCCACCGTCATATATCGGGCAATTCTTGGCCAAGGGAAGGTGTCCCATCTCACGGGGAACCCTCAACCCCCACAACTGTTTGAACCAGAATATACCAAATGGGAACAGGATGATAATAAGGTGTTCACGTGGATTCTACAAAATATTGAACCCACAATGATCAGCAACGTTACCAGATATCCAACGGCGAAGGCCCTATGAGAGGGCTTACCACTTACATACGGACTGGGGGGTGACGGATTATAGATCTTTGATCTCCATAAACGGGCCAGTACCATCCGACAGGGGACTGGAACCGTTGAAGAATGCTGGAACAAGTTACAGGATGTATGGGTCACCATAGACACCAAAGATCCGAACCCAATGCACTGCCCCGAGGACATCGGGATTTACAGACAAAAGATTCAAACAGCCAGATTATACCAGTTTTTGATGGCTATCAGTGACCAGTTCGAACAGGAAAAAAAGGATATTGTGAAAAGAGATCCTTTGCCTTCACTAGAGGTTGCCTTTTCTGAAATTCGAAGGGCAGAAACGAGGAATAGTGTTCTTAGAGGCAACATCCCCTCAGAAGAACATTCATCCCCGGGGATTGGACAGGGACTCACAGGAAGGGGACCAGGGACATGCAGAGGCCGTGGCAGAGGAGGAAGCTCCTCATCCCGCTCAAATCCATCATCGCGGGAGACAAAGGACAAAAACCAGACATGCAGCCACTGCAAGAAATGCGGACACACCAAAGAAAGGTGCTTCCACCTAGTTGGCTTCCCAGATTGGTGGGAAACCAAGAAACCAGCCACGGGATTTGGAGGCACTGGAGCAGGAACCTCCATTTCCCACGGAGAAGAAAGAAGCAATGGCCCAGACGCAGAACAGCCGCCGGAGAACAGCTCTGAACAGCAGCAGAAGGAGTCAGCCGCTGGAGCGTTCAAAGTGGCAGCAGGAGGTACACGGGGGCTGGGAGACAACCCTAGCCCCCCTTCTTCCCTTTTATACTTCAATATTGCATCTAGGCCCCATGAAGTTGTAAATTTTTTAAATTCCCCCTTTTAGAAACAGATAATATAAAAACAGTCCCTGAAGAAACTAAAAAGGCAGGAAGCGTCCCTGATTTTTCTGCGAAGGGCAAAGAAGTCCCTCGATTTTTAGAAAAAACCCAAACCAGTCCATATGATATCACTAATTCCAAAAGTGTCCCCTATTTATCCCCATATGACCAATCAGACCCCATCTCAGCTAAACAAATGAAATGTGCATACCAAGTTAGCCAATCATCGTCTTACGATACCTCCAAATGGATATTCGACTGTGGAGCCACAAATACGATGTCCTTTGACCCTAACGACTTTATTGCACACTCAGCTCCATCAAAGTCTCACATCCAAACAGCGAGTGGGGAACTTATTTCTGTAAAAGGGGGTGGCACCATATCTCTCACACCACAGATCACTTTACCACACTGCCTTTTTGTGCCATCCCTTTCCACAAAATTGTTGTCTGTCAGTCAACTTACAAAGGAATTAGATTGTGTTGTTCTCATGTATCCTTCGTTTTGCGTGTTGAAGGACATTCATACGGGGAAAATCATCGGACGTGGTACTGAGAGAGGTGGACTTTATTATGTGGATGCGGTAGAGCAACAGGGTCGGTCTAATCTTGCCACCGGATCGGTTACTCGACAATTGTGGCTCTGGCATCGCCGGTTAGGACATTCGTCGTTTAGCTATCTTAAATTTCTTTTTCAAGACCTGTTTTCAAAAATAAGCCAAATGGATAATTTGACCTGTAGCACTTGCCTCCGTGCCAAATAACCACGAGGTACATATCAGTCAAATAATACTCGTGTTCACAGCATGTTTTCTTTAGTACATTCTGATGTGTGGGGTCCTGCTCCACACACCACCCCTCTTGGATATCGTTATTATGTTATCTTCGTTAATGATTTTTCCCGAATGACTTGGTTGTATGTGCTTAAACACAAGTCAGAAGTAACAACAAAATTTATGGAATTTCACCAGATGATTAAAACCCAATTCAATACGTCCATCAAAATTCTACGGACTGATAATGGTGGGGAATATCTCGATGGGGCACTAAAACAGTTTCTTACTCTTCATGGTATGCTTCACCAAACATCTTGCCCAAATACTCCAGAACAAAATGGGGTAGCAGAACGAAAAAACCGAACACTTTTGCAAATGACACGAGCCATGATGATCGATGCCAATGTACCTCAAGTTTTTTGGCCAGAGGCAGTGTCTACAGCAAATTACCTCAGTAACCGACTTCCTACATCTATACTGAACCACCAGACACCACTTCAAGTGTTAGCCACACAGACACAAATACCTCCTGTCCTTACCTTACCTTCAAAAGTCTTCGGTTGTACTGTCTTTATCCACATCCCAAAAAATCAACGTGACAAACTTGACCCCTGTGCTGAGAAATGTGCCTTTGTTGGTTACTCCCCATCCCAAAAGGGATACCGGTGTTACAATCCTCGTATCCACCGTATCCATACAACAATGAACTGTACTTTCCTCGAAACAGAACCATTCTTTAACACCCAATCTCAGTCTAAGGGGGAGAGAGCTAGCGACGATACTTTCGATTGGCTGTTAGAGTCACATTGGTCGATGACTGGACCAACACGGCAAGTAGATGACGCCGACTGCACAGCTGCTGACCATGATAAATAGCCTATTTCTCCAGTACCAACCAATGATGTTCCTCAGATGAATGACTCACAACAGGTAAGCGACAGTATACAAGTTGACAATACTGAATTTAATTCTGATTGTAATCATGATTTAAATCTTTTGAATTCTAATGAGTCTTCTTCCATTGAAATCAGTAACCCCACTCCCTGTGAAAATCGTGTGGACTATCTTGACCCTATCTCAGGAAATCAGGGACGAGTCCTACCACCCAGAAAAACCAGGGGCATACCACCTGAACGATACTCTCCTACAAAATTAGCCCAGGCAACAAAGTATCCAATAAAGAAAAGGAATAGTTCAGAATTAGCACATAGTTTCTTTGTTACGATATGTTCTGAAAAAATTCCTCATACTGTGAATGATGCTTGCAAGTTACCACAATGGAAGGAGGCCATGGATATAGAAATGAGTGCACTAAAAAGGAATCAAACGTGGGAAAAATGTCAATTGCCTGTTGGAAAGAAAACTGTAGGGTGTAGGTGGGTGTTTACCATCAAGTACAAGGCAGACGGTAGTATTGAACGACACAAAGCAAGACTGGTGGCGAAAGGGTACACACAAACATATGGCATTGATTACTCAGAAACGTTCTCTCCTGTTGCCAGAATTGATACAATTCGAGTCTTGTTTTCTATTGCTGCAAACAAAGATTGGCCTTTGCTACAATTCGATGTAAAAAATGCGTTCCTACATGGAGAATTGCAGAAAGAAGTATACATGGAACCTCCGCCCGGACACCCCGGTGAATTTGGACCAGGTCAAGTGTGTCGGTTGAAAAAGGCACTGTACGGTCTTAAGCAGTCACCTCGTGCATGGTTTGGGAGGTTCACTACAGTCATGAAAAAGGATGGATACAAACAGAGCAATGTTGATCATACACTCTTCTTTAAAAAACAGGGAAGTCGTATTACTTGTCTTATCATTTATGTTGATGATATGATTATCACTGGAAATGACACTAATGAAATTTCTCGTCTCAGGAATCATTTATTCACCCAGTTCGAAATGAAGGATCTTGGAGGCTTGAAATACTTCTTAGGAATCGAGGTGCTAAGATCATCTGAAGGCATCTACATATCCCAGCGAAAGTACATTCTGGACCTATTGACAGAGGTAGGACTGCTAGATGGAAAACCTGTGGATACTCCGATGATCCAAAATCAGAAGCTGAAGGTGGTTCAGGGAGCTCAATTGGTAGATCAAGAACAGTATCAGAGACTAGTTAGAAAGCTGATCTACCTCTCACACACCAGACCAGACATTGCATTTTCTTTTGGGGTAGTAAGTTAGTTCATGCATAGCCCACAGAAACATCATCTTGAGGCAGTCATGAGGATCCTGAAATATCTCAAAGGCACACCTGGGCGAGGAATCCTATTTCAGAACCATGGACATCTCAGCATTGAAGCGTATACTGATGCAGACTGGGCCGGGAACGTGGTAGATAAACGGTCAACTTCAGGATACCTGACACTGGTTGGAGGCAATTTGGTCACCTGGCGAAGTAAAAAGCAATCAGTGGTTGCTCTTTCGAGTGCAGAGGCAGAGTTCCGAGGGATAGTTAGAGGGATCACTGAAGTTCTATGGCTGCGCAAGCTCATGGGAGAACTTGGTTTCCTAGTAGACGGTCCTACGTGTCTGAAGTGCGACAACAAAGCTTCGATTAGAATCTCAGAAAACCCGGTGCAACATGATAGAACTAAACATATTGAGATTGATCGACATTTCATCAAAGAGAAGCTTGACAGCGGTATCATCACTATACCGTTCGTTCGTTCAGAAGATCAGCTCGCAGACATACTCACAAAGGCGGTCAATGGACGAGTCTTCACTAGTGTTCTATGCAAGTTGAATGTTAGAGACCCTACCATTTAACTTGAGGGGGAGTGTTAAGATCACAATATCAAAGTCACGGCAACAATCAAGGCATCAAGACATAAACCGAATTCTTACCATCATTAGTGCAAATATAGACTTACCTTGTATAGGTTGATTTGATTTGATTGACTAACAAATTATCCGGATGATTGATTTAGCAATTAGTTAGAGATTATACTACCATGTATAGAAAGAGCCATACGACTATAAGTAGGAAAGCTTTGTATTACAAAACAATCAATGAAATACAAGAAATTTTGTTCTCCAAACATATGTAACATCGCACATGTCTAATCCCTTTTCTCTTCCACAGTAAATATGATCCTTAAGATCTAAAAGTTTTGATTTGCTCACAACCCAAAAGTAATATGATGGACTACACAGAAATTCTCCATTTTGATTTCCAATTTTAAATAGGTTCATAGATCTTTGGCTTCATCAGATCTTGACGTTAAAAGTGAGATGAGGCGTTTTGGTTTATGAACAATATTTCTAGCCAAGTTGATCATATTTTAAATTTTATTTCATATTCATAGTCCATCGTCGACAAAGTAGAGCATCTCATGACGTTGGACATTTATATTCTAATGGGCTCTAACAATGATTCATGGCTCGATATTTCTCTGTCAAGTTGAAGGCGTTCTCAGTGTACTAGGCTTCTGTGTTTGTACAGAGTCTGTGAAGGAACTGATCGCTTCGCGATCTGATGTATGTAGTCTTATCCTACACTTTTGTATAAGAGGCTATTTCCGCGGGTCGAACTTGTGACCTCAATATCACAAAACAACAACTTTAATAGTTGGTCCAAGGTCATTTCTCTGTCAAGTTGATCACATTAATAATATCAATATAGAAATTGAGCCTACTCGCCATCTACAATGTCAATGAGAACAAAATTTGATCAGCAATGAGAAAACTTGTGAGTCGTTTTAACCTTGAAATTGTAAACAACTTTGGCTGTCTGAAATACCAATAACGCCACTTGTTCTCCAAGTGAAAGGACGGTCACATATTGAATAATGTACTGGTCAATTCTTGTCCATTTAATTACAATAACTTATGTAAAAGTTCCGATTATAACAACATTTCATTTGTAATTCAAACAACTGCAAATTTGTTCTTGTGTGCTCTTTAAAGCCCTTGATCTGCATATCTGAATTTGCCAAGCTGCCTTCAACATTTTGCCTCTCCACAATAGTCCTAAAGAAGTCGCCATGGATAGAGAACAAGAAGAAATGCAATTTTTAGGCCTTTTTGGAATCTATCTTGAATCCTACAAGATAGTTAACAAGTTCAGAAAAATTTTCAGCCAAATCACTTTAGCCTTCATATTACCTCTGTCTTTTATTTTCTTAGCCCACATGGAAATTTCTCATTTTCTAGACTTGACCATCTATCACACAACAAGTCAACTCTATTGGACACACATAAACATCTCAGAACACAAGAAGCTTAGTGATATTGTGACATCCGAACGTGCACTTCTCTTCACTTTCAACATCTTCTATTACACATTGCTCCTTTTCTTCTCCCTATCTTCTACATCCGCAGTAGTCTACACCGTTGCATCGATATACACCGGCCGGGACGTCCAATTCAAGAAGATTATAAGTGTCGTCCCTAAGGTTTGGAAAAGACTTATTGTCACATTTGTATGCTCTTTGGCAACTTTTTTTGTGTACAACATGGTTGCTTTATTTGGACTATACATTTGGGTCGTGTCCCTTGTTGATACAGTGGTCATAGATATGGTAGTTTTAATCATCTTGGCCATCATATATCTTGTGGGATTTGTGTACATGACCTTGATTTGGCAGCTTGCTAGTGTAATATCAGTTTTGGAGGATCTTTGTGGCTTCAAAGCCATGATGAAAAGCAAGGATCTGATTAAAGGGAAGTTGATGATCACTTTGATTATCGTTTTCAAGTTTAACTTCTCCCTTGTTGCAGTTCAACTTTGGTTTGAAGACCTTGTTGTTCATGGACAGAGTTTGGGGTTTTTTCGCAGACTGGGATTTGGACTTCTTTTCCTCTTGGTGCTGTTCAAGTTGATTCTCTTTGAGTTGGTGATTCAAACCATAGTCTACTTTGTCTGCAAGTCTTACCACCATGAAAACATTGACAAATCAGCTCTTTCTGATCATCTTGAGGTTTATTTGGGTGATTATGTTCCTTTGAAGGCCAAGGATGTTCAACTTGAGCATTATGTTTGATAGGTCACTACTCATGTTGATAATGCGTGAAGCAGTTGTATGCTACAATCTTTCATAATTTTCTTTGTCTACTTCTTTTTAGAAAAAGCAAGGTAAGATTTAGATAATAAAAAATGAAATATGAGAGAAATGATTGCTTTATAAAACTGACTCTAAATAGTAGAATTTTTTGTTGTTGTTAGAGAAAATAGATATCTTCAGTTATGTGTAAGAAAACTTTACAAAAGGTCAGTACATGTCATTTTACAAGTTAATGCAAAAGCAATCACGTGGGATTTTTATCGTTTTCATATACTCATAAAACATTTCTCATAGCTGCCAACGTCTGGACTTGAAGAATAGCTTCCTCCACGAACCATCGCCTCATCGTCATCAATTTCAATGAATAAAAAGGCGTTTCTGGTGCATTAGACTTCTGCGTTTGTACAAAATTCCATAGGAAGTTGAATCGTTTTACAATCTAATGTATGTAGCCTTACCATACGCTTTATGTAAAAGACTGTTTTCGTGGCTCGAAATTGTGACCTCAAGATCACAATTGGCAACCTTTAGTCCTCAAGTATTTTATTTAGGTTGAGTGAATGTCCTAAAATATCGCATTAAGTAGGGAATATATCTAAATGCATCAATAATGGACTCCATCCATACATGAATTTACGTCCAATACGTATTATAACAAAATTGACACTGCATTCAATATGTAAATACAAAGTAACAATAGGATGAGATTAAAATGTTCGAGATACAATAAATAGAGAATGTCAATAGCATTATTTCATCTTTTCCCTTCAAGATCCATTATATAGTTTGGGCAAGGTGGAAAATCTTTTTGGTTTTTTCATATTTTCTAGGAGAGATAGACATACAAAAACACGCACATGAAACTCAATAAGGTCAATGCTGAAGAAGAAGTCTGTAGAAATAAACAAACTGACCAGCTGAGCTGAGGTGCCTAGCTGAAGTGAGCAGAAATAACCAGTGACTAGCCGAGCTGAGATGCCTAGCTGAAGTCAAGGAAGAAGTAAAGAAGTACCGAGCCGAGGTGTCATACCAAGGTGAAGATCAAAGATGAGCAGGGAAAAAAATAATGGAGTGCCGAGCTGAGGTGCTAAGCTGAAGTGAGGTAGAGGTAAAAAAAGTACCGAACCGAGGTACCAAACCGAGGTGAGGACAAAAGTAAAAAGAATCGTGTTAAGGAGAAGCAGTGACGAGGTGACAGGATAAAGCGCTGATGTGAAAAGTGAACCAAAATAAGAAATGTCGAGGTAAGCTAAAATAAGAAAGGTCGAGATAATAAAGTGTCTGAGCTGAAGGAAAGAATATCGAGCCGAGGTGACGATGTAAACGCACTAAAGGTGAACAGCAATGAGGGGATGACAAACAAAGGAGATGAGGTGAAGGCATAAACAAATGTATCAAGTTGTGTTGAGCACAACAACAAAGATATTAATAACGGCAACAGAAACAGCACTGACGAGCTAAAACACTTAGACAAATACAAGAAACCTCAGAGGCAGAACTGAATATATGAACAGATGAACAGTGCAATAGAATTATTTATACGAATATACTATACATACATCCACTAACTCAATGGACCAAATAAACAATTGTAAAATAGAATATAGCCGTTAGAAATACCGTTGGTGGCTTGAGGTGTCTTACCTCTTCTAAGCCGTATAAAAGACAAACTCATGTACATTCAAAGTAGAAGTTCTGTTAGAAGAACTTAAAGTCTTAATAAAATTTTATACTATTCAGCCTCCAAATTTCACTATTCTATTTTACAATATATGCTTCCATATTTCACAATATGTGCTCTTTCAAAATGTTTTAAACAATTGCTTTCGCTTCCATATTGAGCAACTCTGAATTCATACAGTCAACCTTACTTGTAACTCAATAAGTGGAAAATGTTTTTGCAACCACAAAGAAGAAAGAAATTAACTTATGTCAAATCTCCAAGTTTTCATATCAGTCTTATTATTCATCTTATTTATTTTTTGACTAATTTCATGAAAATGGATATATGATTGCTGGACCAAACCATCCACACAGATGATATTCACAGGATGAACATTAGTAAACACAAAAGATGATTTTGAAATCATATGTATAACTTGTAAACTTGTATATTTTTGTACATACAAAACTGAGGTGGATGGCATTATGCCCTCGCAGGCACCTATTCTAGAAAATGGTTGTTTCAATGGTTGAGAATGTTGAGAAGGGAAACTCTTGCTTTCAGTAACTGTCTAAAGTTGACTTCTAAAAGCTCCGCCACTTCCTGAATATTTGATCTCACTGCGTTAATTTGTTTTAGAACAATCTTTGTTCGTAGAATCTCAGTATCTTTGTTGGATTTGCACTTCTTGCTACTGAGGAGCATCACTTCGTCTTCTACGTTTTGAATTTCAGATTGATTTGGTACTCTTTTTGGTTGTAACAATACTCTTGAGACCAAAGATAAAACCTTTGGCTGTGATTTTGGTCCTGAAATGAAAGAAAGGCTGGATTCCAATATTGCAAGACTGGTTTCTTGAACTTGTTTGATGAGATCAACCATTGGCATTGCAGAATTACTGTTTACATCTGCCGTTGAGAAGCTTTTCTCTGATCTTTTCAATTCCTTGAAGCACTTGCAAATCATTCTGTTTAACTTTTTCTTGGAAATCATGTAAGTATCAATGTCGTTGTCCACATCACAGCCTTGTTTCCTCCTCAAGGAAGATTCGAGCTCTTGCAGGCTTTGATTCATCAAGCAGTACACATCTCTTGTGGAGCCACAAATGTCCAACATCCTCAGAGATCCATCCAAGATCTCCTCTTCCCATGTCTTGTTTTCTTCAAGTTGGAGGCTGAGAGGAAATTGAAGCAAATTGTCTAGGGACTCATACAAGTTTCTTAGACCATCCAATTTTTGGCATGTCAATGTATGAGACAAGGAGGATGATGCGTCTTCACATGACTTCAACCTGCACAAGTGCTCTTCGGCAGTTGCAAGAAGAGGATGAGATGATGTAGGCAGACTAATGGAACGAGAATGGCTACTCATTTTGGAGTTTGAAACTGAAGTTTCCATCTATTTCACAAGGAAAGATCTCAAAAGAAGGAGCTTATGCTTGTGGTGTTGTTCTGATTTTGATCTGTTCTTAAGCTGTGTATATATAGGAAATCAAGGAATCAAGAGGAATCCCATCCTCCGTTTGTCTTGTTGTCATTTGGATTAAAGATATGTTTTAGTGCAGGTACGGTCTCATCGTTGTCGTCGGATCTCAATGCATACAAGTTCCTTCCTCATCATAAATTCATATCATATTACAAAGTCTATCTGTGAAGATGCTTTTTTGTAGCAGGTTGAACATGGTTCCATGAAAAAAGGAATAGAGTATTTGTTGCATTCGTGCCACGAGAAAATGGTACAATCATCTACACTTATGGTGCCTCTTACAAGCTTAGGTGCCCACAGGTTATTATTTCCAAGAAGAACTAATTTAGAAACATTTGATGGTATTTTACTCAATACAACCAAATGCATGATCAATCTCATGGCTATAAAGAATAATAAGAAGATTCCCATTGTCTCCTTCCTCCTCATCACCTTCATCAAGTCCATCTTTTTTTTTCCTCCAACACACCCAGATACACATGTCTAGTTATTCCAACTAAAAAATATTCAATGCAAGCAAGTGCATGATAAATCTCAAGGCTATAAAAATAACAGGAAAGATTCCTGCTGTTCCCTTGCTCCTCATCACCTTCGTCAAACCCATCTGTTTTTCATCAAATACCACACTATACTCACGAGCAATAATTCATAGGGTATGAACTGATCTAGATTCCTTTTGTTCCCTCCATCAATTTCAATCAACCTTAAAACAACTGGCACAGGCTTTAACACTGCAGGTGTAGGGGATCCAGGTCGTTGTAGCACCCCCTAAGATCTCTAGGGAGTTGTATACATTATAGTGGATTGCATGGTCGAAGATCTGAGGACAAAGAGGAGACAAAAACTGCACCAACCCAACTAGAAGTTTTAAATCGCAATGACAACTAGAAAAGAGGAAAAGATTCGTCTTGTTCTCTTTGTATCATATTCTATATAAGGAGACGGTTTCGAGTTCAAAAGACCCCACTCTCAGAGAAAAGGATGGGAACTTCAGGTGTAATCTGGCAAATCAGTAACCTACCGGTTTCGCTGCATCCGCTTCTTGAAACCGGTGAATAATATTTGCACTGGTTAGAGTGTCCTGGAGAAGCATCATCCTCATTATCTCGGACGTCGACATGCTAATTAGTAGATGAAAGTTGAAGAAACTTGTGCGAGTACAAGACCATTTGCTTTAACAGCCATTGAGACTTCGAGAACTTTCACACGAAGGAAAGGGGACGTGGGAAAAGGGTTTGTTGGCTGATTCCTTCAGGATCTTGGCACTCCGGTGTGTCAGCTTAATTACCCTCGGCAGGTCGCTTCTTGATGTCAAGATTTCCAACTGGTGGACACTTCGTTTTCCCCATATCAATGAAGAAAGAAGACGTAAGTGGATTCTTCTAAAAAGATGCATCTGTATTCATTGACAAAGGAAAACGTCGGGAAACTCGAGTCTTCCCTACAAAGAAGACGAGGATGAGATATGCGTATATGATGTCAAAAGAGAAGCTGAGAAAAATGCTCGACAAGTATTTCAAGCACTCAGAAACATCCCAAAACAGCAACTCAAATACATCAATTTCCACTAACATGTCATCGTCATTTCTAACTGTAACGTCGGAGAATCTGTCTCTCATGACGCTACTATAAAATTGTAGCGCCCCGACCCGGACAGCGGAATCCGAACCGGTACACCCGTCGTAGCTTACTGAGAAGACTACAAGACGTCTCATCTCTCGAGTACACATCATCAATGACGTAAGAGAAATAAGTGCGGAAACATATATCTCGGAAGTCTAAACCATTAATACAGTACGTCAATGATAACCAAAACCTCAAAAGGGCAACCATAGTAATAACGACTAATCCTCAAACGAATGAATAAACTGAAATAAATAACAACTGTCTCAACTAGCACCCATCACGTCCCTATGTATCCCATTCAGCCCACTCGCCGTCGTCTTCTATAAATATCATGTCGTAGCTAGGCTCATCTGCAAAGACAAAGGCAGTACCCTTAGCGAACGCTAGCAAGTAACCCGCTTATAAGACATACGGGATCATCACATGGCAAGACATGAGTAATATATAATTCAAGGGAATTGTGGGGCACATGTCTTGTAAACTTTCAAATATACATAAGTGAGTAACGTAATAAAACAAGTAAAGCAATTTACGCGCAAATAACAAATCATTGGCAATCAAATAACATTCACATTCATACCACATTGACTCTCGTGATGCATGTCAAATATGCACTACACTACACATTCACATATGCATGAACGCTTTCTCTTTTGAAACAGTGCAATGCATGTCATAATGTCCGGTCACTTCACATAACTTTATACCATGTAACGCGCCCCGGCTTATATTTCCATCCCGGTTTACGTTACAGCCAACTTTATACCCTGTAATGCACCTCGGCTTATATTTCCATCCCGATTAGCATTACAGACAACTTTATACCCTGTAACGCGCCCCGGCTTATATTTCCATCCCGGTTTACGTTACAGCCTTTTGTGCCCTACAATGCGCCCCGGCTTAAATTTCCATCCCGGTTTACATTGCAGGTCACCTTCGCAAATCTGTGCCGAAGCACCTTTCTTTTCAAATCAATATGCAAATGCACGTGCTATGATGCAAGACTCCTCATTTCATTCTCATTTCTCATTCTCGTATGCAATTCACATTCATATAAGTCATTCATGTACACATGCGCAAGTACAACACACACGAGTTTTCACTAACTTACACGTCATCACTTAGGCTTCGACTATCGCGTCAACTCTTAGTCATGATCCTAAGATCCATAACCTAAGGCAAATATCCCTAACCATTCCTCGTTGAACTCTCAAACACCTCGTACCTTCATCTCCTAACCCGCCTAAGTCATTCCCGTTGAAACTCGATTCGAGAACCCATCGAAGTCACCGACATTGGTTCACCATCCTAGGTCATGTTCCTAAGACTTATACTACCCTTAATCAGGTCTTAGGAAGTCTCTAAAGTCACCCAAAGATTCCCCGAACTTCCCTCTTTCTTCCTCTATTTTTCACAAAATTGACGGACTTCATCCCCTATACTTCGATCGATCGATGTCCAGCTGGGGACATCGATCCCTCCACTTCGATCGATCGATGTCCAACTGGGGACATCGATCTCTCAGCCTGCACCTACATCGATCGATTGATGTCCGTCTGGGGACATCGATCTCTCAGCCTGCACCTACATCGATCGATCGATGTCCTTCTGGGGACATCGATCTCTCAGCAACCTGTACATCGATCGATCGATGTCCTTCTGGGGACATCGATCTCTGACATCGATCGATCGATGTCTGCGCTCTCCCCAAATTTGCTCTGTGTTTTCTGCAACCACTGCAGAACCAAAAACACCAACAAATCCAAACATCGATCCATTCAGTCCAGTCCTAATCCCCGCTATCGTTCATGCTTAACTTTAGATTCACACACTTATACACATACCATACAACGATTCAAGCCTACAACGCAAATCCTCCAACTTCTCCAATCCCCAAAAGCCTCATCCTTTCCTCGACCCTCTCAACCACGCAATCACATCAAAAAGAGATACCGGGGTAGGGATTTGCAGGATTTCACGAAATCAACAATGTCAACAATTGCTTTCTCATATACGTTGGCCAAATCTTGAAATCAAACACATAAATCATATGCAAATAATCACAAAACGAAACTACAGCATGGTGATCCAATTTGATAGCAAAATAGGCCGTTTTTCTTTCACAAATCGTAGGAACTTATAAGAAAGTTACTTGCCTTTGATTACTAGAGAACGGATGGAAGATCGGATGAAGATTGAAGGATGGATCTTGAAGAAATCCTTGCCTAGGGTTTGTGAATGCCAATGTCGCCTACGGGATGAAGAGAGCGTCGGTTTTCTCTGCGTAATGAGAAAACTGACGTTCTGTCAGTTTTTATATGGAAAGGGGAAAAGTTTGGTGTTTCTAAATTATATCTATTATTAATTTATCTTAAAAGATAAATCCTTAATTATTTAATTCTAAATTAAATATAATTAAACTCTAATATTAAATTCCCTCATTAATTTCTAATTAATCCTCATATTAATGTCTAATTAATTTTCGTTGACCGTCATTAATTTCCGTAAAAAATCTTTCTTTGCCTTTTAATTACCCTACGGAGGGCGCGAGGCATAACAAAAATAATCGAACAGTTTTGTTACAACAATTATTACTAGTAAATGTAGTTCCTCAACATTGTCACCCAATTAAAAAAAAAACACACAACTTTGTTACATCAATTTCCACTAGCGTGCTTCTTGTTTGATGGTGTAGCTCCTACACTATCAACTAGCTTCGAAGCTTGAGTTTCATCAAACAAGAAACACATTTGCTTCTTGACCAACAATCTATACCATGTTGTTAACAATCCTCACTTGGAAGAAGACTCTTCTTCTTTACAATCAAGCACTCTCAACAATAAAGTAATCTTACAACAATTTTGAAAGCAAAACAAGGAAGACTTGAGAGCTTGATGGTAGAAAGTTATCTTCAAAAACAGAGTCTTCCAAGCCTTATAGCAATGCCTCCTAGCCGTTGAAATAGAGAGAGAAGGGAGGATGAGATTTTATCCCACTTGTTGACACATCACTATCTTGAAAATCTTTTTTTGGGTGAAGTCAAAGCTAATTGTGGAAGCTTTCTTTTTTAAGCTCAATAGGGAAAAGATTTGTCCAACTACCTTGATTGACCTTTGGGATAAAGCTACAAATGTTACGATCACACGGAGAAGATGAAAAGCACATTGGTCAACTAAAAATACATGAGAGGGAAGATTGTGCATGCAGATGGAAATTGTTCGACATCAAGTGCTTAGATGAAGCGCTTGAAGTGACATTACACTCAAGAACAAAAATGCATGAGGCGCTTCATCCTTATCAATTCATGTTAGAGGAAAAAATTTGAATTTGAAAACAATACACAACATGGAGCGCTTTGTTAAGAGAGTGAAGTAATACAAAATTACTTCCACAGAAAGTAACGTTTTATGAAGAGCGTCATGTTGCCACCAAAACTATCTGTTAGAGTTTTCAAAGGATGAGACGCTTTATCAGAGAGAGTGAAGTCTCACGTTTTTAAAACAGATCAGATGAAACGCTTCGTGAAGAGAGTGAAGTCTTACGTTTTAATCTTATTCAAAGATGAAGCGCACAATGTACGATCCAAAGTTTCTGTCAAACTTTCTGAAAGATAGAGCGCTTGAAGCCTGAAGAAAAGTTTGCTTACCCAGCCTGTGAACTTTTAACCTATAAGACTTTTTCAAATCATCAAAACCAAATCATACACCAACACTTTCTCGAAACCGGACTCTCCAATCGGTCATTGATATCCCCATCTCCCTCAATATCGTCCATCCCGACCTCCTGTCCCTCTACCAGCTGCTCACCGCCCCCTCGTTCACCTAGATCACCACCTAGCGGTGCTGCTGCTCCCCTGATAGAAATAAAGAGGTGGAGGTGGTAGATAGAATGCATCCATGGGTGGGATCTCCTCCTCCAGCACTCCATGGTGCAAAAGTTCTATACGTTGCATACAGAAAAGTACGCGCCGCTACTCATATGCATTACGTTCCAAGGAATCAACCCACTCTACCACACAAGCGACTTCATACTGAAGTGTTTGTATAGTACTCTGTGGTGGAGGTGGGAGAGGTACAGAGGCGCTGGGGTGGTCGTCCACGGGTGGTTGAGCCTGTAAAGATTTAAGTGTGCGGTGGTAGATAGTTGCCATCATCGGAATAACGTTGTCCCTGCGCATAGCGGAAACGTCAGACATCAGAACATAGACATGTGATGAAGGCACCAAAAGAAAGTGCATGGCTGTTTTGAGGATGATCTAGGTAGTCGAGTATCACATCCCAAATCAAGCTAACCGAACCAAAAGGTTGTCTAGTCATCACCAAATATACAAGCAAGCACGGTCAGGTTGGACTTGGGCGGTTTGAGAAGTGAGCATGAGGCAAGCAACGAGGAAATGAGTGACAAATTCAGCCTCGTTGGTCAAGTAGCGAGTAGAAAACCAAAGAGGTTGTTGATAGTTATATCCCCATTAGGTTCAATGTAGTTCAATGCTTCCTCCGCATATGGCCATATGGGTGTCTCTCCTCCCAGTTTCTCCTTATAATACAAGGACAACAACTTTACCCTATGGCTTTAGAGGCTCCCGCTTATGTCGGAGTGTGGAGGTCAGATGTACGCAACCATACTCATGCGTTAGAAACACACAGAGGTTGTTTCTCGATGACCCATAATAAAAATTGCGTCAAGCTGCGTCGAAAGATCCCGGTGTGACAGGTGGTGAATTGTTCCCAATGCCTATCAACCACCATTTTACTCACTTTTAACCTTATTGACTCTTAGTGGAAGATATCTGAACCTCTCCTAAACTGATAGGATCTCCATTCACATCAGAACAACTTTTTTTTATTTATTTATTATCATCCAAAATCAGACCCCAGCAAAGAATCCCCAAATGGAAGTTGCAGGAGCTTATGTATGCAATACACTTTTGTCTTAGTCTTAACAATCTCAGCATAAGCTCCCAATCATCTTCATGTTTCAAAACAGATTCCAAAAGTTGCAAAGATTCTGCTTTTATCCAGACAACTTTCTGACTTTTGTGGTCAACAAGCTAAAAATCATGGGTTCAGATTCCCTCACCGCAACTCCCTCACCGCACGCGTCACCGCGTGACACGTGACAGCAGGGGGATGGTGAGGCTGGATGAGGGTCCCTCCCGCTGCCACGTGTCATGTGGTGGGAAGTGGGGTGGGTCACTGCGCGGTGAGGTGATCTCATCCGAAAAATCATAACTAGACTTGTTGTCCCCATAACTGCCACTGTCAATGCATTTCTGACACAGAGTCTAGCCTTTGTCCTGATTTTGCAACTAGTAAATGATGAAACTTCAACTATACATATATGTTAAAAATATAAGTCAACAGAATTTTCCCTGTGACACTAAACATACCAAGGAGGACAAGCAGAACCATGGCACCCAATCCATTTATCAATTGGGCCAGAACACTAAAAAGTCACAGAGAAATTATATATAAGAAACAATTCTCTTAACAGAAACTACATCCTATGTTACCAAGAATGGTTAAAAGTTGTAAATAATTGGAAAGACAACTAAGTTTTGAGAAAGCCAAAAGGGATTCTCCTGCGAGCCTTTCTGTTTTGACTATAAGAGCAAGAAGCTACACCGGATTCTCCATCTAAGCTTTTCTGATGCTATAGATGATTTTCCTCTAAGCCTTTTTGACGTTACATAGGATTCTCCTTCAAAGTCTTTCTGTTCAACTATAAGAACAGGATCTATACTGGATTTTGCTTCAAACCTTTCTATTTCAACTATAAGAGCAAGATGCCTGCAAAGGATTCTCCTTCATATCCTTTACCTTGCGGTTAGGGATCGACATGGCCGCTGTTTCTAATCCTAATTTCTTTTCTCCGGTGACCGACACTATTTGTGACAACTGTTTGTTGAGGGCTGAATTTCACATTTATTGTGTCCAAACTCGTGATTCTTTAGCTTATCTTTGCCCGTCTTGCGTCTTCTGCTCCACCCTAAAAACATGCCTGCCAGAGTCAATAAACGGCAAAACCAGCAACTATAGGATTGCCTCTTTACATGAGAAAATTCATGAAAGTAAATCACAAACCAGCTACTACAACCGCAAGTTTTCATCAGCCAGCCTCATGTTCTATCTCGAATGACAAGTGACCTAAAAAATTTCTGAAGATTTTTATCGAAAATCCCTCCGCCTTTACCCGTTGGTTGAACCACGCTCAGAAGAATCAACAATTACATGGATAGAGGCAGAAGCATCCTTTGCTTCTTTTTCCTAGCCAACCTAGCTTGCGTTGTGATTTTCATGCACAAGAGCAGTAACAATATAGTACATAGTAAGATAAAAGCAAGCCTAAAATTTCTATAGTACACTGAAACCGCCGAGAAAACCACGGAAGCTAAGATGACAAGCTCCCATATGACGTCCACCACAACATCCACCCTGTATCCAAGACAAACAGTGAGACAGATCACGAAGGCAGCATGGCACAAAGAACAGCACAACTTCAAACCCACAATATCTACTCATTGGAGTGTAATTTGAATCTCTTTTTTAGGCGATTTTTTCTTAAGTAAATCTTCATTAATAAAGACTCTTAAAGGGCAATTTACAATAAGTTCACACCGAATGTGTGTGTTAGCAAGCTAGCTAGTATCCTAGCATTACTCAAAAAAAAAAAGAAAGTCCATTACATTTGAAGTCCAAACATACTATCTACGAATTTCGCCATGTTTAAAGCTGAAAATCATGTACTGATGTCTAAACAAAAGAGGAAAACTTTATAATTTCCAGTACCAAATACAAACAAAAACACAACAACTCTCTCTCTAGAAACCCAAATGTTGTTGTGAAATGATTAGTTGAACTTGAAATAACAGAAACTTTAGGTTCATCACTCTCTCACTCGAGTGCTCCTTGCTCCTACAATAAACTCTACCACAAAAAAACATTTTACTAAGCACCGAGCATGCGTCTCCCAAACATGCAAATGTGTGGTGCTTTAAGATGAGTCGCCAAATGCCCACAAGGTTTACTTGTAAATTAACTTAAAACTTATATTTTTCAATTTCTGTTCACGACGAGCTCTCCTTAGCTTCTGATTGTATTACTAAGTGCAATTTCAACCAAAAATAACTAGTAGCATTACTTATATATCAGTATAACTAATTTATTGCAACATATTCAACATCTCTTAATCATCACTTGCAAAGCATAATATCTCCCACTTACTCCTTGTATGTTATTCCTTTTACATATTGTAAAAGCATGCTTACTAAGAAAACAGTTAAGTTTTTCAAACTTCAGGGCTCAACCAAAAATGAATAGATAACTAGGAAAGAAGAAACTGTTACCACAAATAATTCTTCCTTAAGTTCAATCAAAGTCATAATTTCACCCTTACTTTTCCAATCTCTCCAGCAACAAAGAACAAAAAGTTGCATAACCAAATCCCTAGAACAAGTCTTTATCTCATACGTTATATTCACAAAGTTGGAACCTTTCTTTGAAAACGAAACATCACGTCTACCCAACAACCGATGAAAATCCAGACTCAGTTACACGGATCAAAGGTAAGCCACAATTTATACAAGAATTGAATTAACCAGAAACAATATTCATCAGGAAATTTAATCGTCATCTTATTCTCCATACTCAACAAAGCAACACCATCATAAAAAGACCATATCTTCTTCAAGCCAAAAAAAATACAGAACAAATAAGAAGCAGAATAAAGATTGAAAAAATAATAAATAAAAAAACCTGGAAGAAAAGAGAGTAGAGGTGGAAGAAAAGAAAGAAACAGAAGCCCAATCGTGCTTAGATCGGAGCTGATACTCTCTAAGCTGATCCGCAAGATTCGATCTTGTTATCATGGCTGCATCAGCCGCCTCCCCAAAACCTCACCGCCGACCACCCTTAACCCTTTTGTTTAAATTATTTGTTTTTTTGAATTTCCCCTTTTTCTCTTCAAGAAGACGAGCGAATAATCAAACTTTCCACCCAAACCACCCCATTTGAATCGCCGACCGTCTACAATTTTGACGGAGGACGAAGCAAAACTTAAGAGGAAGACAATAATCTTTAGCAGGGGACTTTTGTCGTTTAAAGTTGGTTGCTTGATGTTTCTGAAGAGGTTCTTTCTTTTCTGTTGTTTCCAACTTGAGATGCTCATGGACACCGAGCTGTTTGACAATTGGGCTTTAACAAAAGTAGACATCTTCTATGTTCGAAAAGTCATACACGTAATAGAGGAGCTCTTCTTAGATTGGTAAGACTCTTTATCATACCATTCACGAAGATGTACATTGCAAAATGAGACATCAACTTTTTAACTCAATTAGACCGAATACTATAGATTAGCCAGTACTCACACATATAGTACTGTTACACCCATGTTGTGTTTGTCTTGGTTCGAATATATATTTTTAGTTTCAGTATTTCAACCCGAATATCAACTGAACTATAGCTTGAAAACAATGTAGACATCTTCCACTTAGAGGTGAGAGGATTGATAACCCTCATATGCTTATCAACACCAAGTTAACACGTAACACGTTAGAACGGATAAATAACATACGGGAGTGGAAATTTCGGCTCATTGGTAAAATGGTTTTAAAGTTTATAGCTATTGGATCTTATACAAATGAACGATCTCAACGCCGCCTAATAGGCTCCCAGATTTTCCTAAACTCCACGTTTATAACACATAAGTATGGTTACATATATCCAATCTTTCATATCTTGTTATAGACGGAAGTTTCAAAGTCAATAGAGTAATGTTGTTGTTGTTGAATGTTCTTTCACTCACCAGTTAATGTTATAAACGTAGCCACCTCCAGAGGAATATGCTTTACTTTATTCATTTTCCATAGTTACATAAACACTTTGTTACACCTAATGCAATAAAAGTGTACTGCTTTTGAATAACATTATTTAATCGATTTTAGTGTTGATTGTCATCAAGCCAATGATGAGGTTGTTATAAAATAAATTTATTGGATAACTATTAGGATAAAAAAAAGTAAAAACAATCACAACCTATTTCGTAAGTTTTGGTTGCAATTTCCCTTTTCTTAGCAGGGATGACAATAGGTTAATGCACTTATTAGCCCACTTAGGCCTAGATGAATTTACCTATCGTCTTTGAAGTAACTAAAATCCAACTCATGCATTCACGTTCTAATATTTTTTTTAAAAAAAAAAACTCATATTTTCTATCCTTTAGAATGGAGGTATTGTTTACCTGTCGTTTACCTTTCTCACACATTAACAGTAGCTTTTGCTATCGTTGAAATACATTGAGTGTGTGTTGTTGGAACTAATTTATATTCATGTTCTTTCAATTCTATGTAAAATTCGTTTCCTTCACAAGTACATTTACTCATTCCACCAAATACGTATGTGGTTTTATGAGCTTTGGCAATATTGCTAATCAATTTCACCTTTCTTATATAGTTTTTATTGTCCTCTACGGCGAAAAAAATGCCAAAAGATCATCTACTTTACCTCCCGTCTAAAAAAAATATATGCAATTTCTACCAATTTTACTACTTGAATGAAAATGTATTTCCGTGTCAAACAAAAAATAAAAATAAAAAATGAATTGTTAGTAACTATTTTTATTACAAAATCAAAAGAAAGGGGGAAAAGGCATAATGAGAATAAATAAAAACTAAAAAGCACTTTTTACACCGTGTAGCAGGTATTTTTCGTTTGGTGGCACGAGAAGCGACGGCGTCTATCAGACTTCAACGCCGATTTCGAAACCACAATGACAATCTTTCCGCCACCGCGCCGCGCCGTCGCAGCAGGAAGCGCCCAAGACCCTCATCAATCACTTGGGTTTTTAGCAAATGCAGCAAAAAGAAAACACCAATTTATACAATGGTTCGCCATGACTGGAATCCTGCTACTGAGCCTTCGATCACTTGGGCAAAAGTACAAGATCTATGAGCTCCAAGAAGACACTGCTGCCCTTGAAGATGAGCAGAAATCCCTCAAAGACCGCCTCAATAATATCAAGAAAAGCCTCCATGATGAAGCCGCTCTGGACCCCACTGGCAATCTTGCTTCAAGGCTCCGTACCCTCTTTGGTGAAAATAATTGAGCAAAAGTCAAATATTTACTAGACTGAAGTTAGTTTACTCCCTCTTTGAAATTTAGTCCTTCCAAAATCTAATCTTTTTAGAATTCTGATGTGGGACTTTGGATTATATTTCAATTAAGAGCTAGCTAGTTTTATTTTATGCAATGGTGGTTGTATAATAATGAGTTTTCACTTGATGTTGAATGTTTTCAGTTTGTTTTGTGTTAGTGTTATGAGAAGTTTTTGGGTAGGGAGATATGCCCTTGGGATTGAGTTATTGTTTGCATGTCTCTCATCCTTTTCAAACCAGAGATATAGCTTTTGATGTCATTGGGATACAGAGTGTATAATTATTGTTGTTGTTGTTGTTGAGTCCTTGACATTATTGTTTATGCTTTGGGAAGAAGTTAAAGGGGAAATGCATTCTTGAGCAAGGTTGTTGTCTTGGCTACTATATGATGGTATCTTTTAGTTATGTGAAATGAGTTCGTCAGTTAATAACAAACGAGTTATCTCAGTGGTAATGGAAAGAAGGAAAAGATTTGTACTTTGCTAATTGAGTCTTACAGATGTATCTCGTTTAGTATTTGAGAGGTAGTGTTAGTGAAGTAAGCTATTCTTTCTGCCAGCTTTCAATGGCTTCAGCTGACTTCCAGCTTTCAATGGCTTTTCCGAATAATTTCATCATTTATCCGATTTGTTTTAGGCTGAATTCTGTGTTATTAGCTGCCTTTGTCAAGCGACCCTGTAATACAGTGTTTTCCTTATTTTCGTCGGTGCTATATTCTATACTATGCTTCTGTATTGTCTTCGGGGCCAAAGGAATTGGAACCTTTCATAATCGAACTTATATGCTGATTTTTTTCCAATGTTTGAATGGACACAATGCTTTGTACACACTGCTGTTTTATATGTTGTCCGTGCATTTGAAGAATCTGGCTCATCATATACACACTTCATATCGAGAATATAAAGTATTTCTTCTTGTTTTCTATGTTGGAATAAGATACAACAGTGACCGTATTTTTTGTCTGAACAACAGTTGAGTCACTATCCGAATCGAGCTTTTACCAGGTGTTAAAGACGACGAGAACAATAACATTACCCCATTCTCTTATAGGCTCCCACCTATGGCAGGGTATGGAGGGTCGGATGTACGCAATCATACACATGTGTTAGAAACACATAGGTTGTTTCCCGATGACCCATAATGAAAATTGCGTCAAGCTGTGATCAACTGATACTTTACAATATCACAGCTGATACTTTACAATATAAGAAGTGCAGCCAATTTAGTGAGTCATTTTGCTTTATTCCATCATATTTCAAAGTCAAGAAAGAGTGTGTATTTAACTTCATTGGAAATGGAAACTGTTATTGTCAAAGACAAAATTGTTATTCGAGGCCTTGCCCCAGTTGAGGGCGTCATACAATCTGATAATTATGTCTACAGTTGGCTTGTACTCTGTTTATGGTTTAAATCCTTCTTTCATTTTCAGTTTGTAAGCTGCTAGTCAAACTGCATGACAACATTAGATTCACCCTCTTAACCCCCCCCCCCCCCCCCCCCCTTCTTTTCTTGTAGTTAATGCATCAGTGTGGATAAAAAAATCACATGTACTGCTTGTTGGTTGGTTGGGTCCAAATTTTCTTGGGGTGCCAAGTTTCTGGCTTTATCTTGCTTGTGCATATACTGGACATGATGCCCTCGAAGCAACAGGAGGAACTAATGGTCTGATCGGATAAACAGGATAATGTCACTTACAGGAGAAATGCTAAGCGATGTGATGGTGATCGGTTTTATAAGCATCTGTTTTGGAAGGGACTCACTTTTATAAGTACATTTCTTTTTCTTTTTTTTTTTTTTTTGTAATTAACAACTTTTATAAGTACATTTCATTCATCGATAGAAAATTAATGCTCGCTCCGGAAACATTTTAAAATTTGCCTTCCTATTTGGATAGTAAGAGTAATCAGCACACTGCTAACAACTCCCAAAGATCGTGCAAGAGCTGCACACTTAAGGTGGAGAGATCATCACCTCAAGTGCTGAGCCAGTAGAATGTGGCGATTTTTATGAGGCATACCCACACAATAGGTTACATCCGACCTTCTTGTATCCGGCCATGAGCAGGAGTCAATAAGACAATAAGGTAATGTTGTTGTATAACCACACAATGTGACTGGTTATTTGCTTTGTTGTAGTTGTCTACTCTGGCTGTATTGCTTCTTCGAAGGAGCTGACTGTTTAAACATCAAGCCAATGTATGCTTTTTCCTTTTTTCAAGGACACAGCCTGTAGTTTTCGGGATAGGATCCCCTCACCGTATATGGGGTGCGGTGATGCGTGACCGCACGACACGTGGCAGCAAGGAGGGGTGGTGAGGCTAGATGAGGATCACCCGTATCTAGCCTTACCACCCCTCTTTGCTGCCACGTGTCGCGTGGTCACAAAAGGGGTGAGGAAAATGGGGTTAGGAGATCCTAACCCGTAGTTTTCACCCTGATCGACTTCAAGTGCAAAAGTCAAACGGAGAGACCAACTGGAAAGTAAATGGGAGAGATCTGGGTCACAATTTGCAGTCTTTTGTAGTTCTTTTTTTTTTAAAAACGGATCAGTTATATTGCATTAAACCAAACGAATTTACATCACCTACATTGGGCCTTAACCCGCAAAAGAAAACCGCAAAAAGAAAGCCCCAAGCCCGCAAAAGGGAACCAGCCCACCCAACATCCAGAACGTTCAGGATTCTTACTTCAACCACCCACTACAGACATTAATTCATCACTATCACACCAAGGGGTAAATGCCCCAACTGATCCATTCAATGCTTTTGAATGTTTAGCCATGGTCATTATTCTCTGTCTGCCGAGAGATAGTGTTGGCCGCTTGAATTTGATTGACCACCCGTTTGATTTGAGCAGCGATGATCCCTGCTGCCGGAATAGAAACGTCAAAGTTGTGCAATTCTTGATTCCTCCACATCCAGATGTGTTTTAATGCTTCTCTAAACAGGTATTCCCAATTCTCCTTCTTCATCTCTCTTTTAGCATCCGAAGTTAGATTCCAGTCTACCCAATCCTTTTCATCTGTAAATCTGAAGAAGTGATGCCATCCGTCACCATTAATGATCTTCTTCCATATTTGTGCAGCCCAACTACAGTCCCGGACAGCGTGCATGTTGGTCTCAGGGAAGCTGTGACACTTAGGACAGTTTGGGGATGATGCAATAGAGCGACGGTACAGATTCTCCGCTGTTAGCAGTTTCCCTTGTCGGAGCTGCCATATTAGTAAGTTTCCGTTATTAGGCCCCTTGATTGACCAAATACGTTTCCATTTGTTCTTGTTTTCTGCATCAGTAGGTGGATAGAGTAGAGCATACGCATTAGATACTAGAAAGCGGTATGTTTCAGTCTCATAATCCTGATCTGGGTCCTCGGTGCAATCTTCCATATTCGGAAACTGTAGGTAGGCTAGATCCTCGGCTTTAAGCCTTTGCATGGCGTATTTCAGGCTTCTCCAGACATATGAGGCATTTTGTTTTGTCCGACCACTCGAGGTCGGATTCCCATATTTGCCCCACATCACTCTGGCACATAGGGCCTCTTTGTTGTGAATCATTCTCCATCCCAGTTTTAATAGGAGGGCTTTATTCATGCCAGCAAGGTTCTTTAGTCCCAACCCCCCGTCGTCCTTGGGACGGCAAACGTCCCTCCATTTGACTGGATGTACCCTTTTGCTGCCATCCTTATCGCCCCATAAGAAGTCTCTGTTGAGTTTTTCGATCTCTTTAAGTGTAGAATCGGGTATCCGTGCCGTTTGCATGTAGTAAAATGGGATTGTGGAGGTGACAGATTGGGTGAGAACCAATCTGGCAGCCCGGGACATAATTTTCATCTTCCACGGCTGTAGTTTATTACGGACTTTTTGAACTACAGACGCAAAGGTGTTCTTTGTGACTCTTCCCTGGATGATTGGTATGCCAAGATAGCAGCCAAAGTTGTCCTCCATCCGCATCTCAAATTTCTTACTCAACAAATTTTTCAGTTCCATGCTAGTGTTAGGGGAGAAAAACACGCGGGATTTAAGCGTGTTAACCTTTTGGCCCGACCAAGAGCAGAAGGTTTGTAAAACATTCCTCATAGTATCCGCTTGTGCTTCATTGGCTTTCCCATAAAGTATAATATCGTCGGCAAACATCAGGTTAGAAATTGGGGGCCGTTTCTTGAGACCTTCACAGGTTTCCAGGATCCATTTTCAACCGCCTTTTTGATTAGATGGTTCAGGGGTTCCATACAGAGAACAAATAGGTATGGGGCAAGGGGATCCCCTTGTCTCAAACCCCTCGTAGGAATGATCTCATCCAATTGCTCTCCATTCCAAATTATCTTTAAAGAAGCGGATTTGAGGCAGAACATGATCAGGTTGGTCACGTTCTTGTCAAATCCCACTTTTTCCAGAATAAGAGCTAGATAACTCCATTCCACCCTGTCGTACGCCTTTTCTAGATCAATTTTAACAGCCATCCATCCCTTCCGACCCCTTTTAGTGTTAAAGGAATGTATCATTTCTTGTGCAATCACAATGTTGTCCACACCTTGTCTTCCTGGAATGAAGCTGCATTGAGTTTCCCCGATCAACTCCGTCAACACCCCCTTGAGTCTGTTTGCAATCACTTTGGATATTATCTTAATCACCGTATTGCACAGGGAGATAGGCCTGAATTGAGTAATGTGTTCAGGGATCTCCTGTTTAGGAAGAAGAGTGATTAAGACACTATTTAGCCTTGGGTCAAATTGTCCCATCCTGAACGCATTATCAACGAACTTTACAACATTTTCTTCCACCACCTCCCAAAATTTCTGAAAAAAAAATGGGAGGGATCCCATCTGGCCCGGGGGCCTTATATGCCCCTAATTGCCTAACAGCCTCCGCAATCTCATTCTGGGACAAATTAGGTATTCTTATTGTAAATTACATTATGTTCACAATTCAAAGTGGATTTACATTTTTAAATTCAACTTAGGTATTGTTTGGTTCGCACTTAGGTATCGAAATCATAATCGGAATGAGTATGACATGGTATGTGTTTGGAGTATATTGGTTTGGGTCTTGATGAAGCCGGATCTTCACCAAGGGTCTAGACGACCTCAAATTAGTTCTGTCAGTTAACTTGAAGAGTTGTTAACTGGGCTGAAAGTGGTAGCTGGAATAACCTCTAAAATATCCTTCATAAGAAAGCACAGGTTAGAGGTCCCGGGGGGTTGGTCCCGGGAAAAACCCTCCGACGCTCAAGTCAGTTTGGGCCATATCTCACTGAGATTATAATTTAGATGACGAGTTTAGAATTTCTCACGGTATGGGCCGAAGAGCAAAGTGTATGAAACTTGCTTTAGGGTGTCAATGTTTGAATTCTCGATCCTTTTCTTTGTCTTGGTTGGCTTGCTTTTATAGACCTTTTCCCGCCTTTGGCTTCTGATAGTGGATAAGACGTTTGCTTGGAGCAGAAAGACTAGGACGCTATAGGTCTGCTGATGTGACCAGTAGCCTGACTGATGTGACTAATATATCGGCTGATATGACTAATAGGCCTGCTGGAATGACCTTAGCGTGTTTAGAAAGTATAACCAGCTGTAGTCACTGTATTTGAATTGGTCTTCTGTTGGATGGTCCCACAAGGTAATATCGTGCTGGATTCCTTTGCTGAAGTACCCAACTGAATTCTGCTGAAGAGCAAGATCAAGTCTTGCCGAAGTGCATGACTAGGCATTGCCCAGCTGGAGTGGTCTGAAGTGTCGTACTGGTGACATAAACTGAAGTTGGTGCCGAGGTGCAAACCTTGACATATTCTTCGATGTTATAAAGGCGTCATGATGCCCCGCTGAGGTGCAGCCGAGGCTGAACAGCCATGCTTGGGCGCTGTACTGCTGAACTGCAGTACTTTAAGCGCTGAGCTACTGGAGTTGAACCGTTGACTGTTGACTAACAGACGGTTTAATTATGGTTTATCAGGTCTAAAAATGATAGTTATTTGGTATTGAAGTAAGAATGTGTATGATAGACATTGATGGTGTTTGAAACGTATTGGAATTGAAATGGGTATCAAATGTGGGCGGCTGGAAAAATAGCCGGAAAAATTTGACTGGCAGGAATAGTGACCGGCCGGCGGCGTTGACCGCCTATACCCCTCATTCCCATTCATTCCCTCATATTGATAGACAAGGGCTATCATATCAAAAAAACGATATTCATTACCAAATACTTGGATATTAAACCAAAACCAATGCCCCCATTTCCCCAAACAAACAACTTTAATGGGTTTGGATTCCTCCAAACTCATTCTCTTAATCCTGAATCCAAACCTATTCTCTTAATCCTAAACCCCAACCAAACATCTTATTAGTGTAAATTAAGTCATGTTGAAAATAAGTATATTAATATGTTGAGACGAAAGAAATACTAACTTATTTGAGGGTAAAACTGTTCTCTTACTTCAATTATTGAAAGTGGCATGTGGATTCACATAAAAATAGAGAGTTGAAATTTGAGTTGGGGCAAAAGCATAACGGGAAGAGATACAGATGGATCATAATCATATACAGAGAAATTGAAGGGGTTGCTTTGCATTCTTCAGCTGAAAGAACCAACTAGTATCCCTTTGAGAGATTATTATAATCATAATTTGATTCATCTGACATGCATCATCGAATTCAATAATACTTGATAAAATAACGCAATTACAGATAGTATGAAATATTCAATAACTTATTCCTTACAATGTTTACAGTTCTCTTTTTAACTTATGGTAATTGATTTTGTTACCAACAACGTTTGTATGTTGAGCAAAAGTCATCTCTTTTGTGTAATGAAAAGAGTGTAAGAGAGCCCCTAGGACATAGTCACTTAGTATTCGGCCTGAGAATTGTTTCAAGAGGTCAAGAGTTCGATTTCGGGGATATTCACAGTGTGGTTGTTCTTCTACTGCCAGGCCGAATGCCTAGTTTGCGGGGGAGACACCGTGTATGAGTCATTACGTGAGATCTCACCCAATATAGGAGTCCGTTGGGCTCCTGATTTGCATTATCTACACATGTTCTTAAGGGCTGAGACGATGGAGACTCTCGGGATGAGGAATGTCACCTTTTGCTCCAAAAGAATGGGGATGAGATCACCTCACCTCACTTTCCCTCACCCAATCGTGACCGCGCGACACGTGGCAGCAAGAGGGGGTGGTGAGGCTAGATGAGAGTCACCCGCATCTAGCCTCACCACCCTCTCTTGTTGCCACATGTCGCGCGGTCACACGTCACCGCATCACTTTGCGGTGAAAGGATCCTATCCCAAAAGAATGTAAGAGAGAGACTATATTAAACTTATGTTGGAAGATGTATTCGAATCAAATCATGACTTAAATCGTCTAAACAAACACTATTCTTAACTATGCTGAGATCTTTTTCTTTGTCTTTTTCTTTTCAATACTCCCTTGGCTTAAAAGTAATTTCTTTTAGGAGTTTCAGTAACATCAGGGGCTTAGGATATAAATCATCATAAGAAAAAAAAAAAGGTTTAATGCTTGTCAAGTTCCTTGATGAAGATCAAGAGATACTGTTCTCTAATCATAAGCCCTCTTGGACATCTTACTGGAGAACATCAGGAAATATTGCTTCATCATAAGATTGGTTTGTGGATAAATTTCAAAATACTCTCGTGCCAAACATGATTAGTTGTTCCTGAATCAATGAAATGTGTAAGATATACGTGTTTCTTGTAATAATCAATTACCACCATCATATATAAAATTAATTCTACTTAATTATCAAGCTTTTTTTTTTACTATTTTTTCATACCATGATTTTTTTTCTTTTCTTTTTAAGAAATAAACTTCTTATTTTAGACAGACTCGAACCACAGTATTAAGTGTGAAAATATGTTACTCAGATGTCGTAACATCCAAAGAGTTTTCGCACGCAATAATGACTTCATTGGAGCAAAAGGCTATACCTGACTATGAAGACGTTTGCGGTCTCAGTTCCAAGAAACATCGTACAGAAGTAAATGAAGAGTTCAACGGCCTCATAGCTAAAGGGAAGTCATACACAAGCAATAATGACTTTATTGGAGAAAAAAAGGCGAAATCCCTCGTCTTGTAGGTTCCATCACCCCAGCCCCAACAAGCATTGTAGATGATACAAATAAGGAGGTAAGCGGCATCCTAGATTGAGTGAGGACTTACGTAGTGACCTATACAAGATGCCTCTGCAAACCAGGCCTTCGGCGTAGTAACAGTGGAATACCCACCATATGCGAGTCCCTGGAATCGAACTGTCCTCACGCAGTGACCCATACAAGGTGCCCCTTCAAACCAGACCTTCGGCCTAGCAGCAGTGGAACACCCACACTCTGCGTGTCCCTAGAATCGAACTCTTAACATCTTAGAACAAATATCAACTCGATTATCAACTGGACTATGTCCTACTGCCTCAATAATGACTTGATTGCTTCTACAGAAGATAGATTAGTAGCGCATGTTCCTTGTTGGTCGCTAATGATTACGCGGAATGGCGCATGCAATCATGGCATAGGCGTCGGGTCAAAAGTGTGAAAGAAGTGGGAGATGGTGCTGTTGCCATAGCTTCAAGTCTTCTCAAATTTCAGCACATTGCCACATGGGCGCCGTATCTACTGTCACTACTCTCTGTATTGTCATTACAATAAAGCCCTAAGGTATAGTATAAGACAACCAGAAATCAGAGATAACAATGTGACTTTATCCAATGAATATCTAATTCTAATCTATCTTACATACATGGATTGGATAGTTTAGATAAGTTAAAGACAAGAATATAAACTTTTAGATAGCGTTTAACATAATACATGGGTATAAATTAACGTAAGAATCTTCAGATACCAGTTTTATAAATTTTGGTGGAGAATATAAATTAAGGTTCTTTATATATCGTCAATTCCCTAAATTCAGTTGGGCTAAACGCATCAACTTTTGTCTTTTTTTTTCTTAGAGTTTTGCTTTGTCTTTTCTCCCTATAGTTTCATTTTGTGTTTTTCTTTATATAATTTATTTACCGTCGGTGGTTATGCGTATTTACAAGGAACATATGTGGGTGAAAAACTCTGCAATAGGTGATGGAATAATTGTGGGCTAAACGCATAAACTTTTGTCTTTTTCTTTTTTCTAGAGTTTCGTTTTGTCTTTTTCTCTTTAGAGTTTTGTTTTGTCTTTTTCTCTCTAGAGTTTCGTTTTGTCTTTTTCTATATATGGTTTATTTACCCTGGATGGTTATACGTATTTATGAGGGACATGTGTGGGTGAAAAACTTGGAGTAAAAGGTGAAATCTTTCATTCCGGAGTCTTCTATCGCTCCAGTCCTAAAGAGCGTTATAGAGAAGGTAAATCAGGAGCTCAGCAGACTCATAGGTTACCCACATAAGGTGCCCCCGCAAACTAGGCCTTCGGGCTAGCAGCAATGGAGCATCCACACTGAGCGTATCACTGGATTTAAACTCTTAACCTTTTAAAGTAAATCTCAATCCGAATAACAATTGAACTATGTCATGGGACTGTATGGGTGAAAAACTTTGCAACGTAGGTGATGGAATAATTGTGGGCAGAATATGTTTTGTTTGGAAGGAGTATGAGTTTTGTCAAGATCATCCCACCGTCATCTCTACAAACAATAGTGCTACATGTTTTATATATAAAAAAAAAAGATAAAGTAATTCATGTCATAATATGAACGATTCAATAAAATAAATGACGGCGTAATTTCTCGCAATCTTGCCATTGTAGTTATTTATGTATTTGTTTTGGTTCAGCCATTTGCAATCGCATTTACAAAAACTTCAAAGCGAAAACCATCACATGTTGAGTTTAGTATGGTGACGGATTGTTACAATTTTTGTATACGTCAACAAAATTTAATGTCGAGAATTGTACAAAAGTGGGTCGATTATAGAGAAATAAATGAGTTCTGTATGAGAATGAGGTAGTTACATAAATTGTCTTAAAGATTTAAATGTATATGTGTATCGCACCCGATAAACTACGATTTTTGCAATCGCATTTACAAAACTTACGAGTGAAAACCATCAGATATAGAGTTTAGTATGGTGACGGATTGTTACAATTTTTGTATACGTCAACAAAATTTAATGTCGAGAATTGTACAAAAGTGGGTCGATTATAGAGAAATAGATGAGTTCTGTATGAGAATGAGGTAGTTACATAAATTGTCTTAAAGATTTAAATGTATATGTGTATCGCACCCGATAAACTACGATTTTTGCAATCGCATTTACAAAACTTACGAGTGAAAACCATCAGATATAGAGTTTAGTATGGTGACGGATTGTTACAATTTTTGTATACGTCAACAAAATTTAATGTCGAGAATTGTACAAAAGTGGGTCGATTATAGAGAAATAGATGAGTTCTGTATGAGAATGAGGTAGTTACATAAATTGTCTTAAAGATTTAAATGTATATGTGTATCGCACCCGATAAACTACGATTTTTGCAATCGCATTTACAAAACTTACGAGTGAAAACCATCAGATATAGAGTTTAGTATGGTGACGGATTGTTACAATTTTTGTATACGTCAACCAAATTTAATGCCGAGGTTTCTATAACGTCGGTCGATTATAGAGAAATAGATGAGTGCTCTATCATCAATTATTGGAATGTCTATATAAGTATAGAAGACGAATATTTAGAAATCCTCCACACTCTTTCTCACCCTTGCATGTCATTTTCATTCTACTTTTAGAATCAACGAGTGGTTAGTGTATATTCTAAGTTTTACATGCAAAACAATTATATATTTATCCGTCACACTTGTATCGATTCCAATGTTTATCATTCTGATTTCCATTCTTATATTTAAATCAAATGTCCCTTACATATATTAGTATTGATGATAGGTTGGAGAATCAAATACGAGCAAGGATCCTCTTAATTTGGAAGACATATTCATTGTTTTCTGGTGCCTATGACTTGATTATGTACAAGCCTCGAAGATATACATTCAAAAGCCTTCTTCTTGAAGGTATACATTCAAAAGCCTTCTTTTTGCATAGGATACATTGTGTGTCACTGCGTAAATCTTCATCCAATCTAGAAAATCGTTGAGTTTCTAATTTACATCTTCCACAATGCTCTTTGAATCTGAGGCGGTAAAGACTTCAAGACCAGAGTATGGTCTTTTGCTCGAAAAGCCTTCTTCTTGACCTTGTATAGTTCTGGAGGTAATGTTGATGATGCGTCCATGTGGACCTTTGGAATAGTGGCTACAAATTTACGATTATGATAAAATTTATTAGGTAAAGATGTAAAAAGAAGCCTAAAATATGGGAGAAAACAAAAAGGAAAAGAAAAAGAGATAATTTATAGCCAAGTTGCTTCTCATGACTTCTCCACTTTGAGAATATCCCAGTTGGCCACATTCCCTAATGCTACGTGTGGACCCCGCCATCGACACTCAGTGGATAAATATTTTATTTTTGCATTTTCAATTATCATGAGTATCTCACATCGTCTCCATCTCCAACTCTATTTACTTGTATTTCTTTAGTGATCTTGAATGTCCAACGATCTAGTACAAATAAGGATCGTAGAAGATACAAATCAAAAATTTAGCCGCTTCTCAGATTGGTGAGGACTTCACGCAAGAACCCATACAAGGTGTGTCCTGCAAACTAGGCCGAATCAGTGAAACACTCACACTATGAATGTTTCTGAAATCAAACTATGAACCTATTGATGGTAAATCCAATTCATATATCAACTGAGCTATGTACTCATACTTGCATTTGCTTCTTTTATTTATTCTGTTAAAGAAAAACGCATTTTTATTTCTTTATGTATAATTCTTTAGGCACATGCAAACGACGAGGATGACGGGCGTATTGTTGTGACTGCGTAGATCTTAGCCATCCAAATTAGTAAACGAGACTCGTACGTCACATGTCCAATTTGACCACATTCCATTATATATATAAATTAATACAAAAAAAGAATAAAACAGCCTGATCCAACACGTATACCAATTTTAAAATCTACAATTGGAAAAAAAAAACATCATAGAATTTTCATGACAAGAAAAGATCTGCTGAATTTCTTGAACTTCATTAATCCGTGATTAAACTATACGCATTTACATGTAACTTACTGGCGCATAATATGCAACTACATGTGCTGCAAATTGGACAAAGCTTAAAGTACAATATAACAATATTAATCGGCTCTTTCTACTAATAGTATGAAATTGTGGATCTGCAGCCCTCATAGCATAGTTTGGGGTGTTAACCAACTGAGCCGTACGGAATACTAGGTTTTCGAATTCAGATTTATTTAGCTAAACGAATAGTTTGGCTCGGTTCGTTTTGTTAAACGAACTCTAAAATTGGTTCGAGTTCGGCTCGATAACACTATAATTGTTTAAACGAGCTGAATAGTTTGTCTCATTTTAATAAACAAACCCAAACAGCTGTCGAATTCGGCTCGTTTATAAAAATTACCAAACGAATACAAACCGAACTCGAACAGTTCGCGAACTGTTCAGTTCGTTGAACATCACTAATCATAGTTGGTATTCGCATAGGAACATTGAACTAGAATGTCACATGTCCAAATCATAACACACGCAACGTGGCTACAATATTTCTATCTGAGTCAATAATGATTAGATCAATGTATCCGTCCAATTAGGTTAAAAGTTCGCTAGCCCAGTTTGCAGTTGCCACATTGTGTAGGTTTTTAGTCATACCTTACCAATTTAAAAAAAAAACTCAATAAGTTCCTAATTTACATCTTCAAAATCTCTCAGCTAAATAGGTGACTTTTTCCCAACTACAAATTGTGGATGTGCACAGAGAGGATAGGATCCCTTCACCCATTTTCTCTCATTCCACGCGTCACCGTACGACACGTGGCAGCATGTGGTGGTGAGGCTAGATGAGGATCACTCACGTCTAGTCTCACCACCTCATCTTGCTGCCACGTGGCGTGTGGTAATGAACGGGGTAAGAGGATTGAATTACATGAGATCTCATATCGTGCATAGAGTGTGACAATATAATGTGACTTTTGCCTTTTACAATAACTCCAGCGCTTTTAAGTGAGTTGCCATCCTTCATAATTTCCACCTTCTTTCCTGTCCTTTCCCTCTTCATTTCAAAGTTCTCTCGTAGTTTCGCGTTTTTCTTATATTCAGTATACTGAACGATTCTATTAATCTCTCTTATTTATAACCATTCTATTAGTTATTCTTACAGTGATCAATAGTGAAATTATATACACAAAGAGAGAAAGTGACAGGTGAAGTAAAATATCAAAATGCGGATGCCGCCGGCGATGAAGCTAACGGCATTGATGGTGTTATTAATCGCCGGAGTTACGCATTTTGCTCCGGTGGCTGAAGCCGAGAATCCGTACAGATACTTCACGTGGAATGTGTCTTACGGTTTCCATTACCCGCTCGGCGTTCAGCAGCAGGTGGATCTGAGATTTTGATTTTACGCGCCAAAATTGGATTGATTTGGTATGAAGAGTTGGTGATATGTGTTCTTCGTTGCTTTTTCTCAGGTGATTTTGATCAATGGACAATTTCCTGGTCCAGATATTTATGCGGTGACTAATGATAATCTTATCATCAATGTCTTCAACAGCTTGAATGAGCCTTTTCTTCTTTCCTGGTAAGCATGAACGCAACCTTTCCTATGTTTTTATGAAGAGAAGTCTTTTCTCTTCTCTTTCTCTCTGTTGCTGCTTTTCGGTCACTTGCTTTTGTCTATGTTTTGTTCTAGCCCATTTTGAAGGTATGTGAACTCGTAACAATTTGAATGTGTCTTATGATGTATGAGTAAATATTTGATATCCTTTTACTTTTTATCCAATAAAATATATACATATAAGTGAACATGATCGACGTGTCAAATGAGACAAGTGTGTTTTAAGTCAAAAAATTATAATTCTTCTTTCTTAAAAATATTGTGACAATTGTCTTATTAATAGTATTTATTTGTTTACATTTATCGACAAAAAAGGCAAATATAATGAACATTATTAATTATTTATCAATTTATAAGTTGCCCAAGTGGCCAGAAGCATATACACGGTTTTAATGTCAGGTCGGGAAGAATCGCTGGATTTTACCCCTCGTATAGCACAATTGCGAGTGATGTATATGCCTCTAGTGGAGTTACTGGAAAAAGTTGACAAAGATAAAATACTTTACTTATGAATGTATTAATATTGCAGGCATAAAAACGACTTTATATTAGTGAGCGTATCTAAAATTGTGTGGCTCAGATCTGGCCTCGGAGATGTCTGGTGAAGTTTTTTTTTTTTTTTTGAGAGAAGATGTCTGGTGAAGTTAGGCTCATCTATTAAATAATTTAAAAATGTTGCCGAATAACACCCTATTTAAAACATTATTTTAGAACACATTTTAGGTGTTTTTAACGTAAATGAAGACGAGCAAATTAAATTAAATTAAGTTAAAATGTCTCTAGAATTTCTATCTAAAAGAACCCACATTAATACATTCTTATAAAAGCAAAAATACATTCTTATTTTTTTTTAAAAAAAAAACCCACATTAATCTTAAGTGAAAAAGCATCAGAAGTATGCAGATACAAGTCACTAGAGAACAATATATGGCATTAAGAAAACATAAGAAACATACAACAATAATGTCCAATTGCTTTAGAAGCTCCCAACTATAGCGGACATAGAGGATCGGATGTACGCAAATATACATGTGTCTTAGAAACACACATAGATTGTTTTCCGATGACTCATAATGAAAATTGCATCAAGTTGTGTCGATTAAATGCTACTTCACAATATAAAAAGTACAGCCAATTTAGTGAATCATTTTGCTTTATTTCATTATATTTCAAAGTAAAAGAAGAATGTGTCATTGACTCCGTTGGAAATAGAAAGTAATTAGTCTCTACATACCAGGTAAATCATATTATTGGCAAAAAGAAAAAAGAAAAAACGAATACATATCCTACGCATGAAGTAAAACAAATGTAACATAATGGCGATTTGTTTCTGTCAAAAGTTTAATTCTGGTCCATTTTTATCGTCATTACAATTTGCACAGAAAAAACAAAGTGAAAAAATAGGAAACCTGGTTTGTGAGGCAAGAACTCGTTCTAAAAATACGTGTTTAACAGCTTGTGATGATTGATATTTCTTACAGTATTTCTTTAGCTCTAGTGTTATGAATTCTGACGACTTATTTAAGTATGTAATATTATGATGAAGGAATGGGATTCAGAACCGGAAAAACTCGTACGAGGATGGAGTTTATGGTACAACATGTCCAATCCCGCCGGGAAAGAACTTCACGTACATACTTCAGGCGAAAGATCAAATCGGAAGCTTCTATTATTACCCTTCTCTATCATTCCACAAGGCTGCCGGCGGCTTTGGAGGTATCAAAATCCTCAGCAGGCCTCTTATCCCTGTTCCTTTTGCTGACCCTGCCGATGACTTCACCGTCTTAATTGGCGATTGGTACAAGAAAAGCCATACGGTAAGATGTTAACTAATTTGTTCTTCCTTTTTAGGCTAAAGAGTGATAATACGTTTGTTTACAAATTTTCAAATCATACAGGTGTAACTATTCTAGAAATGGTAGTTAGTCTTTTTTTTTCTTCAACAGAGTTATTACAGGGTTTATTTTGTAGATGTGTTTTTTGAAGGATAGAGACAACATGCGACGTGTAACAGTAAAGTTTCTTTTTCATTTAATGTAGGATTTGAGGAAAATTCTTGACAGGGGAAAGAAGTTGCCCTTTGCCGATGGCATTCTCATCAATGGACGTGGTCGTGGTGTTGCCTCTTTCACCGTTCAACAAGGCATGCCAGCTTATTGATTTCTATTCATTGATAGTCATGCATCTCTTTATCTTCCACTCCCCCCCCCCACCCCCACCCCCACCCTAACCAACCCAGCTTCTTGAATCCCAAGATCTTGTGAGTAGGAAACTTAATGGCGAAAATGTAAATGGGACCCTTAAAATGCTATATCATGTCTTGTAACTCGAGTCTAATGATGATTACACTAAATATTAATTTTTTTTAAAGTTGTTCTTGCTTTGTATCCATTTTCAATGGAGTCAATGACACACTCTTCCTTGACTTTGGAATATGATAGAATAAAGCAAAATGACTTACTAAATTGGTTGCGCTTCTTATATTGTAAAGTAGCAGTTGATTGACACAGGTTGACGCAATTTTTATTATGAGTCATCAGAAAACAACCTAGGTGTGTTTCTAACATATGAGTATGATTGCATACATACGACCCTCCATACCCACCATAGATGGGAATGGGGTAATGTTGGTGTTGTAAAGTTGTTGTTGCTTACACGAAAATAGTTAAGTGAGTTTAATGTAACTGATGCAGGATTCTTATGCACTTTACATTGAACAGGAAAAACTTACAGATTTAGAGTTTGCAATGTGGGATTGCAAAACTCCCTCAACTTCAGAATTCAAGGCCACAAAATGAAATTGGTGGAAGTAGAAGGAACTCATACACTTCAAGTTACATACTCTGAATTAGATGTTCATCTTGGTCAATGCTACTCTGTCCTTGTCACAATGGATCAGTCTGAAAAAGACTATTACATTGTTGCCTCCTCCCGTTTCACCTCTCCGGTCCTTAATACCACCGGCGTTCTTCATTATAGTAACTCCAGAACTCAAGTCTCCGGCCCACTTCCCTGGGGACCCACCAATGAAGTCGGTTGGTCACTCAAGCAAGCCCAATCCATCAGGTAAATTGTTCTTCTATATTGCTAATGTTTAAATGCTCTAGAAATAAGTTAATACTTCTAGATAGATGAGGGGGTTTGGGGTCATCATTATAATTAGGGGTGTTAAGCGAACTGTTTGAGTTCGATTCATATTTGATTCAAGTTCGTTCGTTAATTTTACTTAAACGAGCCGAATTCGAACACCTATTTGAGTTCGTTTACTAAAACGAGCCAAACTGTTCGCAAACTGTTCGGCTCGTTTAAACAGTTATAGTATTATCGAGCTGAAGACAAACCAATTTTAAAACTCGTTACCGTAAACAAACCGAGCCAAACAGTTCATTTAGTTAAACTAACCCGAATTCGAAAAACTAGTATTTGGTTCAGCTCGGTTCGTTAACCCTCTAATTATAATCTTGATACTTTAATAAACAGGCTTTTAGCTCGTATTTTTCCTTTCTCATATACCTTTTTAAGTAAGAAAGGAATAACATTTTTAGAAATGAGGATAAAATTTACAGAAAAGAAGTACTACCATGGTTACAATGACTGTTAATAACTTATTAGTGTCATATTGAAGATTGTATATCATATGTACATTTTGTTTATTATATTATATCTTTTCGTGAAAAATGTTTTTATACATCTATAGACAAGGTGCAATCCCATGGCAAACATTACAAGATTATTGGAAAAAAACACAAAAGCGATTTAAAAAGTGTTCTGAATTTACATTAAAACATGCAAACCTTGAATTCAAGGTTTGGTCTGTTACCATACTCTGAAATCTGAATTCATGAATTGTTCGGTAAAGACTTCAGAATTAAGTGACAGGGTTCAGTCAGAATTTGAGTCTGACATAATGCTTCATCAAGCATTCGGTGAGTTAGGCGACTTTAGAAAGTGTTGTCTTTTCATATGTAATTTTTGTATCTTGGGACATCTATTTTCAATCTTGAATGGTTATATAGTAACTTTGTAAGTTAAATTCTGTTGAGAGATGTCAAATTAGTTCTTTCCTTGTGAATTGAAGTCTATAAATACAAGGATTAAAAGGTTTTGAAGATATACTTTTGATATACTTTTGAAATTCTTTTCGACATACTTTGAAATGATAATTGAAAAACTTTTTTGAGTCTTTTGTGAAAATCTGCGGAATTTCTTCCTTTCCTTTCCTTATTCCTATGGTATTGAACACTTCAAATAGACAAGCTTAATCTTCCTCTTGTAGAACAAACGAAAGGAATAAGTTGTTATATCATGAGAATCATTTGTCGCGTAGTCTACCTTGCTCTCTTGTGGAAGGAAAATTGCTTTTAAATATGGTGTAACATTTGTTACGTTTCAGTTATTCTCTTTTATTTTGTTTTTATTTCTCTCAATTTGGTTACCATATTTTGACTAGATTTCCAACCAAGATAGCTCAAAAAAAACATAACATTTTTTTTGAAGTTCAGAACACAAATGCATGTTTTTCTATATTTGTCATTAACAATATCAATCTGCATTTTTCTGTAGGACTAATCTTACAGCAAGTGGTCCAAGGCCAAACCCACAGGGCTCGTACCACTATGGCATGGTAAACACATCTAGGACCATCAGGCTAGCCAATTCAGCTGGTCAAGTTAATGGCAAGCAAAGATATGCTGTTAACAGTGTATCTTTTGTGCCTGCTGATACTCCCTTGAAAATTGCTGATTACTTCAAAATTGGTGGGGTGTTCCATGTTGGAAGCATATCTGATGCCCCTAGTGGTAGAGCAATTTATCAAGACACGTCTGTTTTGGGTGCTGATTACAGAGCATTCGTGGAAATCGTATTCGAAAACAAGGAGAAGATCCTTCAAAGTTGGCATCTTAATGGTTATGCATTCTTTGTTGTTGGGTAAGTATAACACAAAATCCTCTTACCACAATCCATTTTCTTTCAGTAGAAACATCTGCTATTTGACTTTTGGGAATTAATTGGCTTTAAATTTCATTTGGTTTTTTGTTATATTAAAAACAAAGAATGGATGGAGGGAAGTGGAGTCCTGATAGCAGGAAGAAGTACAACCTCAGGGACGCCGTTTATCGTTGCACCACTCAGGTGACCCAATAAATATGGTCCATATTTCATGTTTAGTTTCGCCGTTTAATTGTTTCCATTTCCAATGTAGCGTAAAGATACACTCTTTTTTGATTTTGGAATATGATGTAATAAAGCAAAATGACTCACTAAATTGACTGCGCTTCTTATATTGTGAAGTATCAGTTGATCGACATAACTTGACGCATCATTATGGATCATCGGGAAACAACCTCTGTGTGTTTCTAACACATGTGTATGGTCCGACCTCCTATACAGTATAAAGCGAGATAAATAACACTAAAAAATTTTACAAAATTGATTTCATGAACAATGCAGGTGTACCCATCCTCATGGACAGCTATATATGTGGCCTTGGACAATGTGGGAATGTGGCAGTTGAGAAGTGAATATTGGGCAAGACAATACCTTGGACAACAATTGTATTTGAGGGTATATACAACATCAACTTCTTTAAGAGATGAGTATCCTATTCCAAAGAATGCACTACTATGCGGTAGGGCAGCTGGTCGGCATACTCGGCCTTTCTGATCATCTATCACATCCTATAACATCGGATTCAAAATCCATCAGTACGTCCTTTCTGATCATCTATCACAACCTATAACATCGGGTTCAGTTTTTTGATGACTTGGCGTCATTTGAGGGTGTAGTTAATAACGTTTATTATTTATTGGTCGCCAACTACTTCTAAGCACTCTCTCGTGCATTAGAACTCCAGGCTACTGTTTCTAAGGTTTGATTCTTTCAACTTGTAATTGAGATTGTCATATTCACCTAATATTGTTGCTTTCATTTCCCTTTTTTTTTTATCATTGTCTGCCGATTAATATAAACTCTCTCGTATCTTCTTAATTGATTAATTCGGATACTATTGTTTCTTTTTTTTTTATTTCATCATTGTTCACTTGGTTAATGTGAAATGCTTTGTCGTGTTATAAAATGCACAACATCAACTTACGAAGTTGGTTAGAAAATGTGTCATGCAGTGGCAACGACGGTGCCACATGCGAATAAGAGTGGGCAAGTGCACACTCTACATACATATGCATATACATATACATACACACACACACATATACATTCATACATACAAACATACATACATACATACATATATATATACACACACACAACAACAACAACAATCATACACAGTATATACCAATAACATCAAAAGCTATTTCTCTGGGAAGAGAAAGCCAAGCAAAAGCTATCGCTAAAGTCTAGGAAAGGTGAGAGCCAGACAAACAATACATCAATCCTAAGGGATAAAGAGTTTGCTTCCAGTGAGACCCCCGACTCTATATGTACCTGCATAGATAGTACAATAATAGGAATATGTATTAAACATAAATAGAAAGCTTCAAATATTAAAATAGTCATAACAGTGGATATGCACATATAGTTGAAAGACAAAGTCCAAAACAAAAAAGTACAAAGTCAACCTAAAGTGTAGAGACTATCTAATCCTCTAATTATGCTCTAAGGTGACCTTATATCCTGTCTACCCCTCCTTAACCTTAATCATCTGTCTCCATAAATTCATATTCTAGATCAAGTCCTCACAGAGGTGCAACTCTATTGCAACTCTATTAAGTCATGCATAATCTTCATCCCACGTCAGTTTGAGGCTACTTTTACTCCTCTTTCCTTTCATTGTTGACAATATACCCCTCCATCGCCGGAATCTTGACTTGGGGGCAAACTGGGATGGAAACTCATGCTGTACCCAAGCCAGCATATGGGGTTTGAGATAAGTTGGTCTGCATCAAGAGCAAGGTTGATCCTACCGGTGCCTTCACTGAAGAATCATGTCCTACTGCACAAAAACCTCTATTTGTTCCCACTAGTAGAAAAATAAATGTGGGATTAAATAAGATTAGTAATCAAGATAATTTCACCTATAAGAAGTCTACAACTTAACTGCGCTTGAAACTGTCTAGGGTCCTTTGGTATAAATATTACCGCAAACACTTTAGGAGTAGGGATGACAAGTTCTATCTAGTAGATAGCCAAGTAGTACCCCAATCAGCAACTACTTTGCATGACTCTCAAACAGAATTCTTGAAAGAAAGGCTTGTCCTTCCATAAAATTCTCGATTGCTTCAGTAGTTGAAAACATGGATTTCATATACAACAACATTATCACATTACCTTAGAGGTTCATGTCTATGGCGGAGAATGGGAGGTCGGATGTACAACCATACTCATGTGTTAGAAACACACAGAGGTTGTTTTCCGATGATTCATAATGAAAATTGCGTCAAGCTGTGACGATTAACTGCTACTTCACAATATAAGAAGCGCAGTCAATTTAGTGAGTCATTTTGCTTTATTTCATCCTATTCCAGAGTCAATGAAGAGTGTGTTCTTGACCCAATGGAAATGGAAAAGTTGGGAGGATTTCATATGCATACACCAAACTACAATAGAAGGAAAGGAACCATGAGATTCCATTAATAGAGATATAAGTGAAAGAGACTTAGCTGAAGAGAGTGCATCCACAAAGAATTCTACTTATGAACTATGTGAATAACCAATGAATCTGAAAGACGACCTTGTCCTCACGTACAACCATGGACACATTTTCCCCCATGGTGTGTTCACCCTTGGGTTATAGAGGATTGATAAATAGAACAAGATATTATTTCACACGCGAATACTTCATAAATATCAACATACCATTGATGGGCAGCCATAGCCTTATCAACATACCGGTGATGGTCAAGCATAGTCTTATGATTAAATGTGTACAAAACATGAAATCCTTGAAGCCCAGTTGTGAGAGCATCACACATGGTTAGATTCCAGATGTCCTTTGCAGTCATTTCCATACTAAATATAAGGTTTTACATGTTAAACTATTTGAATGTACAAGATAACTTCTTTCTGAGCAGTTTCAGGGAGACAATGAAGTATCATACTGTAACTACACATGAAACTCCCTGCTCTAGTTATAAGAAGAATCCAGTGAGCGCAGAAGAGGAATCTTTGCCTGATTCTGCATTGGAACTTTCAAACAATAAGCTAGCGTGAGAAACTCAGAGCTGTTAACATTTGGGTTCTGGAGTAGGAGAGACCAATTATGACGGCATCAGTAGAGGGACCTGATAGAAGTTTTGTTCCACTATGCTGTGTTCTTAAGAATACGAATAAAACGACGCTTTCTGCTCTTCGTATGCCTTCGAAAAGCTCTTGACTTGGTGTAAGAAATGAATTGCACCTGTGAAACAGTAAGCAGACTTTCAGATGAAACAGACTAACATGATACTTGAAGGGAGAATCAACATAGAGTAAGTGAACCACTTTAGAAGCTTGTCCAATATGTCATTGCTTTTGCAGATAACACTGGATCAAGAAGAATCAATTTCAAAGCAAGCAACTTAATATGATATATTAGGAAAGAAAAGGATAAAGATGTAAGGAAGACCAGAAAAGTAAATCAAATTAACTAAAACAAGAAGAACGGAAAAGCTTCCTATAAGAAAGGTAATATAAACTAGAAATTAAGGTGAAAATACACGAAGCTTTACTCCATGTTGTAGAAGCTATGATTTCTTTTCATTTGCAACAGAATCAAGGACACACTCTTCCTTGATTTTGGAATATGATGGAATAAAACAAAATAACTCACTAAGTTGGTTGCGGTTCTTATATTGTAAAGTAGCAGTTGATCGACACGTAATTTTCATTATCGGTCATCGGGAAACAACATCAGTGTGTTTCTAACACATGGATATGGTTGCGTATATCTAATCCTCCCATACCCCGCCATAGGCGGGAGCCTCAAAGGCAATGTGATAATGTTGTTGTTGTTGTTGTTGTAGTAGAAGCTATAATTCCAAACCTTCTACATCAGTTATTTAATCTTTAAACAAGGATCATTAATTTTCTACAAGACATAAGAAACACAATTGTTGAAGCTATAATGTAAATTACCCGAGAGTTGTTTGTGACGCCATAATTTCCAAGAGCCGCTCCATCATCAAGTAGCTTCTCATTATGATGTAAAAGACAGAAGTTATCCCAGACATGTCTCCTGCATTTTAATTTTTGCAAACTTTAGTTTCCCCAGGTGGTTTAAACACATTTAAATTGCTAAAAACTTCAATTCACACAATTGTTCCAGCACAAAATTAAGGGATCACTTTCAATCTAGAGCTAAAGGTCATCAGTGTAGTTCATAAAAGCTATTAGGAAACAACTTGCCAAGAAATATGACGATGGCCCAGCTTAGATTGTTCCATTTCATTGACTTTTTTCTGGATAGCCAACTTAAGGTCTTTCACAGAGGCCGAATTCAACACTGCCACATCTAAAATCCAGAAGAGACCACAAAAGAAATCATTTTTAAGGTGTAAAGATCAGAACTTTACATTGCACGCAAAATGTTTGTACAAATGCCGAACAGAAAGGAATATACCAGAAGAAGTCCCGTCCAATTTAAGAACAGAAATGCGCATAGCGCTGCCGAGTTCCAGGTTGATGAGGGTATCGACATCAGATAAAGTTGGCTTTTTCGGCACATCGGAAAGTATGGGATCATCTAAAAGAGCTGCCAGCTTGGAATTCAACCTGGCTTTCTTGACCCTGCTGCTAGTATAGTCCGGCGGCCTCAAGTCGGCGTCCGCCGCCGCTGCTTCCATTAGCCTCTGGTGATTAGGAAATCAAATAGATTCAGCTTCTGAATTCCAGCTGAGCTTTGAGCCACTGTTCTGTCTACATTAACTAATCATTTTGTTCCTCCAACAATGACCATTCTGTATTCTCTCACAAACAAATCTAGGGAAATGAGAAAAATAGGGGGTCAACAAATAAGAAATTTTATAAAATGCAGTATTTTTAAAAAAGAAACTCGAAATGTACGATTTGAAAAAGGGTTAATTGCACGTGGTATCCATTCTTTTCCACCAATTTTTAAGTAGCATCCAATATTTCATAAAACTCACTTACCATCCAGTGTTATAGGGGAAATAGACACCTGGCATCCGGATGACCTGCTGGTCGACCGATGACCGCTGAAATCGACCTTTGACCGGACTTAATCATACTTTTAACCCGACTTTAACCAAAGTTAACTATTTTACCTTTAAAATTAAAGAAAACAAAATCAAAAACTTCGAACTTCTTTCCACTGGAAGTCCCCACCTTCTCAATCGCCTTCGCCACATCCATGCCCTCCACAACTTTACCAAAAACACACTGTTTCCCATCCAGCCAAGGCGTCGCCACAGTGCACAAAAAGAACTGGGACCCATTAGTATTCGGAACCGCGTTCGCCATCGACAGGACCCCCGGCCCAGTGTGCTTCCTCACGAAGTTCTCGTCCTTGAATTTTGCACCGTAGATCGATTTCCCGCCGGTGCCGTCGCCGCGAGTGAAGTCACCTCCCTGGCACATGAAATCAAGGATCACACGGTGGAATTTAGATCCCTTGTAGTGCAACGGCTTCCCGCTCTTTCCAACCCCTTTCTCGCCGGTGCAGAGTGTCCGGAAATTCTCCGTGGTGTTTGGGGTCGTGTCGGCGTACAACTCCATCACACGTAAGCTCGATTTTGCTCTTCAATCGACTAAGAGCCTGGTCCCTCGTCTGCTTATTTCCAATAAAAGATAACAAGTTAGACAAAAAGATAATCCACGTAAAAACTATTGCTGGCAAGAAATGCAGTTAACTGCAAAGTTTATAACGGGGATGAACTGTACAAATCTTAGTATCAGCATTTGGGACATCTATATGCAGAGCAGTTATAGTCGAGTAAACTTAACACCTAAAGAATCGAGTCTCCATAAGACTCTTGATTCCTCTAGGTTTCACAGCTTCCAGTTCAACTTTTCTCTTGCTGATTTTAGTAGTATGATTTCTAGTTCAATTTGGTTGCAACTTTTCTCCCTGCTGCCTTGTCGCCGATCGCGATATCGAAGAAAACTCTTGGGTTTCCCATAGTCCCGAGTACAAGAAATTGAAATTTCGCCGGAAATATCAGAGTCTGAAGAACAAAGGAGCGTATGGCGCGGTGGTTTTGGTTGTTGTTATTGGAAGGAATGGAGGGAAGATGAAATTAACCAGGGTTGGGAAAAGTTTGGCGCCACTTGAGGGAAAAGTGAGAAAAAAAAGGAAATTTCATAAAAACCGACTACAGCAGGTCATTTCCCGGTTGCCGGATGCCAGGTGTCTATTTCCTCTATAACACTGGATGGTAAGTGAGTTTCATGAAAGATTGGATGCTACTTAAAAATTGGTGGAAAAGAATAGATACCATGTGCAATTAACCCATTTGAAAAAATTCTTTTAGGACGCATTTGCTATTATCATCTTAGAAGCTCGTATTTGTCAACGTCGTTCACCACTGAAATCTTAGAAGCCCGTATTTGTCAACGTCGTTCACCACTCAAATCGAGTTAAAGACATTTTTCATTAACTTTGGAATATGATATAATAAAACAAAATGACTTACTAAATTAGTTGCGCTTATTATATTGTGAAGTTGCATTTGATCGACACAATTTTTATTATGGGTCATCTGGAATATATTGTGAAGTTGCAGTTGATCGACACACAATTTTTATTATTGGTCATCGGGAAACAACCTATGTGTGTTTATAACACATGGATATCCGATCCCTCATATTCTGTCATAGACAGAAGCCTCTAAAACAATAGATAATGTCGTTGTTGTTGTTCAGAAAACCGTTCTTAGACGATACTAATAAATACGTCCAAGAGATAAGCTCTTTTCGTACCAGAAAAGAGCATTACTTTTTTAGAGTGCAAAACCACCGAGGGTTAGAAAAGCATCTGTGTTTTTGCAGAGAGAATCTTGTTGCAATCCCTTTTCCCAAATGAAGAAAATCTTCTATTCTTTCTAGAAAAGTAGGGTCCTTCTTGCTTTGTGATTCATGAGTTGCACATTATAATGTAGTGAATACAGCCATCAAAAGATCAAGACATATGTCCATTTTCATCACAATTTTCCTCATACAAAATTCACGAAAGGAAACACTAAAAATCTTGATTTTCTAGTTCCCAAATTAGAAAAAACTGCTCTCGACAACAATTTTGCTGTAAACGTTTCATATGTACTTCGCAGGGTTAAATATTGTTTTTATTTTGCCATGATTTGTTCCAGTTTCCATAATCTTTCAATACTGATTACTTAAAAAAAAAGTTAGAACCCAAACCGATAAAGGTCCTTGCCACTCTCGGTTCCACAGGGTATGTAAGGATGTCAATCAGGTTTCCAGGACCCACTAGTAGAAGTTTGTCATAGCACAGGGACATCACAAGAAGCCCATTAGCACCGAAGGAACAACCGACGGGCTGACCTATCAGCCTACCAGGTCATTCCACAGGCCAATAGTGCTCCCACACTATGCAGCTAGCCTTGAGGGGGTTCGAATCTTGCCTTTGAATCCCTGACGTTCCTTTCAAACTCCCTACCTAGAACCACTGAGACTGATTGCTATAACTTACAGGTAAAGCTTTGGCATTGGCTTTTCTGCTTCTCAAAGAAACTGGAAGATGAACAGATGCTGTCTGTCTTTAACGTTAAAGATTGTAAGGAGAATAATATGCTCTAAAACAATGTTGCTTCATCTCTCCAGATGTTTATCTTGTTTGACCAATTCAAATCATATCCCATCATAGTACTCGGTATCTGATTCAAAACTTGCAAAGATACAGCCGGGCATGAAGCTTAGTGTGTTACTAAAAGTAGGTGGAAATAAAACATACTTCTTAAAGATATAGAAGGTGTTTGGTTACGGAATGAGTTTGGATTTGTTTGTTTGGAAAACGGGGGTATAGATTTCAGATTAATATCCAATTATTTGGTAATGGATATCGTTTTTTTTTTTGATATACTAGCTCTCCTTTTCTATCAATATGGGGAAATGGGGAATGGCCGGTCCACGCCAGCCACCGCCCCGGCCGGTCACTATTCTAGCCGGTCAAATTTTTCCGGCCAATTTTCTAGCCGCCCACCTTCCATACTCATTTCAATTCCGATACGTTCCAAACACCATCAATGTCAAATCAGACCCATTTCCACTTCAATACCAAACAACTATCACTCTTATGCCCAAACTCATATACTCCAAACTCATACCACTTCATACTCATTCCGATTCTGATTTCGATGCCTAAGTGCGAACCAAACGCCATTTTATTCTTTAGTTATGTTCTATCATGTCTAAGAAATATAGGCTTCATGCAATTTATATTCATAGTGCATAAGGCCAATTTTGTGCTCTATTTATACATTATGTAAGGACTTAAATGAGCTCAAGAAAATACATCATCTCTGCAACCAATCCATGTTATAATCCATACAACATGGATACCAATCGCAATCGACAAAACACGATTGGACTACACAACCTTGATCAAATTGCTAGTTGCAAGTTTGGTTCTTCTTGGATCAACTTGGGGAGATGGCCCAATTCGAGGGAAATCTGGTCGAAGTCAAAGCTGGCATGCTACGCAGGTTCACATCATGAGGCAGCATTCGGTATTCAATGTCAAGTTCCCTGAAGATCTTGACAATGTCCTCAACCAGCAGAGCCCTTCTTAGCCATCTTTCACCCATGTCTTGGAAATTGATTCTGTGTGAAAGCCAGATTGACCATTTTAGTCTGTTCATGTCCTCCACATCACGCATCACTACCATTGGCGCAGGATACCAATGATCACTCCTGCTTTCAACCGCCCTGCCAATATCAAATCATGCACACAAATCAGACACCATATTACGAAGGTAAAGCTTTCCTTTGCTATATCTCACCCAGCCCAAGCATACTTTTCTAGTTTGTCCATAACATGCACAAACTAGAAAAGAAACCATCAGCAAGATCACATGATGACATATAGTTTATAGTATCAACAACAATATTACCCCATTGCCTTAGAGGCTCCCGCCTATGGCGAGGTATGGAGGGTCAGATATACGCAACCGTACCCATGTGTTAGAAACACACAGAGGTTGTTTCCTGATAACCCATAATAATGCGTCAAGCTGTGTTTATCAACCCAAATCATGTTTCTTAAGGGTAAAGGTCATAACACACTCGGGATGAGCTGAAAAATGGGAACTGTTTATTTGGCAAATTACCTTGTTATTCTCTCCTTCATCAAAGTGATCTTTTCTGTAGGAGTTGAAACGAGGATACAGAAGTCAATTGCATCACCCATGTCTGGGCTACGGTAGTAGTTGCTGATGGGCTTTGTCGCCAAGACACTGTTCGGGTAAATGATCTTTTGGTTGTCATATCTCAAGAACACTGTAGTTAATATGTTCATCTCTTCCACTACCATCTGAAACCACACAAAAATAATATTAGGTGGAAACAACATTAATCTGAGGTAACAGTATACAATAGAGAAAAGAAAATGAAAAATATCAGGCAAGAACTATACCTGAACTTCCTCGATTTCAACACGGTCACCCACATCAAATGGATGCATTACAAACAAGAATATAATTGCTTCAAATGTCGTCTTACATGTGTTCCCGAATATGAACACCACCAAAAGAAGCTGGGAGCTCAGAAAGATAAAGAAATGGGTACTGGCAACTTTGAGTATAAGCAACCAGATGACAAACACAAGAATCGCCACCACGATATTCAACATTTGGTGCAGTTTGTTCACGGCTGTTTTGGTATCATTCAAAGACAAAGCTAGGGCCCTTCGCTCTCTGAATACATTCACCTGCGGAATGGAACTATATCAATATAGCAAAGATCATAGACATGTCAAAGATCAACATCAACTTCGAATACCACACCAACCACAAATAAAGCGCCTTATATGCGACCAAAGTTAATATGGAGAAATCAAAGAGTTTCCTCTTTTTATCCCCAAGGAAAGTGAAGGATAGTAATCTCTTTTTACGACTTGCAACTTTCCATTTCCAATCGAATCAAGGACACACTCTTCCTTGACTTTGAAATATGATGGAATAAAGCAAAATGACTAACTAAATTGGCTGCACATGATCGACAAAGCTTGACGTAATTTTCATTATGGGTCATCGGGAAACAACCTCTGTATGTTTCTAACACATCGGTATGGTTGTGCACATCCGACCCTCCATACCCCACTATAGATGGGAGCTTCTAAGGCAATAGAGTAATGTTGTTGTTGTTCTTCTTCTTCTTTTTATGACTTAGCACATTGAGAAACTCGTCTTAAATAGATGCATTACACTGGAAAAAGTCACCTAGAGGATTGTCCCATATTAAACAAGATAAAGTAACTAAAGCAGAAAGTATGGGAGCACAATGAATCACAGCCTCAAACTTGATCCCAAATACAGATTATACAACAAAGCCAACTCTTGTAATCCTAGTAACATCTGCACACAAATTACATAAACAAAACAGAAGAGCAAATAGCAAAGAGTATCATCTGATTAGGTAGCAAACAACCATAAACTACTGTATTTCTTTCTATCAGATTGCATATGCATATACAAGATATTGATCAATGTTTTTCAGCACTTTGTGCATTTAATCACCATAATAAATGGAACTCAAACTATCAAGCGTGCTGGAAATAGACTGGAAATAGATAATTTCAACTCAACGAACCATGCAGTCTAGTTTTGTAGGAAACAAAAATGTCAATTACTAACCACCCAATTTTTAAGGGATTTTTTGCTGATCCCCTTGCCTTCATTTGCTCCATCAAAAAGATTGATCGTCTTCAAAGCTTCATCCTCCCTCATAAATCTCATCAAATCCTCCATATGGATAACCCTGATGCAAAAACATTCACTTCAATACGAGAAACATCGACAACAATTTGATGCATTACCAAGTGAAATGAAACGTAAAACCTGCACTAAAGAGTATCTAGCAGTCTGTTGTTTCGGTTATAAAGGAATAAAATTTAGCCTGCCTGTAGGATTCGCTCTCTAAAATGAACTTATGCCAACATTTCCTCACTAATTTTACTTCTGATAAGCCAAAAATAAACATCTGTTAGTCAACAACGGTCAACGGCAAAACTTATGCATAAAGGGTTCAACTCCCGCAGTTCGGCACAAATGTATCGCTGCTCGGCCAAGCTGCACTTCGGTTATACTCCCCCACAGTATTCGCCTTCTTAGCAAAGAATATGCTAAGGTTTTCACCTCGGAAGCAGGCTTGACCTTCCGCTTCAGCTCGGCATGAATACATTTTCTGCTCAGCGGTTCTATGCATTTAGCTAAAAACAAGTTTGTTAAAATGGCTAAGGCAAATTCAATTATAACCTCTGGCCGGCTCGGCCGCATACCTGAGTCAGGTCGGTACTTGTTCACACATGATCAGGAAAGGTTAGAATGAAGTTTTACATGATATTATGGCTTATCACATCTCGGCTCGGTAATGCAATAGTCAAAGCAGCCTTTTGATAGTCAACCTCGGCGAATGAAGGGAACTTATTTATCTCGGCCTCGGATTGACATCGGCCTCGGCTACATGTTGGCTCTGATACTCTAAACAGTATCAGATAAGATCAGAAGAAGATATTATCTACCGTCTTCTGGGACCCATTAAGCGGCTCTGCAGAATACTTTTCAGATGTCAAGTGACGATTGGTGCAGAACAAGGTCATCATTACGAGCCGACCTACACACCAGCTACAATCTCAGACTTATGTCCCATTATACTGTAATTCTGAAGCGGACGAGACAGCCATCTCAGCCACATCACCGTCCCATCAATCAGGCAAGGAGATCATACCTCCTCAATCTCAAGTATAAATACCCCTCTATCCAGACGGGGGAGGGGATCCGAATTGGGGGAGAACTTCTAGAGTATTCTTTCATAACTCCATCTCGCCAAAGCACAAAAACTCATAAACTCAATGAGATCTTTTACAGGTTTTGTTTAAACCTTCTATTCCATCATAAATTGCCTACTCAAAACACCCATAACTGACTTAAGCGTCGGAGGGTTTTCCTGGAGCAGCGTCCTGGGACCTCTAACGTTTTCTTCCTTCTCAGGTTCCGTTGAAGGATTTGGACGGAAGATGAACGGCACACAACTCGGGTCATCTCTGATCCACCCGGTGAGCAATTCTGGTCTCATCAACTTCCGTGGGATATAACACCACATAACAAAGATCACCATGTTTAGACTTCAGATAAATTATCAACAGAGCTTATATAAAAAACATTTAAAGAAAATGATGTTTATCTTCGAAACTCCAGTCTACCTTTCCACTGTAGTAAAGCCTAGTCCCACCATGGGTCTTGGGGAGACAACAACAAGCCCATAGATGGACTAGACAACCTAGTTTATGGACTTCAATAAAATGAAAAGCTTAAAGGCTGACTTGGTGTACCTTGTATAAAGGGACAAGTCGTATGCTATGCTACTCAAAACCAATCATTGTAAGGCATTCCCAACGGAGGTCTAATAGTTCTGTTGACTAGAAAAAGACTTCAGAATTTCAATAAAAGACAGACATCTAATCTAGTTTGAGACTTGTCAGATATAAGAGCAAGCTTGAAATATCAATAAGCTGTAAAAAGCTGAAAAGTCAACATATCTAAATTAAATTAGATTAGCTTAACTTACTTGGAGCCAGGTTTTGCAACATTGATAAAAATCTTCTTGGCTGCAAATTTGGCCTGTTTTTCACTAGTGATCTCCACAGCACTTTCATCCTCACAAGTTGAGTCTTGCAATTTCTCATCTAAAGTTGACAACACGCCGTTCCTAACAATATTCATCAATCTCTTCATATTCCAAGCTGAAATATTCTGTTGGTTCAGCCGGTGAAGATGGCCTATTGTAATGCCCTTCTCTTCTTCCTTTTTCGACATAATCATCGAAAACCGAGGAGTCTTACCAGCAGCAGAATCAGTGGCAGAAGTGGGGCTCTTCCTTGGCGTTCCAACAACTCTCCCACTTTTCAACACATTTGTCTTGAGATCTGCAGGCAATTTAGCACCAGCATTTTGAAGTTTCTGAACCTCAGCAATTACCCTCTCCTCCTCCTCTTGCTCACGTTGAATCTCAACCAGTGGAGGCCCAGACAATGTTTCTATCACATACTGATTAAACAAGGATTCTTGAATTCTATCAAAGAACGTACTAACATGAAAAGATGAAGCCAAAACCTTAACTAGCAAGGTCTTAACAAGCCAAATCAGAGTGCCCACAAGAAGACAAATCCAAATTTTGGTAACATAAGGCAAAACCTTCCCATTGGTCACACTCTCTACTCTCTTATCAAAAATACACTGCCAAGCAACCAATACCAAAGCCAACCAAATACAGTTCTGCACAGCTTTTCTTAATCCATAAACAAAATACAATACCCTCTTCCTCAACAGAAAATTACGCTCAATCAGAAACACGACTATTCTGATTCCCCACCCAGAAACCAACCTCCCACAAATTAAAACCAGAATCATCACCTCCCATTTCCATAACTCAAGCTCAAAGATAGTTCTTCTCCTAAAAAATCGGACGGTTATACTACAAATCAAAGCTGCAACAATCAAAATCAAGCTCAGCAACTCAAGTGTAGTAAAAAAACTGAACTTAATCCTCTTGTACTCTTCAGGTATATCCTCCTCCAAGAAAGGATCTTCGTCATCAAATTCACTAGCTTTTCCAAGCACCCCAGATTTCAGCAACCTCGAAGACCTCTGATCTTGCTCAGGCGGGTCCAACAACCTCGATTTAGTCTTTGTTCTCAACATACTAGATTTTCTCTTAAAAGATGAGTTCCCGCTACAAACCAAAACTTCCTCAAGCCCATTTCTACTTAACGACCTGCTCACACTCGATCTTCGGCGAACAAAGTCGGCTGCTTTTTCAAAGTCATTAGGACTTTCAACTATTTTAGGCAAAGGTGAACCTCGAGATAAAGGAGATTCTGTCACAAAGTCGAAGTCTTTAGTGTTATTAGCAATAGCCCTCATGGCTAAATCGTTGGAAAATTCATAACTTGACTCTCTCCATATCTCACTTTTAGCCTCATTTTCATTATTCTTCAACTGGGCCTTCGAATTTGAAGAAGACGAAAAAGAAGCAAGTCCAGTCTCCCTTTTCTCTTCTCTCGGAGTGATTTTGATAATAACTTCATTATGATTCGACGAATCACCGCCGACGGGAGCCGACATAATTCCACCACCAAGTGTTTGTGTTTCTGCTTGTTCTAAAAGGCCTAAGGTTTCGTCTTCAGGGTGGTCAGGTTGATCAGAAGAAGCAGAAGATTTGAAAGATTTTCTAATAATTTCCATGCTTCATTACCTTTTCTAACCGAAAGTAAAAACAGCTGTCTACTGTTGTAACCACACGCATAAATTATTCAAGATTATGTTGAAAAATTTGGACTTCTTTTTACTGAAATTGAAAGTGAGGTGTCAGAGTTCCGCCAGTACGCTGTAATTTAACGGCAGTGTTTGATAGGGATTGATGAGGCTGATGGATATTAGATGAAAAGGGAAGGTGAATTTGGTAAAGGTGAAGATTAAAAAGAAAAAAGAAAATTAAAGAATGTGGCATTAACGTTAGAAGTCCAGGAAGAACTATCGTAGAAGTCTAGGAAAAGGACATGGGTTTGGAAGATGGGCAACATAACTGCCTTTGGGATGGGGATATTACATGAACGTTTCACTTATGAACATTATGTTGTTTTTATTAGGCTGTAATTTATTTTTAGTAAGTTATTGAAATGATGTCTTTTCTTATTATAAAGTTTTAAAACAAAGAAAACTCCTAATCTCCTTCTCCTAAAAATATTATATTATTTCATTTTTCAACGTAACATATTTTAAACTGTGATGAAAAATTAACTATGACAATTTTTAAAACAAAAACATATATATTATGTTAAAAAATTAACTGTGACAATATTTTGAGACAGAATAACTACATTAATAAATGGTGTGTGACAAATCACACCATGGTGAAATCCGTAATGTAATAGCTCATATCGACAACAACAATAACATTACCTCATTGCCTTAAAGGCTCCCGCCTATGGCAGGGTATAGGGGGTCGGATGTACGCAACCATAACCATGTGTTAGAAACACGCGGAGGTTGTTTCCTGATGACCCATAATGATGCGTCAAGGTATGTCGATCAACTGCTACTTCACAATATAAGAAGCGCAGCCAATTTAGTGAGACATTTTGCTTTATTTCATCATATTCCAAAGTCAAGAAAGAGTGTGTCATTGACTCCATTGGAAATGTAAAAGAATGTAATAGCTCATATCAAGAAGCCTAAATCTTGATATAAACATCCATATAACTCATAACACAAGACGTGATCAAGCTCATTAGAAAATGTTGAAGTGAAAAGAAGTAAAAAAAAAAAAAAACTCTTGATTGGTCAACTTTAATATCAGGGTTAAATCATGTTGTTAGTTTCCATCGTTGTTAAGATATGTATGTTTATAAAATCTAAATTTTTGTTATAGTACAAAAAAGACTAACGGATATTCACTTAGACACATGAGAAGTTACATTTTCGTAAGAAGTTGGGGATTTATTTGTCTTTTTTCACACAAAATGAAGCGAAATATGGGCATGTCAAAAGCATGCAACACAGCGTAAAAACCCTTTTTTTCATTTAAAAAACATAAAAACTTACTCTCCATTAATAGCGTCATTTGTCAATTTCTATAGACTATCATCCTATTATTGTATAATTAGTTGTTTATTATTTATTTTCGAACAACATAAAATGATACATACCTATAATTTATCTGTGATACGACAATTAAGACAATAAAAAAAAACATCTTTTGAACACCAAAACTTCAGCGTCGTTCATCATTCTGATAAAAGAGCATATCATGTTAACCAAGGAACGTTACGTTACAATTAAATGCTGCAAACATCTAAACAGAACTAAGAAACAAGTCACGCTCTTCTAAAATTTTTTTTTAAAAAAAAAGTTTTTCGATACACTAACTTCTGTGTTTGCTTAGAGTCTAAAGAGAGACCAAAATGTTTCGCGATATAATATACGCAGTTTTATCCTACACTTTGTGCAAGAGTCTGTTTTAACGACTCGAATTTCAATTAATCAATCAATCGAACCCATTATTTTTCAACAACTACAAAACCTATTGCTAGGATCTAGGAAGAGTAAATGGAAGAAAAACATTATCTCTAATACAAAACAATAACTTTATCATTATGTTTTTAAAATTATAAAGTTGAAAAGAGAGAATTATTAAGCAATCATTCTTCCTCTCCAAATGCTGACAGCACGCACGACATTTGACAGACTCTAACTGTCTCATCGTCACAAAGTTCTTGTCGTTCAAACACCTTTTGCCAAACCACTGATTGCACTGAACAAATCTACCTTTTTCACTATTTTCTTGGGTAAAGAATTTTTCTGTAAGATATTAATGTTTCTGAAAATCGGAAAAAATTTCATATCATCATTATTTCATTTAATTGCATGGGAACGAATTATTTAGGTTAATATTAAATTTAATTCTCTTTCATGACATGTCAACTACAACGGCATAGAATATAGAGTAGCGTGACACCAAGCTTGCAAGTTGTGGGAATAAATAACGTATGAATTGGGATGTTTTATGGATTCCCTTGCCAATAACACTTGAGAAAGGAAAAAAAAATTGAAAAGCCATTCCTCTAGAAGTGCTAAAAATTTGATAGGAAGGCATATAGGGATTCCTCCATGATTGATTGGAAATCGATTCTATGCAGAATTAGAGAATTAGAAGAAGCCCCGGGGACATAGTCCAGTGGTAAGTGGTAAAGGTGATTGGGGCTAGAACCCCGACGTCCCGAGTTCGAGTCTGTGTGGAGACAATCCTTGTTGAAATATTACAAGGGTTGCCTCTGGGCTAGCTGAGTCTCGAGTGTCCTCTCCCTTTGCAGGGCTGCCGGTGGAGCACATCACTCGATTTACATCCCACCTGGCTAAGGGGCCTCTGGTATAGGTGGGGGAGAACTCACTCCCTCATCAAAGAGAATTAGAAGAAACTTGAGCACATACACTTCGACAGAAGGATAGGAAGTAATTAGATGGAGTTTGATGAATTCTACGTTGTATCTATCTACTTCTCATCTAGTTTTTATGATTACTCATATTAGTTTGTATATTTGTATCTTTTCGTGTCATTTATGCATGTACTTATAGAGTCGGGGGTCTTACTGGAATCAAACTCTCTATCCTTTGAGATAGATGTATTGTTTGTCTGCCGCTCACTCTTCCCAGACCCTAACGATAGCTTTTGCTGCCGTTGGGACGTACCGGGTATGAATGATTGATTGATTGATTTGTATCTTTTGCCTTTTAGTCCATTTTCAATGGAGTGAAAGGACACATTCTTTCTGTACTTTGGAATATGATGGAGTAAAGTAAAATGAATCGTTAAATTAGCTGCGTTTCTTATATTGTGAAGTAGCAGTTGATCGATACAGCTTGACATAATTTTTATTATGTGTCATTTGGAAACAACGTCGGTGTGTTTCTGCGCAAAAACGGATCATGATATATATGAGAAGATGAGTTTTACAAGTCAAGCCCAAAATCAAAAAGCCCATGTGGCACAGCCCTGCTAGATGTAACAAAAACCCGGCCCGCCCCTACTAGTAATTCTAGAGACATCGAGTACAGGATGCTGAAATGACAGTAAATTACTCCTAACACATGGTTATGGTTGCGTACATCCGACACTCTCACATGCTCCGTCATATACGGGAGCCTCTAAAACAATGAAGTAATGTTGTTGTTGTAGTATTTGTATTTTTTTTTTGTCTTTTGGTTAAAAGTTCCCTTCTTGATAAAAGAAATTAGTGCCTCATTTAATGATATACTAACAAATAAATGGTAGCTGAACTTAACGTACTGAGCAATTAAGAGAGACAGCGAATTCATTGTGCTGATCGACAACTCAGCACATCTGAAACATTCGACAATGAGTAACGTAGCTTCCTCTTAATTTACTCCAAACCAAAACAAAAACAAAAACGGCGCCTGTCATTCCGTCGACGTTTGTATGTTCCATGCGAAATGTTTCAGTGACGCGGGTGATTTTTACGCTCTAAATACGCGGCCAATTACAAGCCAACACGTGGCAGGTAATGTTTCAAGTTTTTTTTTTTTTTTTTGCTTTTTCTATTTACAGCAAATTATTAAAAATCACTTTTCCCTACCCAAATTATTTTCTCCCTACATCCCGTAACTCCCCTCCAGCGAAACCCATCCCACCTCCGGCCGCCGACGAAACCCACTCCCTCCGGTAAGTCTCTCTCTTGACAGCCACTCCCTCCGGTAAGTTAAAACATCAACTAAACCATGGTTGGTAGTTCTCTGTAGCTCAAAAAGCAAGTCAAAATATTGAGATGCAGTAAACGATATCCATAAAAGAACGCAGATGACAGATTATGTCTCATTTCAAAGCCAACCCAAACCTATACAGCACCCAGGGATACATCAAACGGCATCCATAAAAGAAAAATCAGAAGCAACTTCTCCATTGAATGCATCACAACTTCTCCCCTATTCCTCAGGTTTGGGTCTTTCAGCCGGAGATGTGTTCACACAGAACATTGCCGAGTGCTTGAAGCATTTCTTGCACCATTTCATCCGTGATGACTTGGACACACATCTGATATGCCAATGCTATTACTATTTGAACCATGTGTTTACCGGGGAGTGGCTGTCAAGAGAGAGACTTACCGGAGGGAGTGGGTTTCACCGGCGGCCGGAGGTGGGATGGGTTTCGCTGGAGGGGAGTTACGGGATGCAGGAAGAAAATAATTTGGGTAGGAGAAAGTGATTTTTAACAATTTGAGGCAAATTGAAAAGGCAAAAAAAAAAAACTTGAAACATAACTTGCCACGTGTCGGTCTGTAATTGGCCGCGTATTTAGAGCGTCAAAAGCACCCGCGTCATTGAAACATTTCCCATGTTCCATGGTCCATGCTCACTATTAAGAAAATAATTGATAGCACCCCGTCCCAAACCCTAGGGTCAGAACCGGTACGTCCGTCGTATTCCGTTAAGGGATATACAAGACGTCTGTACGAATCCCTGCACTTATCAAAACGACAGAGTATTCGAATGCGGAATCGAAATAACCTTTTTATCCTTATTAAAAAAAAATGGGATATAACACTTATAACTCCAGGTATCACTGTTGCCTAGTATGGTTTTATAAAAAAAATATATAAACAAAATGGTATGTCCTAATAAGCCGTGTTCCAATCTGACTCCAGCATCCGTAAGGAGTTTAAGCATAAATTATTAGCAACTAGGAAGCTCCGATTCCAGACAATGCAAACCGCACGTATCTCTTACATTACCTTGTCTGGTACCTTTTTTTTTTTTTACTAGACTATGTGTCGTGATGTGTGTCAAAGACAAGGATATGACCAATTATAACTTAAAAAAACTATAAATTGGAGAGTCACCAAGCTCTCAATGTGATAATATGCTAACTCAACCCTCTTCAAACATCTGAAAAAGATAGAATACTAATGTGATCTTCTGCATGTTCAGTAGGAAAATTCATCGTATATCAAATAAATTTTTTTTCTCTCATCTTCTTCTTAGCATCCCTGAGCAAGGTACTAAGAAAGATTTTCATAAGATCATATATCCTAACTTAATGTCATAAAGTCCTAAGAAAAAAGACCTATATCTTTTCTTATCATGCCATACTATCATGCATCAAACAATTAGTCATACTCTGCCATTATATTACCTTATCATGCACTTCTATTATGTTGTCATGTTATTAATCTTGTCATACGTCCATTCACCATTACCCATCTTTATTCGTGTAATCATGGGGTTTGTCTTTGCACGTGATCATATCCTTTTATCGTAACTTAAAATAATGTAGGATTTGTTGTTGCCCTTGGCACGCTTATCTTGTTACGCGTTAAGAAGCTTGCCTTTGTCTTTAACGTGTTTTCACTATCTAAAAAAAGATTGACTTTCCATGTAACATTGGTTGATCATATTCATTCAATGTAGGTTTGTAATATGGTCGTATAGGTTTTTTATTTGACATTTAGGTTTTTACCAGAGTAGACATGGCTGGCATAGTCTGGCGTCGGGTGAGAAAACCTCTCCATTTACCTTTTGGTTCGAGCCGCTATTTCACAAGCTTGTGTTAGTTTTGCTGCGCTTATTATATTGTGAAGTAGAAATTGATTGACAAGATGCAATTTTTATTATGGGTCATCGGAAAACAATCTTTGTGTGCTTCTAACATATGAGTATGGTTGCGCACATCCGATCTTCCATACCTCGTCATAAGCGGGAGCCTTTAAGACAATGTGTAATGTTGTTGTTGCGTTGGTTTATTGGCTATTCAATGCTATTGCCCACTCGCCAAGTCCGTCCGACCCATTTCCAAATCTCTACCTTTATTTTACGCTACCGACCACAAAAACTACCATTCCTTATTCCGTTTTGTATTCTTCTCCGATCTATACACCAGCCAATGGAAACCCTAACCTCCACCCTCACCATCGCCACCGCTCCTCCTTCTTCCCTCTCAGTTTTCACCCCCCGCTCCAAAGACTTCTCTTCAAGAAGGCTCCTCCGATTCTCCACCTCCCCCAAAAGTAGGTAATTTCCTCTTTTTAGCTTCCTAATTTCATCTAATCATCATAAATCTAATTACATCTCTGCCGGAAAAAATTTGGGCTTTTGTTTCAGATAATGGGAGTGAATCGGAACTCCGATCGGATTCCAGCAATGAATCCAGCGACGCTGTGCCGATCCTTAGCAGACACACGCTCTCCAAGGTAGCGTTTTTTGTCTGATTCTTAAAGTTCAATTATTTTCTTTTTAATTTGCGGATTTTCTTCAATTGGAAAGCTTTCATGTGTTACGAATTTCCTCTGTTGTCCAAAAACTATAAACTTTGATTTTGTAATTTGCGGAATTTGTTCAATTGGAATGTTTTCCTGTGTTGCCTGAAAGTTCAATTCTTTTTAATCTGCGGAATTTTTTTCAATTGTGGAAGGCTTTACTGTGTTACAAATTCTTGCGAGTGTTTTGTCCTTTTTTTTTAATTTTAATCTCCGGAATTCGCTAGACTGGACTCGATTATTCTGTTCTGCAGGATGCAGCTATGGGATTGGTGTTGAGTTCTGTGAATGTTAGGGGCTGGACCACCGGCTCCGGCTTGAAAGGTCCATCTGCTCCGCTGAATTCCGAGTCGGACTCACAGGTATCCACCTTCCCATGGTCTTTGTTCACAAAATCACCTCGTCGTCGTATGCGCGTGGCATTCACTTGCAACATCTGCGGCCAGCGCACTACACGAGCCATCAATCCCCATGCCTACACCGATGGGACCGTTTTCGTACAGGTATGTTTGTGCTTTTCTTTGTCTTGATTTTTCAGATGTGTTTTCCCTGTTTTTCTGGGGTTCCATATGCTGAACCATTCAGTATGATCATCTGTGCTCGAGTTGTTTGGTATGGTTTTTCAAGTTTCTGTGACTCACTACTTTATGCGTGTGTTGTTTTAAATTAGCCATCAAGTAAAACAACGCGATATTAACTTGCACTGTGTTTGTGAGATGCATATTCATGGACTGTGAATACCATCTGGCTTGAAAATTTTTGTTTGAAACATGTGGACTGGTGCTTGAGAGACTTCCCTTGTGTTGGTCTTTGTTGCTAATAATTTAGTACCTTAATTTGTAGTGTTGTGGATGCAATGCGTATCATAAGTTGGTGGACAACTTGAACCTGTTCGATGAGATGAAATGCTATGTGAATTCAAGCTTCAATCCTGATGCCAATGCCAATCTGGGTTTGAAGTACTTCGACATGGATGGAGACGATAGCAGTGATAGATTTCCGCTATTGTGAAGTTTTGTTGTAAATTGAAAGTTGATACTGGCTGTATATAATATTGGTCATCACTATAAGGGAACTGCAGGATGAATTTCATGGTTCTTGTGAATAAACTAGTTATATATTGAGAGGTGTGAGGATAATGAATAAGGTAAATGTTAAACATGGGAGATGGAGACCAAAGAAGACATGGAGAGAGATAATAAGAAAGGATATGTCTTATATGACAATCGGGGAGCGTATGATCAGTATTTATGTCTGTATTACAGTGGAGAAAGTTGATTCACGTAGTTGGATGTCATTTAGGAGTATAAGATTTAAGTGAGAATTCTAAGTATTTATGTCTGTATTACAGTTGTATGATAGTTTTGAAGGATGCGTTTTTTAAAGACGGGTATTATACATTATGTAAGAGATACATAAGGAGGGTAGGACTTAGATTACAATTCAAAATCAAAAACAAAACCAAAAATAAAACAGTAAAAAAGAAGACAAAAAAATTAAATAAAATAAATAAAGTGCAAAAGAAATAATCGATCTATGCAGACGAAAAAAGATTTGAATGTTGTAGTTTCGTGTTATCACACTCCATAGTGCTGATTATTTTCATTTTGTGGCATGAGGTTACTGCTACTTCCTCCTTGCATGTGTTTGGAAAGCATCCTTGCTGATGCTGAAGCGGTTCTCGCTTGCTCAAAAATTCAACTTAGTCAAGATTGAGATATTTTGCTGTGAAATATCTGTTGTATAGGTAACCTGTTCAGCTAATATCCTGATTGCTCTCCTCTTTAAGGGGGAAGTAATTTCAAGTTTACCTGGACTACTCTGAATACTTCGTTTTTCTTATGAGATTTTCTTCATCAATCTCTGGAAAATAGTGTAGATATGATTAGTCTCTTTGGGATGCAGGAAGAAGCAATTCATAGTTTTTACATCAGCTTATCTAGATAGGCAAAATTGTTCTCTTTTGGAGAGCCCCTTTAGCCAGACATTCTATATGTAGAAACTTTGAAAGTGTAGAGACTTGCTTGTGTTGTTAGTGAAGTAATGCTTGCTTTCTTGGCTATGGAAGAGAGTTGAGTAATGCTTGCTTTCTTGGCTAGGCTATGAAAGAGATTTGGACATGGGTAGTGATAGACGATCCATATAGTCGACCTTACCTATCAGGAATAAAGATGGCACATCAGTTCTATTGTACCATAACTCTTCATTTCTACAGAACATAAAAAAGTCGTTTCCTTTTGGTTCTGCCTTGGAGTTGAAGCTACTTTCTTGTTTTTTTTATTCTTCTCAATTTATTCTTTTTAAATCTTAAATCTTGTGAGTCACAAGTGAGACGGCCGTCCTCCTCCTTCTTCATGTTGTTCAAACCCATTCTTCTTCCATAACTGGCTCGTCAAGCACAGAAATGCTACAGAAAGGGAAATTGTTTAGATTGAAGTAGCCGTTCATGGAGGAAACTGCTTGCCCATCTAAGGGGATTTAAGATTTAACCAAGTTTTGTTTTGAAAGAAAATTATTTCACTTCACACTGGCGCCTAAAGAAGGTAAATTCTTTTTCTTTGATTATGAAGAAAAAGATAAAATGAGGCAATTTTCATTATGAGTCATGGGAAAATAAACTCTATGTACTTGGTTATGGTTGCATACATACGACTCTTCCATACCATGCTATAGGCGGGAGCCTCTATGACAATGGGTGATATTGCTGTTGTTATTATAAAGAATATAAAGGTTGTTTACGTCGGTGTCTTTCTAAGATTGTTGGAGGCAATCCTTGCGCAAGAACCTCTACACTAATACTTGTGCATATACTCCTTCCGTCTTATGTTATATGGAAATTTATCCCAAAATATATGGAGGCAATCCTGGCATATGGATCCAGGATAAAGTCTTTCAAAAGACGAGTCATGGACGAAGAGAGGCTCTGGAATCCAAACGAGATTTAAAGAATGTGGGAATTAACACCACTCATATGATTTGTAATATAATGGAATAAAGTAAAATGACTCACTAAATTAGTTGCGCTTCTTAGTAGCAGTTGAACAACACAATTTGACGCATCATTCTGGGTCATCAGGAAACAACCTCTGTGTGTTTTAACACATGTGTATGGTTGCATACATCTGACCTCCTATACTCTGCCATAGGCCGGAGTCTTTAAGTCAATGGGTAATGTTGTTGTTGTATATGATTTGTAAGACTCAAGAGAGAACAAAGGGACTATCTCCTTTTCGGTTTAGCATCATATGTCAATATGGAGAATGCTTTTTTCGGATTAAAGAGCAACTCCTCCACGCTGCGGAGGT
>AP025041.1:44508205-44687680 GCA_036186865.1 Eustoma russellianum | reverse complement strand
GGGGGGGGGGGGGGGGGGGGGGTGTCGCCGCCTAATAGAAGCAAAAGCAGGAGAACCGGAGCTATCTGCGGCGAGACTCTAGGAAAGGAGACAACCCAAACTTGTTTTAATGGAACAGAAAGTGTGTTTTTCCTAACTTCTCATTGAATTCAGATTTTCTACGACCAAGAACATACATATAATGGGCAATTCTGTTTTTTTTTTTGTTTGAAAAAAAAAACATCTATTTTCTGATTTAGCTTTCGTAAATTGTATGTCATTTTTACAGATATATGCATTTTAGGATAGATGCGCTACCACAACAACAATCATAGCCAGTATATCCCAACAATAACAAACTCTATCTCTAGGGTCTGGGAAGTGTGATAGATAGACAAACAACACATCCATCTCAAGACATAGAGAGTTTACTTCCGTTGAAACCTCTGACTTTATATACACCTAGATAACACAATAATAGGTTGGGATAGATGCGGTAATATTTCCAAATGGATGTCAATGGCGTTCACAATTTTCAATTTTTTACCAATGCATTTCTTCCCCTAATGTTTTATTGGTGATTTTGCCACATAAGCTCAACTGACCAATATCTAGTCCATGTTGGAGGATAGCATCCACTCAGACCAATAATATAATTCCACCATGCAAAATAAATCCACCACACTATACCCTACAACATCCTCCTCCTTGCATGCATTATCTGCTCACCCTACATTCAACCAATTTACACCACACACACCTATCATGATATCCAATCCTTAAAACTCACACATTAAAATCCATTGCCCCTTCCCTCTGTTTTCTTGATTTCCATACACACCCCATTTCTAACCACTGTGCCAAAAAATCTTCTTCATCACTAAAAATGGCCACAGTCACCTCAGCTGCAGTTTCCATCCCATCATTCACTGGACTCAAATCAATCACCTCTTCAAAATCCACCTCCACCACGACCCTCAGAATGGCCCCCGCCAAGTTTTGCGCGAAGGCCTCACTCAAAGACTTTGGCGCAGCCGTCGTCGCCACTGCTGCTTCAGCCATTATTGCTAGCAATGCGCTGGCAATCGAGGTGAAACTAGGTGGCGACGGCGGTGAGCTGGCGTTCGTGCCAGGAGAGTTCTCTGTAGCATCCGGGGAGAAAATTGTGTTTAAGAACAATGCAGGGTTTCCTCACAATGTGGTGTTTGATGAAGATGCTGTTCCTGAGGGTGTGGATGTGGGTTCGATCTCTATGGCGGATGAGGATTATCTTAATGGACCTGGAGAGACTTATTCTGTGACTTTGACAAAGCCAGGGACTTATTCTTTCTACTGCGCGCCTCACCAGGGAGCTGGAATGGCCGGCAAAGTTACTGTTAATTAAAGAACATGTTCTCTTTTGTTTGATTCTCTGATGTGATTGTCTTTTTTGCTGATTCTCTTATTAGAGGAATTAAATTATATGTATCGGGGTTTCTGGTGAAACTAAACATAATAGACTTGTGTATTTGTAGTATCAAGTTTTCTTGATTCAAGAATTTTTGGGTCCTTTCCTATTGATAACACCACTATTGAAGTAAAAGTGATGGTATATCACTGAGTCCTCAGCCCCACGCATCAAACCAGCTTGCGTGGTTCACTGATTACCATACAACCACACAACCACATCCAGTAATATCCTTATTAGAGTAAAAGATATCGGTAGGGTTTGGGTAGGATGAGAGACAAGCAAACAATACCCCGTTTCACTGATTCAATTGACTATAACCATAGTAAAGGTCATTACACCTCCTGGAGAAAACCGCAGGGCTTTAATCTTATCTTCCTCCTAGAGTCTGTGAGAAAAACAGAACTAACTAAACCCTCAGAGCAATCCCCAAGCACACAAATCCGCCTCACATCGGACCAGCTTGCGTGGTTTACTGGTTTTAGTGACTAAACCCTTGGAGCGATTCACGAACTAGCTTGCGAGGTACTGGTTCCATCAATGAGACTTTAACATTGATTCAGTTGATACAAAAGAGTGCTTGAACCGGGGATAGTGTTGTCCCTATGTCTTGCAAAATAAGAGCCGGTGAATGGCATGATAGAAAATCTTCCTGCACGGTTCCTATAACACTAAATTAAAATGAGAGATTCGCCATCACATCATTGCATGTTAGGGGAGTTTGCTTGATTCGTATATTGATCGAATTTGTAACTCATTTCTGACTCGTGTTTGATAGCCGAATAGTGGTGATTCTAATTGCTTCATGCTTGTTGGAGTGGGTTGATGGTGGTGCAAACAATTAGTTGACGTGCAAAAGCTGGTTTTCAATCCTTTGGTTTATCTGTACACTTGAATAGTTGCCATTGTCAAATAAACTAGCATAACGAGTAGGCATATGGACTAAAATCTTCAGACTTGTAGGCAATGTTCTGCAATACAAAATGTGCATTCTATACATAACTGAAATAATGTGTTGAATTGAAAAGTATTCGACTGGAGAATTATCCCAACATTCTTCTCTTGGTCCCCATTTGCCCAGCATTGCGATTTTTCCTAGCTTGATCATCTGACATGAATGACTAGGAAATGGCAGTTCTGCCAATCTTTCATACTAAAATTCCAGTAATGGAGGTGGGAAGATACTAGTGATACATACCCTATGTTATGTACATTCCTTGTGATGTCTAGAGCAATAAATGTATTCGAGGTGGCTCGAGGAAACTTAAGAAAGCCAATGGCTGTTCTTGTTTTCCCATGGGTTCTCAACCATCATGCTTTGCTTTGCTTATGGTTCCACAAAGTCAGCTTTGCCAACAGTGGAGGTTCCTGAACTTGCACCAGGTTGAGATTTCCTCAATGCAATGCTTAGAGTGAAGGCAATCATCTGTACATCATCATATTGAATTAGAGAATAGCAGATGTAAATAAAATTTCAATGTTGCATAGGAAGTTGTGGGGCTTTTGGTTTGGCTAATTACTAGATTGTGCCCTTTCATGTGCACCCTATGTTTCAGTGTAACAGTACTTGCTTAAAAAGTGAGAGCTACGAAAATTACTGGCTTATCAAGTGTCAAAAGTAGGATGGAAGAAAGAAAATCAGCAAGAAGGGAGTATATTCTTTTGGTTAGATTAAGCAAGAAAAAAGTGCTTCAGATTCAAATTTTCAAACTTCCATTCACAAACACCTCTCTGACTTTAGCATGCCAAAATATATGAACTTTCTGCTATATCTGTGAAGTGATATGCAAGAAGCACTTACCCCAGCAAAGGCAGCACATGCGATGCTGAATCCAGGAAAATGAAATGGCGCTCTTTCGGAAAGAAACAGAGCTGCCAAAAGAGAAGGATACATGAGTTGAATTAGACCTCTGCCCCTTTATATAAGCTACAAGAAGCAAACCTGTCAAAGGGCTGAAGACCAGAGGGGAAACAATGTTCGCAAAAGAGCTTATGCCTGTAAGACACCCTTGCGCCTTTCCCTATACAGAGAACAATTAGAAAGTCAAGTCAGATGTACGGCAGTAGGTAGTTAAAAAGAAAGAAACACAGCCAATTTAGTGAGTTATTTTGCTTTATTGTATCATATTTCAAAGTCAAGGAAGAATGTGTGCTTGACTCTATTAGAAATGGAAACCATACGAAGATACAAATAAAATAAGTGTGCTTAAAGCTCCAAGAAGAAGTACCTGTTCACAGGGTCCGACCTGTTTGGATGCAATGCTTCGCAACTGTAAATAAAGTAAAATATGATGATTACATGTTATTTGAATAAGTAACTAGAATCCGAAATTGGATACAGAATACTTACACATGGAATTGCAAAAAGTGATAATGTTGAGACTACAGAAGCAGCATAAGGAACCTGCAATGTTCAAAGCTATTAAAGAAAAGGACTTGCTTTTCCATTTCACCCAGCAGAGGATGATACTACAAGAAGATTATATCAACGCCACAAATGCATATAGAGAAAACTTACCCATGAGGACCAAGCAATACTGTTAAGAACCATCTGCACCAGATGGTAACTAGTTAACAAATATTTTTCTATATTTCCCCCTAAAGAAGGCACTCATATGTAAGTTGTGCCTAAAAGTAAATAATTGTTTTCTGGCCTGAAAGTCTTTTCTATTTCCAATGGAGTCATGGAATAAAGCAAAATGACTCATTAAATTGGCTATGTTTCTTATATTATGAAGTAGCAGTTGATCGATACATATTGACACAATTTTCATTATGGGTCATCGAGAAACAATGTCTGTGTGTTTCTAACATGTGTATGGTTACGTACATCTGACTCCACTATAGGCAGGAGCCTCTGTGTGTTTCTAACATGTGTATGGTTGTGTACATCTGACTCCACTATAGGCATGAGCCTCTAAGGCAACGTAATAATGTTGTTGTTGTTTGGCCTAAAAGTAACAGGCTGTGTTTTGCGGCAAGTAAAACCAAATATAGTAGCAGCAGTATACGTACATATATAACGCTGAAAAATAGCCCAACCGATAGCAGCACCCCATCTCCCAATGCCGGAGCCAATATAGGCATGAGAACTAGCTGCAATCACAAAAACAGGAGAGATAATGTAGTGAGGGGATGGCTAGAGAATACAACCGACCCAGGATACTTAGTATAATTGGGTTATAACCTGTGATACAGTCCCTGCAATACCTCCAATTACCATCAAATCAGCAAATTGGTCTTTGTCAAAATGGAATTGCGCCTTCAAGTAGTACTGCATTTTAAGGTAGATAAAAGTGACATGAGAACATAGAAAAAAAAGTTATACCAGAAAAACAACCAAGGTTTCTCAAGTAAAGATAAGCACTAGCTATAATTTCCATATACTATAATGTCTCATAGGGCGGTCTTTGGAGCAACTGGTAAGATTGCTCCTTTGTGATGTTGAGGTCACGAGTTCGAGCCCCGAAAATAGCATCTTACACAAAGTGTAGGGTAAGGCTGCATATATCAGATCACGAAGCCATCCGCCCCCTCCCTAGACCCTCCCTGGACCTTGCGCAAACGCGGGAGCCTAGTGCACCGAAAACACCCTTTTATCTTAATGGCTCACGCAGCTCCTCATTTTGCGTCACTCAATACACGTAAACAACAACAACATTACCCCATTGTCTAGAGGCTCTCGTATATGGTGGAGACACGTAAACATAAGTAGTAACTAGGAAAGCATTATGAAGGACAACAAGGATACAACAAACACACCAGTAAAGAAGCACTAAGTCCAACTTCTGCAACAGTAGAGGCGAAAGAGATCACAGCTGCTTGAGAAAAAGTAGGACTGAAAAACAATATCAAGAAAGGACATTAGCAATAGCATGATCAGCTACTTAATATAAATGTATGTCAGAAAATCAATCACGTAAGATGGAAAATATTTCAAAAGCATACACAGAAAAACCAACCTGTTCCGTAAAAATGATATGGTATCATTGAAAGAAGGCAGAGCCTTGAACCGATGCGAGGTTTTTTCAGAAGATTTATCCAAAAGACAATCCGTCTCTGTCGGTTTTTCAGGATTTCTTGTAATTGATTCTTGAAGGAAAATTTTCATATACACTAACGCGATCACTGACCCACCCGTGGCCATCTGTGCAGCAAAAAATACATACAACAACACTGAGCAACAAGAAATAGATAGAAGAAAACATGAAGGTAAGCTGCTTTTTTTCCCTCCAAAAATCTGATCTTAGTTCATGTACATCAAAGTTATGACTCGGACAAATAGAGTTTTGATTTAAATTCACTGTCTAATTTGTATTTGGCCTAAAATAAAGTGATCAATAATGTTAAAGACGCTAATTGAGATATGTTACATATCGTATAAATGCAAGTCTTTGTGTATGGATACTGAGAGCCGTTATTTTAAGAGAAAAATAAGAATCTCTTCTTCGTAAACGTAGGTCGATTCGATGTAACCATGTAATTCTGTATTTCCTTTTTCTTTTTCCTTTCGATTTCTTGATATGCAAATTTCCGAAGGAAAAATAATAATAATAAACCTGGAAAATGGCAGAAGTGGAGAGGAAACGAGTAGAGAAGTTTCCACAGACAAAAGAGCAGGAGACAATGCCGGACAAAATACCAAATACGGCACCTCGTCGGTTCTCCGGCACATTATCCGCCTGAAAATCGTGACCGCAGAATGAATCCAAAAATAAAAAATATTGCAATTTTTTTCTACAGTAAGTCGCCGGAAATGAAATCATGAATTAATGAACGAAGAGAATTGCATTGAATATGAGAGTTTACCACATATGCAAGAGCAATGGAATGTACGCTTCCTTCGGTGGCCATTGAAATCAGAGTTTTGAGGACAAAATATGAGTAGAAGAATACTTTGGTCCTGCTGTATGCTAATATCGCTGCATCCATCAACCATCAGAAATGCATCCATGAGATTCAAATTCGATTCAATCACAGATATTTCACCACTTATCAACTCAAATCAAGAACTTACGCTTTATTTTTGTTTTATTTATTTTTGTTTGTTCTTGTTTGTTTTATATTTTTTTATTTTTGACCCGTAACGTAAATTTTATTTTTTTCTTTTTCATAATACCTAATGTATAATATGTGTATTTAAAATACGCATCTTTGAAAACTATCATATTATATCAACCGTGATTTACGCTTAAGTATCTAAAATCCACACTTCAACATTATATCTTCTACATAACAACGGCTATATGAATTAATTGTTTCTATTGTGCTTTATTACTGACCACATACTCTCTAATTGTCATATATAAGTCATATCTTTCTTTATTGTATGTCCCATATATTCTTTTGGTCTCTCTCCCACGTTTAACATACATCGCATTCATTATCTTGCACCGTTTTACAAGTACATCTACAATTACACCTTTGTATATATGTTTGGCTCCCTCGTTTTCTCAGCTATCCAACCTTCTTCATGGTCGAGATGTGGTTCATATTGCATCATTTTCATGCCTAATTTTCACATATATATGTTTTAAGCTTGAATTAATGACTCACTGCACAAAAAGAATAACAAGAGTGCATGCTGATTAATAAGTTGAACACAACCTCATTATTTGATTATATATATGTGATGCTCATGAATACACTAAGCCAGACGATAAAATATACAGCTGTTAGGTTTGATACGTTATAATGCTGGTTGTCTTTTAGTGGATCTAATTGGGACTTGAAGGAATTGACATGAGGATTTTTTTCCTTCAAAAATAGACCTAATTCATTAACCTAGATCTTCTACGTCTTCACGTAATGAAAAAAGCTACACCAATTGTGAATATGACATAATAAATAGTGAAGAAATTATCAACCACAACAACATTACCCCATTGAGGCTCTCGCCTATGGCGGGGTATAGGAGGTCAGATATACGCAACCAGACTCATGTGTTAGAAACACACAGATGTTGTTTCCCAATTACCCATAATAATGCACTCTAATGAGTTCGAAAAAGTTTAGGTCAAGTACCAAGAGGAAAAATAGTGAGGAACATTGGAATGGTAAGAGTGAATTTTCTGCCGTACGTGTCCGAGAGATTCCCCACCAGAGGCATCATCACCAGTGATCCCATCCCTGTTATCTGCATTCAACTCATACAGAATACATATAAAATGTAACAAATTTTCCAAAAAATTTTGCACACTTACACATTTATTAAGCCTGAGAACTCAATAGTAGTGTATATAGACTCACACACACACACTATAATGCATGCGGAGTTTCTAGGTCTTTTAATAACTAGTCACTAGCACATCATATTCCTATTATTAGATTTTTGTCTTTGTCTTTTATTATATATATATATATATACAATTATAACTATTTTAATATCGGAAGCTTTTTATTTGTGTTTACTAAATCCCTTCACTAGTACACTAGCTCACCATATTCTTATTATTGTGTCATCTATGCAGCTACATATTGAGTCGGATGTCTCAATGGAATCAAACTCTCTATCCCTTAAGATGGAGGTATTGTTTGTCTGTCTTCCACCCTCTCCATACTCTACCGGTAGCTTTTAATGTCGTTGGGATATACTGGGTATGGTTGTTGTTGTCTGTATAAAAAAATGTAATCATATTTTGACTAGTTTACCTCCTCCAAACTTATTTTATAATTAAGATATGTCAATAAAGTATTAAAATAACGTGAAGAGTAGAACCGTAGCTTCAAAGCACATCTAACATATATTACTTTTGATATGGATAACTGAGTGTTCAAAGATGAGAAAAATAAAAAGAATAATGAGTTTCTTGGATTCTTCCTTCACCGAAAGCAAAGCTATTTATCACTTTGAATATGCTGTCTCCTTCACTTGCAAGGAAATCAAGTTTTCCAAAACACTTTTCCTTGCTATTGAAGGAAACTCCCTCCATGTAAGATGCCGGCAAAAAAGCAAGAAATATGCTCAAGTAAAATTGGATGGAGTTGGGCACACCTCTTCTTGTATTTTGAAATAAAAATATATATCAGTATACCTATTTGTCATTTTATCTATGAAAAACCATTTTTGTGATTGACAATCCATCATCCACATCTAACCATTTGTAGATGTATAGGTATCCATGCACGTTATATATTTAAAACATGTATATGCATGTATAGGTACGGCCATGTTATGTATATAAGTATATTAAACGACACTATAAGATACTGAACATTCAAGTCGACTTCATTTCAGGTGACTAGACTATATATTCCTAATGTGACTTGTTTTAACTGTTCTAATTAGAAACAGTCACATATTATAGATATTTCATAGACACGCACAGTGTATGTGTTCCAATGCTGCTAGGTCGAAGGCCTGGTTTGTAGAGAAACACCTTATGTGGATCACTGCGTAAGTCCTCATCCAACATAGGAGGCAGCTGGACTCCTGATTTACATCATCTACAATACTTTTTGGGACTGAAGCGATGAAAACACTCAGAGGAAAGGTATGTCCTTTGATCCAAGAAAATTCTTCCCAATTCTTTTCGCCAGTTCGTACTAACGGTCATATCTGCCTCACCATTTGGACACATGGTTTTCTTTGGTTGAACAGTCATTCGAATCAGCTGTAGTTGTTATCATGAATATACTTGCTTCTTATGCATGCAATTCATTCGAATGGTTACGTGTAATCTCCCTCTTTTTAATGAATATGCACCACCAACAACAACATATAGCCAGTATATCCCAACGATATCAAAAGGTATCGCTAATGTCTGAAAAGGATAAGAGGCAGACAAACAATACCTCAATCCCAAAAGATATATAGTTTGTGATATTTTTAAGGAATATGCATCATGACTGTGATATTTACGTTCGTCACTATCATCATTACTTTAAGGGCAAATCAAGCACGAATCTAAGTTTCGAACAAATTTAACATGCATAGTACTTTGATCCATGCCCACTAAGAAGGGAAGAAAAACATACGAAATATGTAGATGTTTATGGATATACAAACATACCGCTTGCTGAATTCCAGAGAGATATATGGCTAAGGAACATTTCTCCTTCCCTGGACAAATTGCTGCCAATGTAACGTCGGTGATGGCCGGAATCACCATGAAGCTTGAAAAGCAGTAGAGAAACACCGTCATGAACAGGTGCCCTAGTGATCCTCCTTTTCCACTCTCCATAATCTACAATTTTACGTGAAAAATTTGTCCTTGGAGAGAAAAAACTGAGTTAAAACTTTCGCCGCTAAACCAAGTGACTAAGACTGAGCTAAGACTGAGCTAAGACTACACCCAACTCTAAGTTGGTGAATCCTAGCTATAACTATGAAGCAGAAAAAGTGGGAAAATGCTTTACTTGTGCAAGCAAATTGAAGGACATGTATATATATTAAAAAGTTTGGAAATGGATAAAAAGCATAGAAAAGTGAAGGAGTAACGAAAGTGCGACGTTGAAAGGAAGCGTAGCTTGTAAGGTTGATGTCAAAAAAAGGAAAGGTAAAATCATATTGGCTGCTTTTCCTAGCATGGATGAAGCGTATGTGTTTTCTTCACGCTTTTAGGCGTACAAGTTTGAACAACGTACTCTTGAGTATACTCTTTGGATTTTTTTTTCATTTAATCAATCTTTTTCTACTATTGGATAGCAGTCCATTAAATTATAGTATACGAGTTCTTCTTACACATTATAACCCTCGTATTTGGTAAATATAGTTATTGCATATATGAATTTTATTTGGTAAATATAGTTATTGCATATATGAATTTTTTCTGTGCATTAGTACTGTCGAGATGGAAAGAATTTGAAATTCATCTACAGTGTTTTCTAACGTTTATAAATGTAACGACTGGGTACCTGTTCTGCTCGGACCTATATACAGTAAAAGTCCTAAGTTTATTATATGACTAAGTGTTGTAGCTCTGCCTCAACTTTGCTACTTGTCTTGTGTTTCACCTCGTCACCTAGGCTCTCGGCACACTTTATTCTCGTTCTGTTTTGTTGTGTTTCCTCAGCTCTTCATTTCTCTGCCTTAATTACCTCAGCTCGGCAGTAGTACTTCGTCAGCTCAGCTCGGTTGACTTATTTCAGTCACTTCTTATTTCACCCCATCTCCGCCACTACCCTGTTCAGATCGGTGTACCTCGACTGAGCTTGTTGCTACAAGTCAATTTATTATTGTATATATTTGTTTGTGTGTAAATTTAACAGTTATACTGTTGACAAGGGGTGATAATGTAAGCGCTAAGATGGAAACTGAAAATTAAGAGATCCCTTACCAATGAGGTTTGAGTTCTAAAATTATGTTGCACAAGTGGCATTATGCATGCTTTGTAATACAGTATAGGAAAACGACATTAACAAGATAGCTTTTTTTTTTAAATTTAAAGAACCAAATAATTACTCCACATACCACAAAACGTAGAATCGTGATAATACTATGATTATACACAATGGAGAACAAAGTCAACAATGTGAAGGTTAAAACCTGAACGTGGTTGGCTCGATTTTCTCGAGTAAAATTTAAATACCATGATGCTCAAATCTCAATCCATGAGTTGGTAAATAATTCTATTGTGGTAGTTTCTATTTTAGTTTGTATTAGAAATATTTTTTATTTTCTAAAAATAGAAATATATAAATCAACGTTTCTGCTCCTATTTCATTTACTATCTACATGATTTCTCTATTTTAACTGAAGAAATCAACTAAAGATGAAATAAGATAGTAGCCAACAAATTTTGGTTTCCTTAAATTATATTTAAATCAAAGTATGCAATATTTTTTTAAACACAAAGAATATAGTTTAACGTGAACTAACGTAGCTATTGCACATAAACTGGATATATACCATTGTATATAACTACCCACATAATAATGGTGAGATTGAAAACTTGTTCGTTTTTCTTTCTAAAGAACACTATAAACGAAGTACAACTAAGTTACAAAAACAATCACACTATAAACGAAGTACAACTAAGTTACAAAAACAACCACACAGGCTCGTGCACACACATATCCAGATAGACGTGTGTGTATATATATATATATATATATATATATATATATATATGTTTGTGTATATATATGTATAAATACATTCGTACACACAAACATATAAAGGTTCTAGAATTTGAACCTTGTGGCTTCCAAAAATTTAAATACTTCTCAAGATTATTTAAATTTTATTTAAAAAAATAACATTGGTGGGCCACCTAACTTCCATATTTGAAATATATAACAACAACAATCATACCCAATATATCCCAATGACAGCAAAAGTTATCGCTAGAAGGGTAAGTGGCAGTCAAACAATACCTCTATCCCAATGGATAGAGAGTTTGCTTCCGGTGAAACCCCCGGCTCTATATGTACCTGCATTGATAGTACAATAATAGGAATATGTACTAGTGAATGGATTTTATTAAATACAAATCAAAACGTTCCGATATTAAAATAGTCAACAATGGATATGCACATATAGTTGAAAGACAAATATCAAAACAGAAAAGTGCAAATCAATCTAAAGTGTAGAGACTATCTAATTTTCTAAATATATTCTAAGGTGCCCCTATATCCTGTCTGCCCCTCCTTAACCTTAATTCTCTGTCTCCATGAACTCCTATCTTGGATCATGTCCTCAGAGAGGTGCAAGTCTATTAAGTCATGCCTAATCTACTCATCTCATGTTAGTTTGGGCCTGTTTTTAATCCTATTCCTTCATACAATGAGGCTTTCAATTGCTCTGATAAACGCCGTTGTCTGTCTCCTCTTGACATGCTCAAGTCATATCAGTCTTCCCTCTCTTATCTTATCTGCTATACTAGCTACCCCTAACATTTCTCTGTGTACCTCATTTCATATCCTGTCTAGCCTTGTGTGCCCACACATCCACCTCAACATCCTCATCTCGGCCACTTCCAACATCTGCAATTGTGTCTTCTTAATGGTACAACAGTATGTTCCATATAACATTGTCGGGCTCACTGCAACCCTCTAAAATTTTCTCTTTAATTTAGTCAGAAAATTCTTGTCAATCAGCACCCCTGAGGCCGCCCTCCACCTACACCAACCTGCCTGAACTCGATGTGCTTCGTCGCTCTCTATGTCTTCATCTTATTGTACAAATGATCCTAGGTACTTGAACTTACTTACCTTTGGGACCACTTGACCCTCGATGGTGAGTTGACTATTCTCATCGTCGGCTGCGCCGCTGAAGTTGCAGGACAGATACTACGTCTTAGAACGACTAATCCTTAAGTCTTTTCTCTCTAAAGCACCTTGCCACTTTTCTCATACATAGGTTTTGTCTACTTTCCGCGACTAATACAATATCGTCAGCAAAAAGCATACACCATGTGACTGTTTCTTAGATTGGCTTTGACAACTCGTCCAAGACAACTGCAAAAAGAAATAGGCTCAAAGCGACCTCTTGATGGAGGCCTACCTCTACTGGAAAAAATTATGTGTTTCCTACAGACGTATGAACGGTTGTTTTCGTCCTCTCATACATATCCATAATTATGTCTATATACTTCATAGGTACCCCTCTTGCATCCAAACTATCTCATATCAGTCTGCCTAGCACACTATCATACGTTTTTTCAAGATCGATGAAAACCATATGTAGATCGCGCTTCTTCTCCCTATACTTCTCCATCAATCTCTTTAAAATGTGTATTGCTTCCGTAGTTGACATTCCTATCATAAAATCAAATTGGTTTACCGTAACTTGAGTTTCTCTCCTAATTCTAGTGTCGATTATTCTCTCACATAACTTCATAGTATGACTTACCAATTTAATCCCCTGTAATTCCCACAATACTGTGCGTCTCTGTTTTTCTTATATAGAGGGACCATTTCACTCCTTCCCCACTCATATGGCATTTTTCATATTCTTATATAGAGGGACTATTTCACTCCTTCTCCACTCATCTGACATTTTTCATGTTTTGAAAATAAGGTTGAACAGAGTAGTTAACCATTGAACCTCATCCTCTCCTAAACACTTCCGCAAAATATATAAAAAAAGATAAAATATGAAAATTTTAAAATCTCACAAAATTGCTACATTACGTTCAGGATCGTCTATACCTACAAGATCGTCTTAGTTAAAAAACCTAGGGTTTTAAAAATCCTATAACATTCTCTGAAATCCTAAAAAAACATTAAAAAAACACAAATTTTATTAACTTTCTATAAATTTTCTTTAAACGCATAAAATGGATCGCTCTTCTATAAACGCAATCATCTCCACTGACGTCCTCAGAACATACGGCAGAACATATCCCAATGGTTTCAGTTAGAGGGTTTCGAAAGGAATGTGAAAGGTTTAAACATTGCCAAAGACAAGAATGTTTGAACCGTTCCAGGTTAGCTTGAACCTTTCCAGGTTAGCTGCATAGTGGCGGAGCACTATTGCCCCGTAGAATCACCTGATAGGCTGGCAGGTCAGTCCGTCGGTTGTTCCTCCGGTGCCAATATGCTCCTTGTGTTGTCCATGTGCTATGACAAACTTCTATTAGTAGGTCTTAGGAACCTAATTTACATTTTTACACACCCTATAAGACTATAAGATCAGAAGTGACATATACCATTAGTGGTTGGGGTTCAAACAATCATATGTGGTAGTCGAAATGGAATTCAGAAAGGATGTTAGTTTCAAAATTCATTGAAATAGAGTAAAGAGGAATTCACAGATGGTCCTTCAGTTTAGAAATTAAGATACAAAGACAACAACAAATACCTAGTATATTCCAACGACGGTTTTTGATGAGTCTGAAGAGAGTGAGATTAAGATACAATAACTTTATTCAGTTATTTCTAAAAGACAGACAAACAATAACTTTATTCTTGATCGGCGAATTAAGATACAAGAGTATAAATACTAAATAGGAGTCAGAGAACAGAAACATATCTATCAAAGATGATTACGTGACTTGGATTAAACACCTTCTGCTCTAGTCACAGCTAAACGCCATTTCAGAGAGCCATGAAATCTAGTTAGTCTATGAATGTTCGAATGCAATACCCAAGTGACATAACACTACTGCAACAATCGGATGCCAAATGATAGTACAAGAAATAACCCTTCGACACGATAACTTTGTTTCTTGGAAATGCCATCTGACCATCTGCAGTTTGCACCTGGCTATGCTATCAGTACTTGCTTGCCGAAAATTTGGCGTTTATAATACTTCCTCCGTATCAAAACTTTTGCTTTTGTCTTAGTTTGACTAGAACATGACAATATTTTTCGGCCCAGATGGAGTAACATATCTTTGCCGAATAACAATTCAGACAGATAAACAGAAACATAATGGATAAAGTCTTCAACCTCTAATCCACCTTTCTTCCCACTCGACCAAATAGGCAAAGATGGAAACATACATGGACTTCCGTATGTCTAGCTCCACAATGCAGCAGTGATTCTTGTGCTTTTTTTACATTTCTTCGAAACCCATTTGCCTTTTCCCCCCTTCATAAATCCTCATGAATTAGTTCTATGCTCTACTCCATAAAGTTTGTGCACAAGGGCAACTAAGGTATGTAGAAAATTGCAAATGACATCAGATCCTCTATCCCTATGTCCAAGTAGTAGCAGAAAAGCATCGTCCTTCAGATCCCTCGCTGTGGAAAATGAAAAAGAATGTCATAGTTTAATTGACATAGCTTCAGGACATGACTTCTGAAGTTGATTGAATGAGCTGTAGCAATTCAACTTGCAAGGAGGATCATCATTCATCATCCAAATAAGAGATCCCAAACCATGTATCAGCCCCAAACCGCCATGTTTCACTTTCTTGTCAGCTAAATAAGTTCAATCGATGGCCAGGAATATCGCTGGTTATGAAGGATTTTCGACGAAATATGGTTTGCTTATGTATACAACCAAATGAAAGACAGTCCTGCTCCTTAACATGAAAGACAGTCTACTCTCTGTCGTCCGATCAAGTTCATCAACAAAGCTGCAAGGGGCGAATGGTAAAGCCCCTATCTGCCATCTTCTCCACCAATTCTTCATGCTTCTTCATCTGTCCAGCTTTCCTCAGCTGCTGCAAAACCATTTCATATACTGACTTTTGTGGTTTCAGACACTTTTCGTCTATCATCTCTTTGAAATACTTGTATGCATTGTTCCAATGTCCCATACCACAATACATGGAAATCAATATCCTGAAAGTATTTATGTTTGGCTCAGCTTCTCTCTCATCCATTTCCTTCTTAAGCTCGATAACCATGTCTGTTGACTTCGAATCAGCAAACATCTGCATCAGTATATTATACGTCACAGTTATAGGCTCGCATTTTAATTCCTTCATCCTAGCAAACAACCTATGAGCAGCATTCACATCTCCTGACTTGGCAATGCACCTAAAAATCGGGTTAAAACTATACGCATTCGGCGCACAACCTTTGTGGATCATCGCGTTCAACACCTTAATTGATTCCTCGCGATTTTTATCTTTACAATGAGCATCAATCAAGAAGTTGTACGTTATCAAATCAGGAACACATGAACGCCTCTTCATCAAATTGTATACTTGCAAAACCTTCTCTGTTCTTCCTGCCTTAACATGCACTCTCATCAGACTATTAAAAGTAACTACATTCGGGTCACACCCAACATTAATCATCTCGGCCAAAACTTCATGAGCTCGTGTAATCTGTCCACCTCGACACAATGCATCAATTACAATACTATAAGTATACACATTCGGCTGAACATTTGCCATCTTCATTTCACCAAAGACTCTCTCTGCCTCAGTTAAATTACCAGCTCGAAACCACGCATGCACTAAAGTTGTATACACAACTACATCAGGCTCAAATCTATCTTTTAAACTATCGAAAAATGACTGAGCATCCACCGCCCTTCTCTTCTTAGACAAAATATGCATCACTTTTTGAAATGCTCTCCCATCTGGCTTACAACCATAGTCCTCCATTCGATTAAACGTATGAACCGCCTCAGCAGGCAGCCCAGCTCGAGCATAACGCCGAATCAAGATACAAAATGTTTCTATAGGAATATCAATATTCTTTAATTTCATTAGATCAATAAAATGCCAGCAAATTTCAAATTGTCGTACCTTTCCTGCAAGATCAATCATTTCGCCGTAGGGCTGGTGAGATAATTGCAAGTCGGTAGCATCTGAAATAGCCCAGTTGAAGAAAGCCAGAGTCTGAGCAAAAGGAATACCATGCCGCACAGCACCACATCTATTAATTACATCAGATATTATTTTCGACGTGAGGGATTTCGGGGCTGAAAGTTTGGAGAAATCGAAGGACAGAGTGGGAAGAGTTAGCGAAGGGTTTAAGGAATTAGCCGGGTTTAAGTCGGGATTCTTCCGATGGTGATCTTTGATCAAAGTATGGAACTTTTCAGTGATCAGGGTTTCGGCCGGCGATAACTTGAGGGATTCGTGGTCGTCTACGTCGTCGTCTTGAAGGTCGATTGCTGAAAATGCGGAGAAGAAAGGAGAGCTGGATTTGAAAAGGAGGCTTCTTTGAGAGAAAGAAAAGGGGAGAAGCGATTTGAACTGGATTTTCGATATGGAAATCGCCATTGTTGAGTGAACTCCGGAGCTAAATTTAGCTTAAATAGCAGTGCGGCCAATTTCAGGTCGTGACGAACGGCGGGAATAGGTACTTGTCAGTGTATACCTAAATTTGGTGTGTGTAAATCGGGTCCGGGTCGCAACATATAGTTTCTTCGGGGGGACGGCGGTCGGGGTTTTGGTTGGGTAGGGTGAACCGAGACAACTTTTTTTTTTCTTTCTTAAAGTTGAAATTTCCTTTAGTAAGTAGCCCATATTTTAGATCGGTCAATCGTTAAATAATAATTACTTATTAACATCAGCACTCTCTCTTCTCTATAGAGAAATTCTTGGAGGATAAAAGACGAATCACTTGGTCTCGGAGCCACCATTTCAGTTTTGTGTGAAGTAAGTAAATCAGAAATCCAACAGTCTGCTAGAAATACAGTAACAATTGTGCTAAAATTTTCATATGCATTCTAAGCTCGAACTTTCATCAACTTGAGATTCGAAAATCAATATGTGAGTCGAGTTAAATTTGATTGTGAATTTTATCAAATGCTAGCAATGCGGAAATAGCATTCAACGCCTCCTCCTTTGGTTCCTTGATTTTCTCTCGCCCCGCTCAAATTATAGCTGCAAATCGGTATGAGCAACAAGAACATAGCTTCTGAAGTGCAAGGATATTGTAGGGGACCCTTCTTTATTCCAGAAGGGGACCTGATTTCACCCCCGTTGAAGGAATCGAACAAACTGAAGGAGCAAATAAATCAGAAACAAAGTCAGGGAGTAGATCTGGGAAACTCTTTGAAGGTAAGGTTAGTGATAGTCTGAAGGAGAAAGAGACGAGTTATGTGGTCTTCGATGCTCAGAATGAGATGCAAAAAGCGCATGTTAGAGAGACTGGAGCTAAGGGTTCAGGGGTGTTACATGCAAAGCCTCCCTGGACTTCTTTCTTTAAAGATAACAGAAAAGAGGGTATGAAACTCACAAAAATGGAAACATCTGAGGATGGGATCAGTTTTGTTGAAGAAGACTTTGCTGAGGAGACTGAATGGAAACTTTGTCTTATTGGATGTGTTGGGGGTGCTTTTCCAGGGATAGGTCCTCTCAAGCAAGTGACTAGCAAATGGAAAGGAAAATACAAAATGCAGATACATGATTCGGGCTGGATTGTGTTCCAGTTTGAGAATATGGATGACTTGCTGGAGGTTATTGTGGAAGGACCGTATTTTATTGCTGGGAAACCTCTGATGCTCAAGAAAATGCCAAAATACTTTTGCTTTGGGCATGAAGAGATGAACATTGTGCCAGTGTGGGTCAGGCTGATTAACTTGCCCCTCATCCTTTGGAAAGAGAAGTTTTTAAGCAAAATCGGTTCGTATCTTGGTAATCCTATCAGTACTGATCAAATTACCGAAAAGAAAGGAACATTCAATTATGCAAGGTTGCTTATTGAGGTTGATGTATCTAAGGAGCTGCCAAACAGGATTGATATTACTCTTCCTGATAGGGTACATCAGCAAGAGGTCTTTTATGAGAAAGTTCCCTTGCATTGCAGCACATGCGGAAGAATCGGCCATACTGCCAAAGGTCATCTCCTGTTTATGCAAGATGAGAAGAACAGGAAGGAAAATAAAGGGAATGTGGTTAAAAAGAAACGTGTGGGGGGTCTTTCTATAAAGCCTTCTCCAATGCAGGAAGGGGATAAGCCCATTAGTGTGGAACTGCAAGAACAGAGAGAGATTGTGGGGGAGAAGCAGGCGGAACTATATCTTAAAGTGCACAGTCAAAGCAATATACAGGAGTTCCTCTCTAAGGCTTTTAACGAAATAGGAGGTGAGAAGGTTGTAGTCCCTTCCCAGGAGGAGGCTACATTCCTTAAGGAGCAAATGTGCAAAGAGGATGGTGCAATATCCTCTACTGAAGAGCGGATTGACAGAGAAGTGCAGCAAGAAGAGGAATACACTAGAGTCATGTCAAAAAAGGAGAGGCGAAAATTGGCTAAGGCTTTGAAGGATCATCCTTCAAAGTTAAAAGATAAGGTTGTGCTCTCTACTAGTCGTTAATGATTTTTGCTTTTTGGAATGTTAGGGGGCTTGCTTCCCCTCAGAAACAAAAAGAAGTCATGAACTTCGTTCGGAAAAATAGCATAGACGTAATTGGTTTGCTTGAAACGAAACTCTCGGATTGTAATTTCCAGTATTTGTGCAAGAATATTTTTGTTGGATGGAATTGCTGCAACAATTTTGGAATGTGTTTGGGAAGTAGAATATTAGTTTTTTGGAATCCCATCTCAGTTAATGTGATTAATTTGGGGGTGAAGGAGCAAGTTATCTCCTGTGAGGTCACCTCAAAGGCGGACAATAAACAGGTTATCCTCTCTTTTGTTTATGGATGTAATAGATTGGTAGATCGAAGGTCTCTGTGGTCTTATTTGGAGCAGTTCAGCATTGGTTTGTCTCTCCCGTGGGCTGTTATGGGAGACTTCAACACGGTATTTGCGGCGGATGAAAAAGTAAATGGCAGAGAGGTCACTAGCTCTGAGATCAAAGATCCACTGGAATTTTGCTTGAGGTGTAGTATGGTTGAATTGGCATACTCTGGGTGCAAATTCACTTGGACAAATGGAAGAGTCAAGAATAGGTTGGATAGGGTATTGACTAATGCGGCTTGGATGGATTCCTTCTCCTCTTCCTCTGCTCACTTCCCTGTTTCCGGTTGTGTGTCTGATCATTCACCTGGAATTGTATATGTTCAGCAGGAGGATCATAGACTAAAGGTTAATTTTAAATTCTTAAATATGTGGGCTAAGCACCCGGAGTTCCTGGATTTGGTGGCTAACGTGTGGAAGGAGGATTTTTTTGGCACCAATATGTATATTTGCTGTAGGAAACAAAAAATTCTCAAGGGCTGCTTGAAGAAGTTAAATGACAGGGATTTCTCGCATATCTCTGAGAGGGTTCTTCGAGCTAAGGAGCATTTGGAGGAATTGCAAGAGAGATTCCAATTTGAGCATGAAAACGTTCAACTTGAGGCAAACATTAAGGAGCAGCAAAATCTGACGAGGAGGTTGTTAAAGTGGGAAAAATGTTTCTACTCACAGCAAGCTAAAGGCATTTTTGTAAAGCTCAGCGACAAAAACACAAAGTTTTTCTATTCATGGGTGAAGAGATCCCAAAGTAGAGGAAGAATTCTTTCAATAGAAAGGAATGATGGCACGTTCGCCACTAAGAGAACTGAAATTGCGAAGGAGTTTCTTGACTTCTATAAAGGTCTTTTGGGCACTAAGGTGCCCTTTTTGCATACCAAGAATGAGATTCTTAGCTTGGGACCTAAGCTGGATCAGAATGATTAGGAGGGTCTTGTGCTTCCTATTGAAGCGGATGAAATAAAAAATGCCTTGCTCTCGATCGGTAAGGAGAAATCTCCTGGTCCTGACGGATACACTTCTCAGTTCTACATTAAGGCTTGGCCGATTATTGGAAAAGATGTTACGGATGCAATTTTAGAATTTTTTGTTAATGGGAAGATCCTAAAGCAGCTTAACCATTCTGCTATTGCATTGTTCCCCAAAACTGAAAATGCAAGGAAAGTGGAAGAGTTTAGACCTATTTCATTATGCAATGTGATGTACAAAGTTATTTCAAAAATTCTAGCGGCTAGACTCGCGAAGGTTCTGCCAAAAATTGTGGATGAAGCTCAGGCTGGGTTTGTGCATGGTAGGGTTATGGCTGAGAATATCTTGCTGGTTCAAGAACTGTTAAGGCAGTATGGGCATAAGAGAACTTCTCCTAAGTGTATGATAAAGGTAGACATCAAAAAAGCTTTTGATTCCGTTTCATGGGAATTCTTGGAAGAGGTTCTTCATGGACTAAATTTTCCTCACTCATTCATTGGATGGATCATGGAATGCGTCAAGACTCCTACTTATTCCATTATCATTAATGGCTCTTTGGAGGGTTTCTTTAAAGGTGAAAGGGGTCTTAGACAAGGGGATCCTATTTCCCCTTTTCTTTTTGTGTTGGGTATGGAATACTTGTCACGTATGCTCAAGGCGCTCCACAATCATCCACGCTTCAAATACCACTCAAAATGCGGTGTGCATAAGATCTCACACTTGGCTTTTGCGGATGACCTCCTTCTTTTCTCTAAAGGAGATAAGAAATCGGTACAACTTTTGATGGACATATTGGATGAGTTTGCTAACACTTCCGGACTTAGAAGTAACTTCTCTAAATCAGAATTATTTCTTGCGGGTCTAAGCGGTGATGAAAGAGAAGAGATCAAGGATATTATAAATTTTAGTTTTGGCCAGCTTCCATTTCGATATTTAGGAGTCCCTTTGGCTGGGTTCTCGCTACAGTCTGCTCATTTTGGGGGTTATTTAAAACGTGCTACGTATGTGGCTCTTTGGAATGTAAAGTCTCTGTCGTATGCAGGTAGAATTGAACTGATTAAGGGAGTGCTTCAAGGTTTGCATGCTTTCTGGATGGGGATTCTCCCTATCCCATCAAAGGTGCAACAACAGCTGTGTAAGATTGCGAGGAGGTTCTTATGGGGTGCTTCAGATGAGCAACACAGGAATTCTTGGGTCTCGTGGAAGGATATTTGTAAGCCCAAGAATGAAGGGGGTTTGAGTTTGTTCGATCTGAAAGCTTGGAATAATGCTTTACTGCTTAAACACTTATGGAATATACAGTCAAAAAAAGACTCGTTATGGATCCGATGGATTAATCATTTTTATGGGTTCAGTTCAGGAGTTTGGCTTCAGCAGCCAAAATCTACACATTCGGCGTTCATTAAGAAGATTCTGCATATTAAGGATTTGGTACTTCAAGCTTTTGGTAACTGTAACAGGGGAGAATCTGAGATGCAAAAATGGGTTGATTCAAAGTGTTCCTTTGCTGCAAAAGCATATGAGCTTTTCAGGATCAAGGGACAACGGGTAAGATGGGCAAGTACTATTTGGGCCTCTACAAATACTCCTAAGCATTGCTTCACATTCTGGTTGGCTGCACGTAATAGACTTCCCACTAGAGATAAGCTGCATTTTTTGGTTAGTGATTTATTGTGCCCGATCTGCGGGAATGTTAATGAAACTCAAGATCATTTACTGTTTGGTTGTATTGTTGCGAAGCAAATTTGGTGTCATGTGCTGCAATGGGTACACGTCCCTTTCCCTTTTTGCTCACTGAAGGATCTTCTTGGTTGGTCGATGAAGCATGCAAGGAAGAGAAGCCACCGTACCATTTTTATCAAGGCAACTTTTGCTACTACTATTTACTTTATTTGGAATGCCAGGAACTTAAAGGTTTTTGAGGATCAAAACGTCATTGTCCAGGATGTTGTCCATAGAATTATTACTCATGTATATAGGGCTCTGCAGTAATTTGGCTTGTATTGATGATTTTTGATGGTTGTATGTTCCACATCCTGGATATGCCCGGTGTAATTGTAAATGTACTGATCCTTTGATCATTGGTTAAATGAAAATTTTTACATTTTAACCAAAAAAACGAACTTTTCCATTCGAGATGAAATTGAACAAAGGAACGGGATCCCACATCCGCCTTAGCTCACCTATAAATTTTTATAGCATATAACATATCACAAAGAGACGATCGAATATTGAAAATGAGCAGTAGCACCGCCTATAAATGTCGTAGCCTTCTTCTCTCAGGCCGTTTCTGCCGGCCGGCGAGCCACCGCCGTCTATTACACGAGGGCCCAGACACAGTGGAGGAGCTGCTAGAAAGACACGTGGTGAAGAAAGAGAAAAGCTTGAACGACGACGAAAACGAGCTCCTCCACCGGCAGCGAGTCACCAGTAACCGCCGGGAAGCGTTGAGTCTGTACCGAGATATCATCCGGGCGACCCGTTTCTTCATGTGGGCCAACCCGCAAGGGATTCTTTGGCGTGATATTCTAAGAGAGAATGCTAGAAAGGAGTTTGAGGAGGCCCGATTCGAAAAAGATCCGGAAATCATTACCCGTTTGTTGATTGGTGGGCGTGATGCTGTACAAGCGGCGTTGGATAAGCTTGTGGAGAAGCATAAACAGCAGATTGAGAAAGAAAGGAGGGATTTTAACCGTTGATTGCTTCGGATTAGATTTGATGATAAATGATGAAATGATTTTAAATCAGCTCTACAGATGTAAGTTAATCAATCTTCTGATTGCAATTTGCTCATCTATATTTGAATTCAATCCTAAAGCTTGTTCCTTTTTAAATATTTTTGATATAATTATGCTGTCTATATCTATGGCTAATTCTGTTCAGATGGTTTATTTTTATCCTCTGTTTAAGTTTCTGTTCTTGCTAATGAAAGATAGTTGCTTTTACCGGTTTATTTGTATCAGTAACTGGGATAATTAGTCATATGACATACTATGATAGCTTTGTATCTCTTTACTTAAGTTGTTCATGTTGGCATGTTAGCTTGATTAATATCAAGTTTGGCCTAATTGAAATTGGTTCTCTGTTGCGGGTAGAATTCCAAAGGATATAGTGGCAGTTGTACTAAAAGATTGCAACTTCGATAGCATTGTTGTTCTTGCTCTTGTGGTAAAAGGTAGTTGATTGGGTGGAAATCTCTTGATTTGTGGAAGGAGATTCCTTAGTTTACACTTACAAAGACTTAAGTGCAGTTGAGTTGATGATTAAAATCAGTTAGTTATTTTTCTGAAAGTTTTGTTTTTTTTATTTTTTATTTTTGGGGGGTTATTTGTGTGTCTTGCAGTTAAAACGGTCTCTTTTTTCAGTTTGCTCTTCTTTTTGAATCTTGGAGAGGCCGAAAATATAAGAGCCATGAGCATGTGATTGTGGAACTCTTCAACTGAACTTGATGAACTTGCTATGTCATAATTACGCGTGTCACTGCTGCATCCAGAATTAGAATATAATGATATGGGTCCATTAGCAGGCGCATCTGAATACTGGCTGAAAAGACTTGTAAGAACATTTTTGACTCCCAACGGCAATTTAGTGTTTTTTTAGGGTTCTTAGTAATCGATTAATTATGAGGAAAGCTAATGGGAGTTGTCTGACAAGGACAAGATCCAACCACCAAGAAAATGGCAAGTATAAACAACTCGGCCTGTAACAACTCACATTAACCGGTTCCCAGAAGGTCAACGTTGGCCACACTTCGACCAAGTACACCGTTAAGTTAATGTGGTCTAGGGGACGCAATACATCTCCTCGTCAGTAACAAAGACATTAAAAGAGCATTGATCAAACATCTACGGAGACAACAAAGGCTGTCACCTTGTCTCCAACTAACACCTCAGCCAAAGTCTCCACATCGGTTATAACCACTCACACAACATCAGCCGCACTGCCTCAGTTATACCCAGCGGCCGGCCATATTTGGTAGCAACAACTATATTGGATGGGTATGTAGCTGATTTTAACAAAACGAAGCTAGTTTAGTTACCTTGTAGGAGATTCTTCCTTAAAATCGGTAGTTGTACCTAGAATAGTCAAAGCAATCTTGAGAGATGAAACGTATGAAGTATCAAGATGCTCTATTTTATATTCCCGCTTTCATATTATTGTACTTTTTTTTTTGAATAGTTTTGGTTTACTAAGGTCTTATTTCAATAAGACACGGAGTGAAACAATGTTTATTTGTGCATTGTAGTCCAAGAGATATTATATATATCCATATTGTATAAGTAATTGCACTGGTTACACACACATAGCTTGAAAGCACACAGAGATGCAAGAAAATGCATTGCCGTCGGAGATATTGGGATGGATTAAGATAATCATGTTCCTTCTGAATTTTTGACAAAGTAAATAGGATCTGTGAGGGCATCATGCTTCCAATTCTCATTTTGTCTAGTATACACCCGGAAATAGCAACATCAGTGGTTATTCTTCTTGTTCTTGTTGCTTGTCTTTGTCAGCATCCACGGTCCCCTTTCTCATCATGGCCACGAATTCCTCATAGTTGATTTGCCCATCCTGCATTAAAATACACATGGTTAGACGTAAGTGGTTTCAACTAGGGTCATTGATGAAGACATCTACGTGGGAAAGGTTCCTTACTTTGTTGGTATCTACATCATTAAGAATATCATCAATGGTAGCTTCATCTCCCATACCATAACGAGTCATAGCTTGTTTGAGCTCATCTCGTGTGATAAACCTAGTGAATGTGAAACCATATTTTGATCAGCAAACTATTGAAGTCAGAATATGCTTCTATTTCATCAGTAATTAGTGTATGTAAACGTCAGTGTAGAGTATCTAATAATTACATAAATGTCAATGTAGAGTTATTTATAATAATTTACCCGCTGTTGTCCTTGTCAAAGTACTGAAAAGCCTTATGAAGGTTTTCTTCTTTATCAAGTCTATGGTGATGCATGGTGGCTGTAATGAATTCCGTATAATCTATTGTCCCATTCATGTCAACATCAGCCTGCAAGAATCAACGGCCTATGCTCAATTGTAAGAAAAGGGCGTTTCTGGTGCACTAGGCTCCTGCGTTTGCACGGGAGGGGCCGGATCGCTTCGCGATCTGATGTACGCAGCCTTACCCTGTGTAACCTCAACGGATCATAGGACCAAATATAAGAATGATTTGTTTGCAATTCCCACATAATATTAGTAATCATTTACTTATTTATAAGGAGGGCGGGCCTTAAAGCAACTAGTAAGGTTGTTGCTTTTTGACATTGAGGTTACAGGTTCGAGCTGCAAAAGCAGTCTCTTGCACGAAAAAGTGCAGGGTAAGGCTGCGTACAGCAGATCGCGAAGCGATCTAGCCCCTCACCGGACCCTGCGCAAACGTGTGAGTCTGGTGTACCGGGAATGCCCTATTTACTTATTTATAAGTAAGTATGTCAAATGTGGAAGTTTAGCAATTCTTACAGCTTCCAGTAGCTCTTGTATCTCTGATTCGCTGAGTTTGGACCCGAGCCTCGTTAGACCTACTTTGAGCTCTTCAAGTGTGATGGTACCACTTCTATCAGTGTCCATGTTTCTGAACATTTGTTTCAGCCCCTTAATCTCTTCTTCTGAAATCGTTTCTGCAATAACCTGAAGCCAGATGCTTTTGAGCACCACTTAATAGCAAAACATTCTGTATAGTATATTCCTAGAACCTCCTCTGCTGTCATGAAGGGGATTAGGGTTTAGAGACGTCTTGATATCTTTACCTTCAAGGCAAGCTTCTTGAGCTTGTTCATATCTCTAAACTTCTTCAATCTGCGATGAACAGCACTATCAATCGGCGTATCTGATGCTTCACCACCCTCCTTAAGCCATGGATGTTCTGATTCATGTAAGATGTCAGTATATAACTATTATGAAATACCCTCCTGTTAGCCCCTTCTCAATCATATATACATATAAGGTTTTTGTTTCTGTCTTCGTTTTGCAATGTATGTGCATATACACGTTTATGAGTATTTTAATATCAGAAGCTTCCTATTTGTGTTTAGTGAATTCTCTTGCTTACTCATTAGCACATCATATCCCTATTTTTGTGTCATTAATGTAGAGTCACGGATATCATTGAAAGCAAACTCTCTATCTATTGGGATAGAAGTATTGTTTGCATGCCGCTCACCCTTTCCAGACTCTAACGATAGATTTTGCTACAGTTGGAATATACTGGGTATGATTGATTGATTGATTATGCAAGGGGTAAGAAGATTTTCTGTAATGGAAACTGAGGTTGAAGACAACTGACCTAGTGCTTGAGCAGCAGTAATCCTTTTCCTAGGGTCCCTGGTGAGCATTTTCGTGACAAGATCCTTTGCACCAGCAGAGATGGAAGTCCAGGGAGAGCTTTCCAAATCAACCTTTCCAGTCAAGATAGCATTGAAAATGCTTTTCTCTGATTCTGATGTGGTCAATCAATCACCAAAAGAAGTATGATCAATCTTCTTCTGCTTTGCAACTAAGAAGAAAAACAGTACGATTAATGGATGAATGAATCTAGATTATTTAGCAGGAGCAAACTTACCACCCCAAAAAGGGGGAACTCCACTTAGAAGAATGTATAGAATGACTCCAGCACTCCAGATATCTGCTTCCTTGCCATAATTCATTTGCAATACCTCTGGAGCAACATAATATGCACTCCCAACTACATCCCTGTAAATTTTTCCTGTACCCAAACAAAATGTTGACATTCCTGACTTTTTATCCAGCACCATTTGGGCATGATGACGTGTGCTTCTAACACATGATGTGAAGGACACAATTTTCTTTAGACTTTAGAATATGATGGAAGAAAGCAAATACCTCACTAAATTGGCTGCGCTTCTTATATTGTAAATTAGCAGTTGATCGATACAGCTTGACGCAATTTCCATTATGTGTCATGGGGAAACCACCTCTTTATGTTTTTAGGCAATGAGGTAATGTTGTTGTTGTTGATGTGTGCTTCTAAGTTATAATAACACTTGCATGCATATATACTTATTTCATTGCTCTAGTGTCAATGTAAGTCTTCAATCCCTCTACACCTTGATTTTTCAGTTAGTGTAACTATGTTGCAATTAAACATATATATAATAGCAGCAAGATTTTGGGAATTCATGGGTTCATTGCAAAAGTCAGACAAGATGTTTATTTAAATTTGTTTCACAATCCAAAACTAACTAAATACTTATTTTCTACCACTTCGGAAACAAAATTTCAGATATAATTTAGAGGGTCTTCGGTACAAACTTAGGAATCGGTATTGAAATCGGAATGTTAGAGCTAGAATCGGGATTGACTGACTAGTAAACTTATATCCGTTTGGTATGCAAGTTGAGCTGGATATAATTATCAAAGATGATGTTTGCAACATATCTGATATCATAATGAGAATGAAGGTGTATATGTATACAGATACACACACATGTATATATGCATATATATATATATATATATATATATATATATATATATATATATGTATATGCATATGTATGTATACATATACACACACATATGTATATATATACACGCATATATGTATGTATGTGTGTATATACACAAAAACAAACAACTTGAATCACATATTTCGTCTGCTTTGATACAAGGGAGAGTTGTGCAATGGTAGAATCCTAATATTTCTTCTTTTATATCCATAGAACCATTTTGATATACAGAAAGCAAACAACATCAATGAGCATAAGTAAAAATGATTATATTCCATATCCCGAAACCGAACACCCTCTTAATTTACAAAAAGGAATGATCATGTATTCCGACGGTTGCTTTTGATTATCCACTAGTCATTGATGAAGATATACACAAGAAGGAATGAAGTTTACTAATCATTATGATCATTGACCGTGGTCAACTAGAGACTTGAAGATTTTTTTCCCTTTTCCAATAAGACTAACAAAACCAGTATAAAGAAATCATGTTGATTTATCACCATCATGATTGACTGGTTCAACTAGAGATTTCAACATTCCTTCAAACCGGATGAGATAGGCAAAATATGATGTCTTCAATCACACGACGCTACGTGTACAAAAGGGCCCACTGTTTACTTATTTTTCTTTTAAAAAAAGACTCTTTTTTACACGTGGCGTCGCATGATGGGAGACCTCATATGAGTCCTACTCAGATCTCATCCGCCTTCAAACAGTAACAAGACTCATGATGGGAACTAGACTTGATGTGATTGAAGTGAAATAGCCACTACGATGAGGCATGAGAGGGTGTTCCTTTCATCAATCAGAAAAAAACTTTAGTATACCATCATATCACCACAAAATTATTTATGTTTTTGATCGTTCATGTCCATACAAAGTCTTTTTGTCCTCTTCACTGCTGGAACATGAACTCCCTCCCATAAATCCTCTATAAGTCTATATTGTACTCTAGAACATATCCCAGTCATTTTAAGTAGGGAGTTTCGAAAGAAATGTCAGTGGTTCGAACCATGCCGAATGTGACAATGTTTGAGCTCCCTCTAGGTGCTGTCTCTGTGCTAAAACAAACTTTTACTAGTGAGCCCTAGAAACCTGATTTACGTCCCTACACACCCTGTGGGACCGGGGGTGTTAGGGGCCCTTGGTTCAATCTATAAGTCTATATTCTCCCTCGGCAGGTAAAACTACGTAATTTAATTTTACCCATGTAAAAACGACGTTCTCTGTTGTTAGTCTTCCGCTTCTGCGTAATGTCTAAGAAAGGGCCGAGCGATCTGATGTACACAGTAATCCTACACTTTTGCAAAAGACTATTTTCGTGGTTTCTCTCAATTTTACCCATGTAAAAAGATACTAATTTAATTTTACTCATGTAAAGAGAATATGTGAAGAGTACCGGAGGAAGAGAGGGGGGGGGGGGGGGGGGGGGGGGGGTCTTCAGCGCGCTACCCGTAGTTCGCCTTATAGCTTAAACGTAATAACAATATATATCTTTTTCATTTGGTTAGTCTTTCAAGTCCCTCAATTTTTCCAAATTTCAAAATTTAAACAGATAAACACTAATGAAATCAATCATGATAAGAAAAAAATGACTACCCTTTGGTTGAACATATTGTAATTCAATTTTTTTTTTTAAATAGAGTTCGTTATTAGAATAGTATGCTTACATATGAAACACAAGTTTCGAACACACTGTAATAGATTTAACCTATACGTAAAAACATTTTACAATGTAAACAACAACAACAATCATACCCAATATATCCTAACAACAATAAAAATTATCACCAGGATCGGTCTGGGGAGGGTGAAAGGCAGATTAACAATATCTCGATCCCAATAGATATAGAGTTTGCTTCCGGTAATACCCGGTTCTACAAATTTACCATGTAAACGAAAGGAAAGAAACAAACTGAAAATCATTCCCAACCAAGAACTTCCTTGAATGGCAAATAGAGAAGTTTCAAAATAATGGAGAAATTTTTAAATGAAGATAGAAAACATTCCATGCAAAACCTAACCTTCCTCGATGAAAACAGAGAGCCCAAAGTCAGTAGCCTTCAAAGCAGAATCCTCATCTTTGCTAACAAACAAGAAATTCTCAGGCTTAAGGTCCCTATGAATCACCCCCATAAAATGACATGCATCTACCACATTCACAATCTGCCTTCCAATCCTTGCTGCTTCTTTCTCTGAGTAACTCCCTTTAGCCGAAATCCTGTCGAAAAGCTCCCCACCACTGCACAACTCCATCACCAAATGCAAACTCTTTCTATCCTCATAAGCACCTTTAAACTCCACAATATTTGGTTGCCCACTTAAATGTTGCATTATGGAAATCTCTCTCCTAATTTCCTCTATCTCCTTTTTGGTTACAAGTTTCATTCTTGATATTGTTTTGCATGCATATTTGATCCCTGTGGACTTTTCAGTACAAAGATATGTGATCCCAAATTGACCTCTTCCAAGCTCTTTATCAAGATCATATAGCTTTGTAATGTCTACATATGGCTTTCCTAATATGGGTCCTATTTGTAATGCTGGTGGTGCACTTGTGGTTCTTGGTGGAGAGGTTGGTTTACGCCTTGGTGGGGGTGGTGGTAGAGATTGTTCTTGGGATTTTTGTATTGGTATGGGGCGAAATTGACGATGAGGTGGAGAATCTGAAGGGGAAGATATTGGGATTTCGAAGGATCTTGAACAACATGAACCCATCTGGAGAGACAAAAAGGAAGGGAAGATTGAAATTTGATGTCAAGAGTTCGGATTTATGTGTTCCTTTTGCAAGAATTTTATGATGGTTGAGAGTTGTAAAAGATTTTAGAGGTGCTTTGCTTTAGGAGTTAGAGGTGCTTGGTATCGTTTTATGCTGCTTTACCTACTTTATGTAGCTTTTGGCTTACATACGCTTTCATATAAAAATATTATGAACTCCCAAAACAACATTACCACATTGTCTTAGCGGTTCCTATCTATGATGGGATATGAGGGTCAGATGTATGCAATCATACACATGTATTAAAAACACATAGAGGTTGTTTTACGATGATCCATAATGAAAATTACGTTTCGATTAGCCGCTACTTCACAATATAAAAAACGCATCCAATTTAGTAAGTCATTTTGTTTTATTCTATCATATTCCAAAATCAAAATTCCAAAATCAAAAAGAATGTATGATTGACTCTAGAAAATGGAAAACTATAACCTCCCAAAAGTTAGGCAAGAAATGAGTCATAGGAACATTTTGCTTACCTGTCCTTTTTTTTATTTATAATTTATATAATCTTTTCTTTTAAAGCTTTTTGGGACCGAGGATGTGCATACCAAAAGGAGAAATTGTACCATAACAAAAATGATACCCAGTATACCCCAACGATAACAAAAGTTATCGCTTAAAAGGAGAAAGTGTGTAGCATGTAAATCCTTTTAACATATACTATGGTAGAAAATTAATATATATGGCGCGCCGTGCTGGTTTTCAAGTAATAGTTTGAAGAAGTTGTATGTATATTCGTGTTTCTTCTGATACGGAGTGTCAAATGATGTGCTTTTTCACTAAAAATGATTAGAAGTTCTTGCTCTGGGAATACGTTGCTTGATTGCAAGATACACATGTTACAGGAAAATGATATGTCCAGTTTAGTACATGTTTTGGAGTCCTTTATGAGAGTCTTTTTAATGTTCGTTAGTGTTATTCTGGTACTTTTAGTATTTCTTTGGAGTATTAAGTATTTTACAGAAATTTTTATATTTTATTTGATTTATTCCATCATATTCTAAAGTCAAGAAAGAATGTGTACTTGACTCCATTGGAAATAGAAACACATGGGTGAAGTAGCAGTTGATCGACACAGCTTGACACAATTTCATTATGGGTCATCGAGAAACCACCTATGTGTGTTTCTAACACATGAGTATGGTTGCATACATCCGACCCCCATATCTTGCAATAGGTGGGAGCTTCTATGCCAATGGGGTAATGTTCTACCCTATTGCCATAGAGGCTCCCGTTTATGGCGGGGTATGAGAGGCCGGATTTACGCAACCATACCCACGTGTTACAAACACACAGAGGTTGTTTCCCGTGACCCATAATGATGCGCCAAGTTATGTCGATCAACTATTACTTAAAAATTAACATATGCTAATTTCATATGTTGACTTTCTACTTATTGTGAAACTGTGATACAGAAAAACATATGGATACATCACCACATTTCCCCGCATGAACAAATACCTTCTTTGAAGTGATGAAATCGGTTGGTGTCTCTGACAAAAATTTCTCTCTTTTCAAAGGCAGATATGAGTTTTATGACAGCATGACAATCACCACAAATTCTCAGGTTCTTCATCACTGTTAGAGGAGTCCTTGGACTGGTGTTTAGTATACCAAGAACAACAGCCAACTTCTCGCTGTGGCCGCACAATATATGCTCCTTATCCTGTTCTTCAACATTTTGAAGTACAAATTCAGTCTCTGGCAAGTAACCTGCTTTCTTCATTTCCATAGCCAATTCATTCTGTTTCTCCAAAATCTGTAAGATCTGAGGATGTGATTTATCTCCTGCCAGAAGCATATGGACTTTGTTCTTCACCTCAATCCAACTGCATCCTGGTATTTTCTTCAATCCTAGGTCTTTCATTGTATCCCTGACTTTATCAACTTCATTCCATAGTCCTTTAGAAGCATAAACATTGGACAGGAGTACATAGTTGCCTGAGTTCTCTGGTTCAAGCTCAAATAGTCTGTTGGCAGCAACTTCTGCCAGAATCATGTTACGATGAACTCGACAAGAATTTAAAAATGTACCCCAGACGCAGGAATCAGCATCAAATGGCATTTCTTTGATCATAGAATAAGCTTCTTCAAGCTTTCCAGCACGACCCAATATGCTCACCATGCAAGCATAATGTTCCATCATTGGTTCAATTCCGTAATCTGTAGACATGCTGTTGAAGTGTTTTCTCCCCACATCTGCAAGACCACCTTGGCTACATGCAGAAAGAAGACTTGTGAAAGTGACACAATCTGGTTTTTGTCCTCTACTCTGCATCAAGTGAAAGACATCGATAGCTTCTTTGGTCATTCCATGCATTGCATATGCACCAATCATTGCATTCCAACATGCCAAATTAAGCACAGGTAACTTATCGAAACAGCGCTTAGCTGCAACTATCCTTCCACAGTTTGAATACATATCAATAAGAGCGCTACCCACATAAACATCATCAGCATACCCCCTTCTAAGGGAGAAGCAGTGAGCTGCCTTTCCATGACATAATGCAGTAATATTTGCACAAGCTGGAAGCACACAAGCGAGAGTTAAAGAATTAGGTTGCATCCCAGCCTTCTGCATCTCCCCGAAAAATTTTAAGGCCTGCAAATCCTTGCCATTTTGTGAGCAGCAAGCGAGCATCGAGGTCCACGAAACAACATTCAGATCGATCCCTTGGGCCTGAAATTTTCTAAATCTTCTTAATGCCTCGTCAACCATTCCATTTCGCGACAGTCCAGCAACCAAAGCGTTGCAACAACAGACATCCTTGTAATCCATGTCTTCGAAAACCTGTAACATCTCCAAAGGAACCCGACACTTACTATACATATCTAGAAGTGAACTAGCAACAGAATTATCTGATCCAACTCCACACTTGATCCCATAACTGTGAACCTGAACTCCCACACTTAAATTTTCTACATCACCAACTGCAGAGAGAACACTGGAAACACTAACTTCATCACCATTAACACCATTTGCATGCATTCTTCGAAACATCAGTATTGCGTCCAAACAATGACCGCTCTGATTAAACCCCGAAATCATACCATTCCAAGAAACCATGTTAGGTTCAACACCTAATTCGCCCATTTTATCAAACAGTCCAAGGGCATTCTCCACATTTCCTTTCTTGGCATAACCAGAAGCCAACGCACTACAAGAAACCACATTCGGTTCAGACATTGTATCGAACACATTATGTGCTTCTTTCAATTCATTGAACTTCACATACATATGAAGCAGAGAAGATTCAACAAACAAATCAACCACAAGCCCAGAAGCCAAACAGAATCCGTGAACTTGTTTACCTAATTTGACAGCCGATAAGCCCGCACAGGCCTTAATAGCACTGGGAACGATGTGGGCATCAGGAAAAAGCTCAAAAGCAAACATCTTTGCCAGCAAATCAAGAACATGCCGAAATTCATTGAATTTCGAGGCAGCATTGATGAGAGTACTGAATGAGAAAAAGTCGGGCTCGGGAATCGAACTAAGAAGACTATATGCATTCGAAAAAGATTGATGATTTGCGTATAGGGAAAGAATTTTGGTGGTGAAATCCGATTGTTTAAGAAAGCCTGATTTGAGGATAAAGGCGTGAGCTTGCGTTGTTTGAGAAAGGGTTGCTTTCAAAGGGTTAAGGCTGTTTAATCGGTAAATCTGATGGCTCAAATGGTCAAATAACGGCAGAGATTGAGCTTGTCGGAGCATCTGATGGCCGCCGTCAGGATGGACAAATAGAATCCGGTAAGAGGTCGTTAATTTGGCGGCAAATGTTCAATTAAAACAGCTAGACAAAAATGAATATATAAGTTCTTATTATATATTTGATAATACTCGATAAATGTTTAATTGAGCCATAAATTGTTAAGAGTTTTGACTTTTTTTTCCTTATCAATCCACTCGAGTTAGTGTATATCGTTAGACTGATACTGAATAAGAACCCCAATCGTAATGATAACACATTTTCTCAATCAATATGATTTGTTAAAGATTGGAAGCAAACTATCAATTTCTTGGGATAAAAATATTGTTGGTGTGTTTTTCACCATTTTCAGACTTTAGCGATAACTTAGTGCTTTCGTCGAGATATTACTAGTCGTTAGATATGATTTGTTATAGATAATATCCATTACGCTAATTGCAATGAAATTTTCTTAGTTCTATTTGTCACACTGAGCTCGTAATCACTTTCATCATGTACCTGTTATTGGTGCTTGTAAAGTGTGTGGCTATGCAAAGGAAGATACTCTACACACATTGCGGGATTGCAGTTGGTCAAGGCAGCTATGGCGTTTGATTGTCAGCCGCCGAGATTTTCTTCAGTTTTGTAGCTTTCAGGACACCTTTGAGTGGGTTTCGTCTAACTTGACAGCATCTTGGGGTGCTATAGAGGGGTTGAGATCTCCTCACCCCCACTTTCCTCACCTCCTTTGTGACCGCGCGACACGTGGCAGCAAGGGAGGGTGGTGAGGCTAGATGAGGGTCACCTGCATCTAGCCTCACCACCTCTCCTTGCTGCCACATGTCGAGGGGTCACGCGTCACCGCACCCCCTTGCGGTGAGGGGATCCTATCCCGCTATAGAGCGGCCGGGTGAATGGCGATATGTTTTTTGAGAAACAGTAATGAGTATTTGGTACTGGAGAAACCAAAAAGTCCATGACTGTATAAATCAGTTTCCTTCCTCCACGTGTGTTAGGAATGAAATAGTTTGTCGTGTAAGTAAGTTATTGTTAGCTCATTGCATTCCAGGATAGAATAGTAGTATCAGATGTAGGTTGTAAGTACCAGGTTGTATGTCTGACTGTAACCATGCATTTTATTTTTGCAATAAGATCATTTCCTTCGCCAAAAAAAAAAATATAAAGTTTGGTGTAGCTTACACTCTTCGGTTAATGGGATAGGATCACCTCACCGCAAGGGGGTGTGGTGATGCGTGACCGCGCGACACGTGGCAGCAATGGGGTGGCGAGGCTAGATGAGGGTCACCCTCATCTAGCCTCACCACCCCTCTTTGGTGCCACGTGTCGCGTGGTCACAAAGGGAGTGAGGAAAGTTGGGGTAATGAGCATGGAACGTTGTGGGTATACATTCTTCAGTTTACTTTTATTAATATCCGCTATACATAAGATTTTTTTTGTCATATAGAACTGGGGTCTCACTAGAAGCAAACTCTCTATTCTTTGGGATGGAGGTACTGTTTAGCTGTCTCTCACCCTTTTCAAATCCTAACGACAGCTTTTCTTGTCGTTGAGATATACTGGGTATGTGTTATTGTTGTATTATAAAAGCAATATTTCAAGCTGGAAAGAATATTAGAGGCATTGAAGAAGGAGAAAATAAGTGAAGGTCGAAGAAGGGGACTAACACGAAAGAATTCAGTGAAGAAGTGGATTAGAGAGACGTAATCTACCAAGATGTCAGGATTAAGTCTTTGTCTGAGGATTATGAAGCTCATACATATGAAAATAACGTTTAGTGTGAAAGGTTAATTGTAACGATCTATTTTTGTTCACCGAATTCTATATCGGTCATCTATTTAGGTCTAGTAACGTTACTATAGATCTGAAAATACTATAACTTTCAACTTTTCAAGATTTTGTTTTTCTTGGCTCAAAAAATTTAATCATATTTGACATTTGGTATAGGTTCATACTTATATACCATGATATACATTTCATTCTTTACAATGTGTTATTATGTATTTACGTTTCAAGCAATTTACATTTTAACGACCAAGATTCTTGCAGCAGATTACATATCTTTGCATCTGTTTGGGAATGTCGAGGGCTACTATAGGCTTGACAGAAGTAAAGAATATCAACCCAGCGAGCTTTTGTCTCGTCGGGTTGGGATCTCCTCACCTCAATTTTCCTCACCTCTTTTGTAACCACGCGACACGTGACAGCAAGGGAAGCATCGCTAGATCCATCAAGGATCCCCTACTATCTACCAGACCTTTACTGTTCAACAATAATTTCAGATACCGTAACTATAAGGGAGAATATCATGTCGCTTCAAAAGGAGAGACGAAATTGTACCGCACTGAATTTGACTGTGAAATGACCATCTTGTCCTTTCAACAAACAACAAATAAGCAAATTCTCTATTTTATATTAAAATCCAAACAACTCAAGTCTAACGCTTTTTTACAATTTATCAACGTATACATTTTCGTTTTATAACATACCATGACTATATGTACTAGCGTTAACTGTATTACAGTTATCACTTATCTGGAAACCAATTATCAGTGACTGTGTTTCAAAGATTTATATATTGGATTACGGTTACCAAATATATACATGAAACAGTAACGTAAACTGAAACAACTATCAACTTCTTTTTCACCATAGATTCAGTGATTATTGAAACCTGAGTAAATAACTTGTTGAGGTTGGGTTATGGCGCATAAGATTACGAGAGCCTGAAGTATTTGGAAGCTATTCTTAGACCATTCCTTGTGTTATTAGAGAAAACCCATATGACCATTCTATGAGTTATTCTTTGATTACCATGAAAATAGCTATAGATTTGTCAGCATTACTGAATTTTATTTACTCGGACTTTCGTTTTCGTTTACTTGGAAATGATTAATTATTATTTGTATTTATGTATACTATGAGATACATTTCATTTTTTTTCATATTTCCAATCTGACCTTTAACTAAAAGTGTCAATATCTTATCTCAATATGTTTATACTGCTTGCCCTATTTGAATAATTCTGAAGATAAATAAAATGAAGCCAATAAGCGTAAGCAATAAAATTGGGGGGAAATATTAGGGACTTTTTGCCCCCAAAAGATAACATGATAGACGACCACAACAACAAATACCTAATATATCTCAACAAGAGCAAAAGCTATCGCTAAGGTCTGTAGAAGATGAAAGGCAGACAAACAATACATCCATCCTAAAAGATTGATAGTTTGCTGTAAAAAGCTCCAACTATATATGTAACTTAGATGGCAAATTCTTCAAACGTTAACATTTCAATAATTGCCTTGTCCACTTTTTGCCCAAGGAAAATGAGTGACCACATTTTATATTGTTTGCTATCTGCTTACTTTAAAAAAAAAAAAAGGAAAAGAAGAGAAAAGAAAACGGGTCTGTTGCTCAAAGCTGTTATATTTATTGCACATGGTTTCTTCGGGATAGGATCCTCTCACCGCAAATGGGGTGCGGTGACGCGTGACCGCGCGACACATGGCAGCAAGAGCGGGTGGTGAGGCTAGATGAGGGTCACCCGCATCTAGCCTCACCACCCCTCTTTGCTGCCACGTGTCGCGTGGTCACAAAGTGGGTGAGGAAAGTGGAGTTAGGAGATCCCAACCCGGTTTCTTCACTGGTTTTCCATCATAAATTTCTATTATATTTATTTTATAATTTTTAAAGTTTCTCGAACATAGGCTAATGGTGACAATGATGCATAACTTAAATGCTTACAAGTGGGGCTTTACATTCAATGAATGTCGACTACCCTCTAAGAAAATTATGAGTTGATTCTTTCATTTAGAAGGATTATTTCATTGTTTCATTTAGAATGATTATTCCATTTCCGATGGAGTTAAAGACACATTTTTTTCACTTTGGAATATGATGGAATAGAGCAAAATGACTCACTAAATTAGCTGCGCTTCTTATATTGTAAAGTCAAATATGATGGAATAGATCAAAATGACTCGCTAAATTAGCTGTGCTTCTTGTATTGTGAAGTATGAGTTGATCGACATAGCTTGACGCAATTTTTATTATGTATCATCGGAAAATAACTTCTGTGTGTTTCTAGCACATGTGTATGGTTGCACATCCGATCCCTCATACCCTGCCATAGACGGAAACCTCTATGGTAATGGGGGTAATGTTGTTGCTGTTCACATTTGTGAACGTATTATTTATTCAAATATTTTATGTATATAAACACAAGGCATCCATATAATGAACTCTGTCAAATTGAGTAAAGTCATGCCATATACATTCATTTGAACTTTTGTTATCTCATCTATATTTAAATGATACGATCTCACGTTACTCGTATAGATGCCTAAATAGTTTAGTTTTATTCGCTCTATATATTCATTATTTGACAATACAATTTTCAAATTGGTTGACAAACAATTTCATGTAATTTTATTAGACTCGAACAGAGTGCCAAAGTAGTTTTCTTACATCCAGATTAACTTTAGCATGTATCTTACATTTCCTTAAATTGCGTTAATTATACAACAAAGCATATATATGCTATTGTAAACATAGGAGATAATAAACAAACATTCACGACGTTGACTGAGAGTTTAAATTACATGTTTGGTCAAATTGATAGGCAAGTTGATCATCAAACCCTGTTTAGAACAAGACAATAGGAAAATTTCTGTATATTTCTCAATGAATCTTTACACTGTTTTACACTTTGATTTATAGCCCTGCCTCTACAACAATGTATGGTAACCGAATATTTACATTTACTCGCACTAATTTCTGTATACTACAATCACGGGATTATGTAATCATATCCCCTAATTTTTGGTAATCTATTAAATGGAAAGATTCTATGTATATTGTCAACACTCCCCCTCAAGTTGAATTGTGGGATCCACGACATTCAACTTGCACAATATGTCCTCAAACGACCTTCCATTGATTGCCTTTGTCAACACATCGGCCAGCTGATCTTTAGACTGAACAAACGGTAGATCAATGACTCCCCCTTCTAGCTTTTCCTTGATAAAGTGACGATCAATCTCCACATGTTTGGTGCGATCGTGTTGCACCGGATTCTCAGATATGCTAATAGACGCCTTATTGTCGCAATACAACGGCATAGGTAGATTAACTCGTAGGCCAATATCACTAAATAGCTTCTGGATCCACAGTATTTCTGTTATTCCTTTAACTATCCCACGGAACTCCGCTTCTGCACTAGATAGAGCAACTACCTTTTGCTTCTTGCTTCTCCATGTTACCAGATTTCCTCCAACTAGCACGAAGTACCCAGACGTGGACTTTCGATCTACTATGTTTCCTGCCCAATCAGCATCTGTATACGCTTGAATGTCTAAGTGTCCATTATTCTTGAACAGAATCCCTCTCCCTGGTGTGTGCTTTAAATACTGTATGATACGCATCACTGCATCCATATGATGTTCCTGAGGACTATGCATGAACTGACTTACCAAACCCACTGAGAATGCAATATCGGGCCGTGTGTGAGATAAGTAAATCAACTTTCCAACCAGTCGCTGATACCGTCCTTTATCTGCAGGAGTTGCTCCATCAACATTCTGTAGCTTGAGATTTACTGCCATCGGTGTGTTAGCTGGCTTACAGTCGAGCATCCCAACCTCAGTAAGAAGATCCAGAATATACTTTCTCTGTGATATATAGATACCCCTCTTCGACCTCAAAACCTCAATACCGAGGAAGTACTTCAGACTTCCAAGATCCTTCATTTCAAATTTGGTAAACAAATGCTTTCGAAGCCGAGATATCTCCTCAGTATCATCTCCTGTGATTACCATATCATCAACATAAATGATTAAGCAGGTCACCAATCCCTTTCGTCGTTTGATGAACAACGTATGATCTGCATTGCTTTGGCGATATCCATCTTGCTTCATCACTTCAGTAAACCTTCCAAACCAAGCACGCGGGGACTGCTTCAACCCATACAACGCCTTTCTCAACTTGCAGACTTCCTGTTTTCCAAAGTCACTTGAGAAACCTGGAGGGGGATCCATATATACTTCTTCTTTTAAGTCGCCATGCAAAAACGCATTTTTAACGTCAAACTGGTGGAGTGGCCAGTCTCGAGTCGCTGCAATTGAGAATAATACCCTAATAGTATCAATTCGGGCCACAGGTGAAAAAGTTTCAGAGTAATCTACCCCATACGTTTGAGTATATCCTTTTGCAACCAGACGGACCTTGTATCTTTCAACACTTCCGTCAGCTTTATACTTGATAGTAAATACCCAGCGGCACCCAACTGACCTTTTTCCATGAGGAATGGAGCACTTTTCCCAAGTATTATTTTTTTCAAGTGCCTTCATTTCAGTTAGCATAGCCTCCTTCCACATTGGATGTGCTTGAGCCTCTTCAATTGTTCGTGGAATGTTTTCAGAACACAGCGTCACAAAGAATCCCTTAGCAATATCTGATACTCCACCCATAGGCATATTCACTGGGTACTGAACCGTTCTTGAAATTCTTTCCGGAGAGTACCGTTTGGGTGGCACTCCTCGTTTCGCCCTTGGAGGTAAAGTTCGTACCTGTACCTGTTGCTGCTCACCAAAAACATTAGTGGATACAATAGGCATATGCATTTCTGAACTATGATCAGGTGAGTGATTATCATTTGGGATCTCAAGTATAGGTTCAACATGGGAATTATTATTCGGGGTATGAGGCACAGAATTGATAATATCAGAGTCATCATGATTACCACTAGAAACAGACAGTTCATTAGTTGTATCCAAAAATGTTACCTTTGGCACTTCATTCACCGGTGGTGGCAAACCCTTGGGTTGAACTGGCGCCATGAGAGGTACCTTGTTGGGAGCTGCAGTGCAGTCGGCGCCACCTACTTGCCCTGTTGGTTCAGTCGTTGTACAGGTGGGTGATGGTATCAACCAATCGAGAGATCCGTCACTGTTACTGTGGCTCTCCCCCTGAACTCGAGATTGGGTGATGTAGTAATATTCAGTTTCAAGGAAGGTACAGTTCATGGTGACATGTATACGATGAGTTCGGGGGTTGTAACAACGGTATCCTTTTTGGGTAACAGCGTACCCAACAAAGATACATTTATCGGAACAAGGATCAAGTTTATTTCTTTCATGTTGAGGGGTATGAACAAAGACTGTGCAACCAAATGTCTTAGGTGGCAGGGTGTATATGGATGGGATAGGGTATTGTGTGGCTAGGGTCTGAATAGGGGTTTGATACTGAAGAATTTTAGTAGGAAGTCGATTTATAAGGTACGTGGCAGTAGATACCGCCTCCGGCCAAAAACTCATCGGGACGTGCGAATCTAGCATCATAGCTCGTGTCATCTCTAGGATAGTACGGTTTTTTCTTTCAGCTACCCCATTTTGCTCAGGAGTATAAGGGCATGATGTTTGGTGAATGATACCCTTTTCATTGAGAAACTGACTTAAGGTTGTGTTAATGTACTCCCCTCCATTGTCGGATCGAAGAATTTGGATTTTTGTTTTGAACTGTGTGAGTATCATATTGTAGAACTGAACGAATTTTTGATGGACTTCAGATTTATTTTTCATAATATACAACCAGGTCATTCGTGAAAAATCGTCAACAAATATAACGTAATAATGAAACCCAAGTGGGGTATTATACAGGGATGGTCCCCAGACATCAGAATGGATCAAAGTAAACATGTGATCAACACGAGTATTATTAGCTAAATACGACGCCCGAGTGTGTTTTGCCCGGAGACAAGTATCACAAGTAAGGTCAAGTTTTTCGGATGTAAACAAGGTAGGAAATAAACGTTTTAAGTAACTAAATGAGGGATGCCCTAACCGGCGATGCCACAACCACACCTGTCTTTCAACCGATCCGGTGGCAAGATTGGACTGTCCCTGTTGCACCACTGCATCAACAAAATAGAGCCCATAGCGTTCAGTACCACGCCCAATGATCGCCCCCGTATGAATGTCCTGCAAAAAACAGCAATTAGGATACAACATAACAATACAGTCTAGTTCTTTGGTAACATGGCTGACTGATAAAAGTTTTGTGGATAAAGAGGGTACGTAGAGACAGTTTTGTAGGGTGATGTTTGGAGTGACTGAGATCGACCCTCCACCCTTAACCGGGACATATTCTCCATTAGCAGTTTGGACAATTGTTTTGGTTGGTGGGCTATGAGTGATTAAGTCGGTGGGGTCATTGGTCATAGAGTCTGTGGCTCCACAGTCAAATATCCACTGTGGGGACCCACGTGTATTATGGCAGTAAGAGACTGGACATTGGTCGGGTGATTTCGTGGTTTGTTTAAGGCCAGGGGTAACATTGGTATTTTCTGACAAACCCAGGGGTTCAGGTGTATTTATGGGTAACTGTAAGGCTGCGGTTGTCATTTCTGGAGAGTTCAGGGGTTCTGACGTATTTATTGTAACCTGCGGGACCTGTTTGTCATTCTCAACAAAGTCAGGGATGCAACCAGAAATAACACAAGTCCTACTAATATTTTCTGTAAGTATGGGGGTATGAGTTGTAATATTATTTCCTGGGGGTATAAAAATGTCATTTAGGGTTAGGGATGAATCCCTAACCCGTGTACCTTCCACGCAGCCGCTGCTGCTTCCGTCTCTGGTTGCTTTGCTGGTTGCTCTGCTCTCTGGTTCTTGGCCACAGCTGCCTCCTTTTTCCTCCTTGTTGCCAGATTCTCCTTCATTGGTGGTCTGGGCGACATTGGCTTGAGCTTTGGCCTTGAACTCGTCCCACCACTCCGGGTATCCATGGAGTTTAAAGCACTTATCCCGAGTATGTCCCTTCTTCTTGCAGTGGGTACATTCTATGTTGGATTTATCTTCTCCCCCCCCTCCGTGATGGTTTCCCTGAGCGAGGGGGTTGGGTCTCCCGTTTTCTGTTGAGTTCCATTGGTGATTTCATCACCAGGCCTTGACCTATGCCCCCTTCCGTCCCAGATGATGATCCATGATGATCTGATGGGACCAGTACTCCCCTTTGCACCTCTGACCTCCGTAGTTCATTATAAGCTGCCTCCACATTGGGTCTGGGGTCACGCTTCAAAAGCTCCTTTTTTGTGTCTGCAAATTTCTCATCAACAGCTAGCAATAGCTGATAGAGCCTCTGCTCTTGAACCTTTTTCGTATATGTTGCAATATCAGTGGGTGACTCCATGGGATTTGGATCCATGGAGTCAATAGTCATCCAAAGGCCCTGAAACTGGTTCCAAAGGGCTTCTAGCGTTCGGTTACCTTGCTTTATTGTATAGCATTGCTTATGGAGATCGAAAATTTGCAACGGATCGCTTCCTGAGCCGTATGTAATTGCTAATCCGTCCCAGAGGGCTTTCGCGGTTGAATATTTTGAGACATTGTTTACTAGACTATCATCGATATTATCAATTAGCCATGTGAATACTAATTGATCACTCTGCTCCCAGTTTTGGTAAGATGGTTCGGTTGGTGCAGGAGGAGAAGGCACCCCTGTGATATGGGAACCTTTTCCCCTGCCCCCAATAGCTATTTTCATAAGCCTGCTCCACAGGTTATAATTGGTGTTATTGAGTTTTACTTTCAGCACCAAGTTTGCAGAGGTGGTTGGAGAGGGTTGCAGGTTCATGCTATGCTGTAAAAAACGTGCAAACTGTTCAGAAAAGTCAAAATTGGCAGGGAAGTTTGGCTTGCTCTCAGTTGTTTCAGGTTTTTTGGTACTTTCTGGGGTTTGTGACATGGTTGATTCTGTTGCAGGTATAACAGGCAGAATATGCTTGGATTTTGGTCCGAGAGTCCGGGAAAGGTTAGACAGAGGCAGTGAGGAATCAGATTCTGAGCCTCACCTACTTCAGCACTTTACGGGTATTACTACTTGATCAGCAGTAAGGTATGGCAATGATGAAGAAACAAAATTCTGAGCCAACAAATGCCCAGAAATCACAGTAGGCTTGATTGAGAAAAAGTCTGCTCTGATACCATGTTTAGAACAAGACAATAGGAAAATTTCTGTATATTTCTCAATGAATCTTTACACTGTTTTACACTTTGATTTATAGCCCTGCCTCTACAACAATGTATGGTAACCGAATATTTACATTTACTCGCACTAATTTCTGTATACTACAATCACGGGATTATGTAATCATATCCCCTAATTTTTGGTAATCTATTAAATGGAAAGATTCTCTGTATATTGTCAACAAACCCTAGATATATGATGTAGTATAATCTTGTGAAACTTTTTGCGCAAATAGGTTAATTGGAAAAACTGTTACTATAATTTTGTCAACCCTCGATAAGAGTAGATCAGGCACTGACAAAATATAGATGCACTATCATTTTATACAAAAAAAAAATAGTCAACTTTTTGTCTAGTAATTAAACATTATAATGATTAGTTTTCAGTTAATAAGATTCAAAAGATGGCACATAGGTCCTTTTCTTAAAAAGAAAAAACAGTTGCCTTGTTACAACTTATAATCAGTAGAGTGACACCAAAGGTTTCTCGCTAGGAGTGTTAAACGAACAGAACAGTTTGCGAACTGTTCGAATTTGATTCGTATTCGATTTAAGTTCGTTTGTTAATTTATTTAAACGAGTCGAATTCAAACACCTATTTGGGTTCGTTAAGTACAAAGAGTCAAATTGTACGCAAACTGTTTGGTTCGTTTTTATCGAGCCGAACTCGAACTAATTTTAAAGCTCGTTACAGTAAATGAACCAAGCTGAACAGTTCCTTTAGCTAAACAAATTCAAATTCGAAACCTATTATTCGGTTTGCCTTGTTTTGTTAACACCCTACTTCTGACGTACTCCTAAAGAAAAAAGTGGATAATAATATTGAGGCGTACTGAAACAAAGGTATGGTGATATTTTTAAAATAAAAAATATGTTCAATTAGTACTTAATCAAGCAACAACTTATAACTACTCAGATGTAATATATTTTCATTTCAATCAAAAGGCGTTTCTGATGCACTACGTTTTTGCGTTTGCACAAGTTTTGGAGAGGGGCCAGATCGCTTCGCGATATGATGTTCGCAACATTACCCTACACTTTATGTAAAAGGATGTTTCTATAATTCGAACATGTAACTTCAAGGTCACAAAACAACAACCTTATCAGTTGCTCCAAGGCCCGTCCTCCTATTTTCATTTCAATCATGAAAGCTAAATCACATGCTTGTGCCACAATACAAGCAGTCATGCTACCACAGCTAAAGCGATAGATCACAGTTGAATGGGAATGGTTAAGCAAAGCATGAGGTACAATTGAATCAACAAATTATTTCTATAAAAACTACAAATCAAATTATTACAGAAAGAAAAACAATTGACTTTATATTTCTAGACTCAGAATAAAAAATTACAGGCAATTTTGTTTTGTGTAGCAACTGAAATTTGGTTGACTTACAAGTAGTGTTTTGTTTTGTTTTTTCAACTCAAAACTTGATTTCAGACTTTTGACTCGTAATTTATGAGCGAATCACGGAAAAAAGTAGATTTAATTTTCTTCACTTAGCTGTCTTGCAAAGTACAAATAACTTAGGAAACTGAAATCAATAGATCGAGTCTGAAGCGAGCCTCAAGGACTGACGAGTACTTATAAAAAAAACTCTTATAATTCCGAAGCATTTGACTTATCAAAAACTTATTTCTATTTTGGTTTACATTTACTACAACATGTATCACTCCATCTCCATTATGGGTCATCAGGAAAAACATCTGTGTGTTTCTAACAGATAACTATGGTTGCGTACATCCGACCTCCACACCCCGCTACAGATAGGAGCTATGTCAATGTGGTAATGTTGTTGTTGTAGTATCACTCAATCTCCACTAATTTGGTTATTATGTCCAGATTAACAAAATCATTACGCGCTACTTGACTTGAAATTTATTGGACGATGCGAAGGTCCAACTCGGATACCTTAGAAACACGATTAGAAATAAAACTTTTGTGAAGTCTGTTGCCAAAACATAGGGCATATGTTAGTTAAGCGATATCCCTCTACGGTATGGTTTGACGAGATCCGTTTGTAAATTAGGTTGTATAAATGTTGGGAACAGATCTCCTAATCCCCCTTTAAGGGGTATTAAACGAACTGCTGACACGTGGCACACATGGGATGGTGAGGCTAGGTGCGGGTGACCCCCACGGCCCCACCCAGCTTCACCACCACATGTGTGCCATGTGTTGGGCGGTCCCAAGGGGGATGAAGGGAACGGGGGTCGGAGGATCCCGATCCATAAATGTTGTATAGTTAGTCAGAGTTCGTACAACCTTTTATTTTGTATTTACGTTAATGAAATAACAAGAACATGCCCTTTTCAGATGTAGGTCCATCTGAATGAACTAAATATATGTGTTTTTTTTCATGTTTATTTCTTTTGATTTTCTTGTTCTAATGTACAATTTTCTTAATGGATGATAACTAAATTCTAATATAAGTCAATGATGAGACTGATGGTATAAGACGGATTGAGGAAACTTTCCCTCGCCTAAACATTTTATAACAAAGAAAATAACTATTTCCATTTTTGAAAATTGTTTTGACAGGGAAAAGATGAATAGTAAAACATGCCCACACTAAAGAAAAATAGTACAAATATTAATTAGGTATAGATCATGTGATACACACATGAGAATAACGGAAATTGAGCATGTAAGTTAAGGCTAGCCATGTGAGATTTGTTCTTCAAGAATTTATTATAAGCGGAACTTATTCTTGAACCAATTCCATTACATCAAACACATATACCCAAAATATTTTAGTAATACACCCAAAGTCGTTTATACTGAAACCCTGTGGCCATGTGCAGTTGTTACAATTAAAAAGACGTTTTTGGTGTAATAACCTTTCGTGTTTGCACATGGTTCATGGAAGGGTCAGATCGCTTTATCAACAATTTGCTTGTGTAGGGAGAAATTTGGTATTTTCTGAATCCTTATGTAAGGAGTCGTTCACCCATTAATAAATAGACCATTTGTTTCAGAGACATAAAACAAATTTAGAATTCATCTTTATGCAAGTCATCTCGTTCAAACGTATCTAAGTAATTGGTATTTGCTTTCAACATAGAAAGCATAGATCTGATGTACGCAGTTTTACCCTATACTTTATACAAGAGACTGTTTTCGCAACTCGAACACGTGACCTCAAAGTCACAAAATAACAACATTTCCAGTTGCTCCAAGTTCAGCCCTAGTACTTTTGACAACTATGTACACATAATCATGCAATGCTAAAACATACGATATCTTGAAGAATAAAAGTCTTTTCATTCTAGTGAGTAGGGTCTGATCATACTAGCTGGAAAGTTTCTTTCTTATGGTGTTCTTTAAAAAAATTTCTAAATAGCGTTCTCATTGCATAATGCTCCTGCGTTGACACAGCGTCCGAGGAAAGACATGATCAATTTGCAATATGATATACATAGTCTTATCCTACATTATGTGTAAGAGCTGTTTTCACATCTCGAAACCGTGACTTCAAAATCACAAAACAGCAATCTTACCAGTTTGTTCTAAGAGTCGCCCTCAAGTTAACCATTAACTATATCTACATACTGCAAAAGTTTTCAAATATAATACCAAAAAAGGCCCATAGAATATGGTATTGACCAGTGCAAAATATTTAATAACATTAAACACTAATTATTTCTACAAACGTAATATAAAACTTTCCAAGTAAAGTCCACTACTTCACATAGCAAAGGTTAACAAAATCAAAAGACATGTAACGACTTTTCAAAGATTAGTTTGAACAAGTTGGATGTTGATTCTGACCTCTCCATTGCTCTTCTATTGGGAAGACCATGTGGCTTAAGATTGGAGTCCTGACGTCTAGAACGTGCTACTTATTGAATATGCCTGCCCTGAATTACTCAGCCTTTCACGGAGATAAATCAGGCAAAATAAAAATAATAATAAAATATTTTTTTTATTATAACTTTTATTTTATTGCTCAATTTGCAGAATCCCATGTGATCATGTCATTGTAACGAAAACCTGTGTCCTATTTAATCGAGTGTAAACTGCAGGCAGGATCTAAGTTTCATTCACCAATAAATCTTCTCACAACCCTTTTCTCTTTCATCAATTTCATTCTCTCAAACCATGGTAAACATGAATGTTCTTGCACCATTGGCTCTCATAGCTTTTTTCTATTGCCTTATGGGTAGTTCAAATGCTTTCCCCGTCTCTGGATGGATGAGCGCTCATGCTACATTCTACGGTGGCGCCGATGCCTCCGGCACCATGGGTATGTTTATTATTACACGCGTTTTTTTATCAGTGTATAACTATTATATAAGAAAAATGATATAAGTCGATCAAAAACTTGATTGAATATGATATAGTCTCTTTCAAAACGCTTTTCAGCTTATGCAAAATAACAGATGTAATTAATGAGAGTGCTCTCCCTCTTTTTTCTTGTTGAACTTTGCAATGTAATTATAACATAAAAGTCAAATTGTGAATGAAGTAGACTAATGAAAAAAATGGAAAATGTTAAATATGCACCTTCTCTTCGGTCATTGGTCCAAATTATTAACGTTGTTTTCTATCGTTTGTTGGTTTCATTTTGAATGGAGTCAATCACACTCTTTGTTGACTTTGGAATATAATAGAATAAAGCAAAATAACTCACTAAATTGGACGCGCTTCTTATATTATGAAGTATCAGTTGATCGACATAGCTTAACACATCATTATGGGTCATCGGGAAACAACCTCTTTGTGTTTTTAACACATGCGTATGGTTGCATACATCCGACCCCCATACCCCGTCATATGCGAAAGTCTATAAGAAAATGGGGTAATGTTGTTGTTGTGGTGGTTCATGAGAAGACTAATACTATGAACTGTAAACAGGGGGTGCATGTGGGTATGGAAATTTGTACTCAACAGGCTATGGTACAAGAACAGCAGCGTTGAGTACTGCATTGTTCAATGATGGAGCATCTTGTGGCCAATGCTACCAGCTCATATGTGACTACAGGGCCGACCCACAATGGTGCATCAAAGGAACCTCCATAACCATCACCGCCACCAACTTTTGTCCTCCCAATTGGGCGGAGGCTAGTGACAACGGTGGCTGGTGCAACCCACCCCGCCCCCATTTTGACATGGCTCAACCTGCTTGGCTAAGGATCGGTATCTATAGAGGTGGCATTGTTCCTGTGCTATACCGAAGGTACGAATATTCTTGAAACACAATAAAACTACTAGTGATGGTAATAAGATTGTTGATTTGTGAGAGTGGATCTACTTTTGAACAAGTTGGGTTGATTGATCCTGGTTTATTTGTCAATTGATTTCAGTTAAAATTAGGGGTGTTATCGAACCGAGCCGAGCCGAGCCGAATACTAGATTTTTGAATTCGGATTCGTTTAGATAAAGGAACTATTTAGCTCGGTTTGTTTAGCTAAACAAGTTTTAAAATTGGTTCGAGTTCGGCTTGATAACACTATAACTATTTAAACGGGCCGAACAATTTGTGAACAATTTTGCTCATTTAACTAAACGAGCCCAGACAGATACTCGAATTTGGCTCGTTTAAGTAAAATTGACTAACAAACTCGAACCAAATATGAACCAAACTCAAACAGTTTGTGAACTAGTCAGTTCGCTTAACAGCCCTAGTTAAAATGTTAGTGTAATCATGTTTATTACATAAATCCATGTTCTTTGAAGCATTTTAGTATACTTTTTGGTTATTTTATTTGTTATGTATATGCATGATACTTAAAACTTTAGTTGTCTAGAGTTCTGGAGACACTCGGAAAACAAATTATGTGTGTTTCTAACACATAAGATGGTAGCGTACATCCGACTCTTTATACCTCATCATAGGCGGAGCCTCTAAGACAATATGCTAATGTTGTTGTTGTGATGTTTTGGCTTCAAATTATTGTTTGAAATTGGTATGAGACAGTATTTGTGATAAAATCCGTGCTGAAAGTATCACCATTATGCTATCTAACTTATAAAGGGACATTTTTTTTTGGTGATGCAGGGTTCCTTGTAGAAAGCGTGGTGGAGTTAGATTCACAATAAACGGTCGAGATTATTTCGAGCTTGTGACAATCACCAATGTGGGAGGGGCCGGCTCGGTTCGATCAGTTCAAATTAAAGGCTCAAGAACAAACTGGATGCCCATGGTCCGAAATTGGGGTTCAAATTGGCAGTCAAATAGCTATCTCGACGGACAATCCTTGTCTTTTAGGGTCACTACGAGCGATGGAGTAACCAAGGATTTCATTGACATTGTCCCATCAAATTGGGGTTTCGGACAGACGTTTTCGAGTCGAGTACAATTTTAAGCTCAAAGTGTGTCAAGATGTTCATACCGAGTGGCAGCGGCATGCTTTGCTATATTAGTAATTAAAGCAGCCCGCCGAGATCTATTGGATCACGAGATCTTTATTTACGAAAGCTCGAGTTCGAAATGTTGTTGGGTTTTGATCAAGGACCCATGAACTTGAGACCGCAGAATGTTACAACAAAATATCCCAACGAAAACAAAAGCTATTGTTAGGGTCTGGAGAGGGTGAGAGGTGTAGAATGTTAAACACACTGTATACATAGGAGAAATTTGGGATATTATTGATGCTTAGTGTAAACATTAATTTCCAAGAAATGGTGGTTTATTCAAGCTCATAGTATTAAACTGGAGATTGGATACGCTCAGTTAATTCAAGTATTTACAGGATTTGCATGCTTATCTGTAGTTGGGTTGGCTCCAACTGATTTGGCTTTCAAGTATGGAGGGATCATCTATGTTGGATTTTAATGTGGGTGAGACTGATAAAAGTGGGATTAAAGTTACTGGGAAGCGCAAAAGGTTACATTTTTAATCTTCTTCTTTCTTCATTTGTGTCATCATGTTTTATATGTCGGTTGATTTGATTAACTAAGTTGGCTGCGATTCTTATGAAGTAAAAGTTGATCGATAGTTTTCATTATAGTCATCAGAAAACAACTCTGTGTGTTTCTAGCACATGAGTACGGTTATGTACAACCGACCCAATACACAGCCATAGACGGAAGTTTCTAACACAATTAGATAATATTACCGTTGTTGAAGATGATCTGATTAGCTAACAAAATGAAGAGAAGAACCTTTTTCATTATCTCCAAAAAAAAAAAACAACTCCCAGAAACATAATCTTGTGAAGCACAAATCATGAAATCCTTCTTACAACAATTTGCAGAAAATTCTCTCCTATCTACCATAGAGTTCTGAAAAAATTGCATCAAGTTTTCCCTCACCAAGAACAGGTTTATTTCAAAACCAATTCCTCCATAAGTAGCCTTCTTGATCTATCAAGGTTGAGAATACACAAGTAAACATGCTCCTCAAGCTCCTCTAAGTGACTCATAATCCCCATTTGATTGATTCTGAGTTCCTTCACAACCTCCTTTAGCATCTCATTGTTTCTTTTTCTTATACACAAATCAGCTACAAACTTACTATGTTCCACTTCATCATTGAACCTCATTACAAGCCTACTCATTGTATCAAAATCATTCATCAACAAATACAACCCTTTTGCTGCAGCATCAAGTTGAGCTTCCAATCTCTGATCCCCATTTCTTTCATCCCATTTCTTACTGCCCCTCCTAACCTTCTTCATCAAGAAGGCCGCAGAAGAAGCAATCTGAAATGTGGCTGACAGAGTAATGCACACAGCAACTAAAGTCCCTTTAGAAATCCTCTTGAAAAATCTCATGAACCTCCTTTTTCTCCTGATTCTTCTGCATTCTGAAGTGAATATATCTAATGATATGTATAAATTATCATGTAAATCCTGGAATTGAACAGGGGATACACTTGATAATGGACTATTAAGATTGCCACAAAGTTTCTTGCATTGGTACTCTGTATAATGTAATAACCGTTAAAAAAATGAAAAGAAAATTTAAATAATTAAATAGAATTTATTAATTAAATCCTAAACATTAACTACCATTACCACAAATCCCTCCCCACTATCCCATAACTCCCTCCCCCTAACACCTAAATTTTCGGCCCTTCTAAATTAAACCCCCTCCCTAATTCATTTTCTCCACTCAACACACACACACAACGGGCCACAACAATTGAAAAGAAAAAAAATAGAATAGAGAAAGGGGCAACTTTCGTATGAGAGCAGGGGCAAGGCGCAGGGAGCCAGAAAAAAAAAGAGAAGAGAGAGAGGGGCGGAGAAAAGAGAAATAGGGAAGACAAATTGGCCACCAACGTCAAATCCAGCACCGTTTGTCAGTGAGTTTGCATTCAAGAGGTAGGTTACCCTCCTCTCTATCGGATTAATTTGGATTCCCTCGCATTCTGTTTTGGGAATTATTTGATTATCACTGATGTTTATCTTTTGCATGTTTATTATGAATCCTTTTATGTTTTGGTATGAAAATTGCGTGATTGGCCTTAGATATAGATCACTTAGCACAGAAATAGGCCGGGACGGGTTCAAAACGTCAGAAAGTGCGCGTTTTAGGGGTGGCGCGTGGGGCCCACGCGCGGCCCTGGCGGCGCGTACCGGACACGCGCTGACGTGTCCAGCTCCGTTGTGTTGGTCGTGTTATAATGAGCCAAACCCCACTGGTTTGGGGTAAATCGGAGTTAAAACGAAGAAGATATGAATTTTTGAAGTAAATTAGGAATTAAGAAATTAAAGAAAAGTTAAACAGAAAAAAAAAAGAAGAGAGAACGTAGGCCAGGCCTGCCGCAGTCAGCAGGCACGTCTGGCAGGCCGGCCTCAACCTTTGCAGGCCACTTGAATTCGGCCCAAGTGTTGTAGAGAATTAAAAAAAAACTGAAAGGCTGGTTAACAGGCCAACAGTCCTAGCGGGCCAGGCTGCAGGAGAAATGAGAAAGGGCCAGCGGATAAGGGCTAATAAAGGCCTGTATGTTTTGGTTATTAAATCTGCTAATTAAAGAAATAAGACCATTAATTAAGTTCAATAGCTGAAATAAAATAAAGATAAATTGATTTTTAAAAAAATATAATATTAGCCAAACAGTACTTGGGTGGCGGAAAAAAAAGAAAAAAAAAAGAGAAAAATAAAATATATAATGAACTAACATACTGACGGTCGAATAAAAAGAGATGGAATTTATATATTTTTAATTAGTCTAGCATTAATTATGCTTTAAAAAATAATAAAAAAATGTAGAAACCTATTAAATAGATTAAAATAAAAGAAATAAAAATAGTAGGGGAAGATAAAAATATTTATAAATAAAATTAAAGTGCTTGAAAGCCTAGGAAAAATAAAATAAAGTGTAGAAACCTAAAATAAAGTCTAGAAAGATAAAATAACGGTAGAAGATAAAATACAGTAATGAACCCCACGCAACATAGGGTAACTACGCAATATAGGTAATACGCAACATAGAACGGAGCATGCAACATAGGACAAACGGAAGTGTGCAAGTGTGACGCATTCATGGCACGAGCATTGCATTTGGCCTATGAGCCGTGTGGCCTGACGAGGCGTGTGATGGGTGTTGGTAATAATGGTTACCTTCACTCGATAGGACCCGGGACATGCATAGCATATCATGGAAAAGGAAGAGCATAGCATGCGATACTAAATGACTGCGTGTGACACGTAGATAGAAGTGCATGCATCATGATGTTGCGCATTGCATTGTTATGGCTGATTATCGTCGTCTTGTTATTAAGTTGTTTCAGTGCTACGTTTTGGGATACGGATCGGGTCGGGTATGTGTTATTCCCTTATTTATGCTTTATTTGCTTTATTATTTATTTGTTTATGCTTCATTGCTTTATTTACCTGCACCATGCTTTATGTGCTTTATGTGTTACCCGACTCAGTATGTGACAGTCCCTTTTCGGAAGAGACGGGTAACCTACGAGTGACTCCCATCACTCACCCCCCCCACCACCCCTCCACAGGTGAGCAGATTATGAGTATATACAATTAACGAGGGTGAGACAGATTACGCAAGCTGGGACTAGTGAGCTGGACTCGAGAAGGGATCTTGTTGACCCGGAGCTTGTTACGTGGGATAGTCAGATAGACCTCCACATAGGTTTATTATTTTAATTTTAGTATTTCATATTTGACTTAGCGGGTTTCGTCAACCCTTGTACTTGATTTTATTCTGATGGATTTAATTTAATCAAGATGTTTATTTCTTTAATTATCGTTTCCGCGAAAAATTTCTACGTCAGTTCTGATGTGCAAAGAAGTTTGAACGACGCTTTGTAGTCTTCGTAGTAGGCTACGGCGGGTGCACTGTTCCCGATGCTAGGGCTCGGGAGCGGGGCGCTACAATAATCCCTGTCAAAATCTGACATCCTTTCCAATTTCTTGAGTACCCTTTTCATTGGAATACAATTAGCTCTTGTTCTTTGAATGTTCTTCAATACCAGCTCGCAAAATTTGCACCCTTCAAAACTAATCCGAAAAAATCCCTTTAAAAAGGGAGGTATCCCTGGCATTCCTTCATTGTTTGTAAGAATTTCAGTGCAAGACTCATGGAGGTAATCTTGGCGGCGGTCGAGTGGTGGGAGAGATGATGATGAGGATAATCGATCAAGACTTTTTCTTAGCAGACGTGCTTGAAGTTTGCTGTGAATTTCTATGTATGAATTTGTTCTTAGAACTTGCATATATTGTTCATTCACATTCGAATTGCTTACCAAGCTTTCTTCTTGGTTGTCTCCATGTTTTTGATCATCTGGACACGTGATATTAACGCGGTTAGAATTTGCTTCACGAAATCAATTACATGTTCATACTGACTTCAACTTGTAAGTTAAAGAATCAAAACAGAAGACCAATTGGAAAGTCGAAGTTAACCGTTATCGAATTCAACTTGAAGAACATACATAGTCTACTAAGAAAATAATGCGAAAGTTGTTGATGCCGTTAGAACGTACTGATTGATTGCTAATTAAAAAAATATAGGAAAGTCTTATTTACAACAACCACACGTATTTAATATATATAACGACAGCAAAAGTTATCGTTAGGAATGTATTATTTAAAGAAAGCGAAAATGGAGGACGAAAATTTGGAGGGGGGGGGGGTTGATGTTGTAGAAAATTTACCTTGTTTGGTGAAGCAGGATTTGAATTTGTACCACACCATCTTTGAATTGCAATATGAAGGAGAGGAAGAAGTGATGATTTAAGAAGAAGAAATTGAAATTTTGGATATTGTGAGGGAGCCTCCTATATATAGTTGTATTATGTGTGGCGTAAGACGAGAAGCTGCCTACCCTTTCACACTTTACTCATATGCATACCACGGCTTGACGGAAAATATAACGGATCTCATATACGCAGTCTTACCATTAAGAGACTGTTTTTTACCACGAGAAGCTGGCTATCTTTTCCCACTTTATTCATATGCATACGACAGCTTGACGGAAAACATAGCGATGTGATATACGCAAACATCAATCTTATCAGTTGTTCCAAAGTTCGTCATCATTTTGTTAGTACTAAATGCAATATGTATCTAGTATAGTATAACTTATTAATCAATAAGCAAACATTAGTAATTGATTAACTGAGATGTAGTGATTATAACTGATTATTCATATATTTATCCTTCAGATCGAGAAACTTGACTCAATATAGATAATGTTGCATCATAATATTTTGGTTGTGAATATAGAGTATAAGTGCATCCGTATGATTAAAAATAATAAATTTACACCTTATGGTCATTTTATTTTATTATACATTAACAAATTTGTCTTACAATTTAATATCAAATTAACTATATAACTAAATTATTAAAATTATGATTTACTTCGCGAGTCTCATACAAACATATACAACAACAACATATCTTTTTGACTTAGAGTCTCTTGTTCATGACGGAGTATGTGGGGTCGGATGTACGTAACCATACTCATGTGTTAGAAACACACAGAGATTGTTTCTCGATGACCCAATGAAAATTGCGTCAAGTTGTATCGATCAACTGCTACTTCACAATATAATAAACGCAACCAATTTAGTGATTCATTTTGCTTTATTTCATCATTATTACAAACATATAACATCGCCAATGTGGCTTTTGACATACGATAGACTGCCCCACACGTTACTTTTTGCCGACGTGTCAAGAGGATTCAAGACAATCACGATTACGCGCCAAACTTTTGGATGACCTGAACAACGGAAACTGGGCCTTTTCGCCACCACATACAAGATTCATTCAGCTTCTCCTCGTCACATATATATCTCCAACCACGTATTTTAGCACGTTCCAAAAGAATTCGTGGTGGATTAATAAATTATTAAATAATAACGATTTTATTGTGGTCGATGAGTAGTTATTGTGGATTAATACGATAAAAAAGAATTCACATACGACAACAATGTATGTTTACAAAACTAAGAAAGAAATCAAAGCGTTTTTGGTGCACTAGGTTGCTTCGTTTGCTCAGGACCTGAAGAAAGGCCGGATTGTTTCGCGATCTAATGACGCAGCATTACCTTACACTTTGTGCAAGAGGCTATTTCTGCCTCTCGAACCCTAACAACTTTACAAATTGCTCTAAGATCTGCCCTCAATTTACAAAACATGAATTCATCTTAATTTGTGTATTTTTTACTAGCTAACGAACAACTATTAAGATGTATAAGCATCCCATCTCATATATTTATAGTTGGGGTGTTGTCTGTCTTTTGAATCAAATAAAGTAAGTAGTAGGAGCTTCAGAACATTCTTTTTCTCTTTAATTCCAGAACAGGATAAGCAAGCCTAGAAAACGAATGGAATTCTTGAAACGTTCAAGAATAAGTTCATAGGAAGGCAAGCAATAAGTTTAGAATACTTGTAAAATCCTTTTTCTCGATATTCTAACTTCAGGAGCATATTCGATGCATGAAAGGATGAAAATCTTTTTCTTTCTTCTAACATATCATCAGCGGTTATGTTTTCACCATATAACTTTTGTTGAGAAGTAATTCTTAAGTTGGCCAAAATGTATCCTTGAACAAATTTAAAATCTTGTAGTCGTAGGTGTGACCTATCATACCGGACTTTTGGAAAGACATCCCATCTTCTGGTGGTCGTATCTTTTTTTTAGACGATTTCACAAAACAAGTGGATCTTTCACAATCAAATATTATGCTTTCAATCCTTCATCCAAATGATGACGAGGAAATGCTTTTGATTTGATGAATCATTATTTGTTTCAAGACGCATTACATCAAGATGAATTTCAACCTCTAATATCTATGATAAATAATTATTTCAATCGGGACAAATTCTTGCTTTGTGAGGTTAGCTATAATAAAAACTAAAACGAGATAAAATATTACCTCAAAGTTCGTTGAAGTATAAAGTAATTGTGCCCAATGCTAGCCATATTGTAAAATATGTCAAATAAATGAATTTAGAATGTAAATCACTCTTTAATACTTACACAGACATGAACAGGTGACTTAAACAATACATGTTATACTTTCCAATAATAGCATATACGAGAAATATATATATTGATGAATGTATGGCTGCTATGATGCTGATTCATGTCCGTATTATTACATATGGATGTCATTTATGATGAGATGATCACTGGCCATTCCTCAGCCTCATGTATTCTGAATTTCCAGATGTGCTTACTTGTCGGACGGGGCAGCTTCATCAATTCTTCCAACTGAACTTTGGGCAAATCTAGTGGCTAATAATTCGCGAGACTTGTCCCGATAACATAGTCCAATTGGTATTCAGTTTGAGATTTGATCCAAGAGATCAATAGTTCGATTCTATAGATACATACAATGTGAGTGTTCCTCTGCTGCTAGGTCGAAGACTTGATTTGCGAGGGACACCTTGTGTGGATCACTGCGTAAGATCTCATCCAATCTAATAGACCGCTAGGTTCATGATTTGAATACTCCACACATGCTCCTTGGGGTTGGGAGCGGTGAAGCTCCAGGGATTTCACCTTTGCTCCAATAATTCGCGATACTTATACATAACGTATTAAATGAATGTCTCTTTAAAAATTTATATTTTAAGTAACAGTATAAAGGAATTGAGGGAGTATGGATTATCCATGAGTCACATATACTAATAAATTATATTTGATTTAAATATTTATGGATATGCACGGAAATGCGTTACCACATCCTTGTCTCGTAATTGAAAAGGACTGAATGATGACATCATATATATAAAAGTGGACCTTCTTACCTAGCTTTAACTTTGGTCAATCATTTTAAGGATCGAAGAGAAAAACCTAAAAAGTTTGTCCAACGGAGTAAAGAACACCTTCTTTATTGACTTTTAAATATAATATAATAAAACAAAATGACTTACTAAATTGGTTGCGCTTCTTATATTGTGAAGTAATATTTGATCGACACAGCTTGACGCAATTTTCATTATGAGTCATCGGAAAACAACCTTTGTGTATTTTTAACACATGGATATGATTGCGTACATACGACCCCCATACCACACTATAGGCAGAAGACTCTAAGTCAATGTGATAATGTTATTGTTGTTGTTGATGTTGCGTCTTCATAAATGATATCTCACAATAGGCAGGAGCCTCTAAGACAATGAGTAAATTTTATTGTTGTTGTGTATCGCGAATAGGGGCGTTAACGAACCGAGCCGAACTGAATACTAAGTTTTTGAATTCAGATTCGTGTAGTTAAACGAACTGTTTAGCTCGAATCGTTTAGCTAAACGAACTTTAAAATTGGTTGTTGTTCGGCTCGATAACCTTATAACTGTTTAAACGAGTCAAACCGTTTGCGAATAGTTTTAACTAAACGAACTCAAATACCTGTTCAAATTTGGCTCGTTAACAAATAATTGCCGAACGAATATGAACCAAACACGAACCGAACCGAAACAGCCCTAATCGCGATATAATAAAGTGGGGGCAAAATAATGATTACACGTCTTAAAAGTAAGAACCATTGCAATACTTGGAGGGAGACATGAGTGGATGAAAGCCATTAATTTAAGTCTAAACATCAAAGTTTAAGACATTGTTTTGAAACATTAAAGGGTTTTTAGCTAAAACATGAAACATTATAGGAGTAAAAACAATTAATTCATAATTAAGAAGCAGATGGTTTCGCATTTCCAACAATGTCAATGACAAATCGGTACTTGACATCATTCTTGGCAAGTCGATTAAGGGCTTCATTAATCTTATCGGTCGAGACCATTTCGATGTCGCAAACAATGTTGTGTTTCCCACACAGGTCTATCATCTCCTGCGTTTCTTTCATGCTCCCTGTCATGCTTCCTTTCACCACTCTCTTTCCTGCACCATTTAATCAAACCATGTTTGCTTTTTTCAAATGTTTCTGCATCTTTTGCAATGTCATATGTTCGTTCAAAACTCGAGTTTAGTAGTATTATCATACAACAACAACAACATTACCCCTATTGTCTTAGAGGCTCCTGCCTATGGCAGGATATAGAGAGGGCCGGATGTATGCAACCATACCCATGTGTTAGAAACACACAGAGGTTGTTTCCCGATGACTCATAATGAAAATTGTGTCTGTCGATCAATTGCTATTTCACAATATAAGAAGCGCAGCTAATTTAGTGAGTAATTTTGCTTTATTCCATCATATTCCAAAGTCAGGAATAATGTGTCCTTCACTCTATTGGAAATGGAAAGTTTTTGTAGTATTATCATAATTTTGATAATATTAGGTGTCGATCGATTTTTTGAGTTTTACTTTTGCTACCTAAACATTTCCATTTTCATTTCCAATGGAGTCAAGTACACAGTATAATGGAATAAAGCAAAATGACTCATTATATTGACTGTGCTTCTTATATTGTGAAGTAGCAGTTGATCGACATAGCTTGACGCATCATTATGGGTTCATCGGAAAACAACCTTTGTGCGTTTCTAACACGTGTATGGTTACGTACATCCGACTCTCCCATATGCCGCCATAGACGGAAGCCTCTAAGGCAATGAGTAATGTTGTTGTTGTATCCTTTATTTAATTATATAAAAAGAGTGTTTCCGCTGTATTATGCTCCTGCTTTTGCGTAGAGTCTGTAAAGAGATCGGTTTGCTTTGCAATCTGATATATACAGCTTTACCTTATACGTTGGACGTTCAAGAGTCGAAAAGAATGGAAAGAAAAGGAGAATAAAAAAGAGTGGGAGCATGCATTGATTACCGAAAATTAATGGAAAGGAAGGCAGATCCATGGGCTTGTCTGGAGCACCGACGATGACTAATGTGCCATTCACTTTCAATAGCTCTAGCAGTGGTCCAAGAGAGTGCTTTCCAGACACTGTATCCAATATGAAATCCAGTGTCCTTTTCCCTTTCTGTGGACAGAAAAAGAAACCACATTACCTGAAGATTTTATGTTCTTCTTCTTAAAATATAAGTCTATTTTGACTTTTCAAGGTAGTGTACTTTTATACTATGTGAAAAGTCAATAAACTTATATAGAGGAGAAATCTAAACCAAGAAACATGTGTTGAAGGAACAAACCTGCATTTGGGCAACATCAGTGCTTAACACGAAATCATCAGCACCCAAATGATTTCTGGCTTCTTGTTCCTTGGAGGGAGATGTGCTAATAACAGTAACATGGTGACCAAAAGCCTTTGCAAACTTGACAGCAACATGCCCTAGGCCTCCCAAACCAACCACCCCTACTCTTTTCCCACTACAGTCGAACAAGCCATTGTCTTTCATGGGACAGTACACTGTAATCCCTGCACATAACATTGGCGCCGTCGCATCCATTGGCAAATTCTCAGGAATATGCACCACGTATCTGCAAATTGTAAGGTAATGCTCTATATATCATATTGGAAAGCGAACCAGCCCATCTACATACTCTGCGCAAACGCAGGAGCGTAGTGCACCATAAATGATAGCTCTTTTTAATTCATTAAAGAAAGGATACAACAATAACAACAACATTACCCTATTGTCTTAGACGGTCCCGCCTATAGCGGAGTATGAGAGGATAGGATGTACGCAACTATACTCATGTGTTAGAAACACATAGAGGTTGTTTTCCGATGACCCATAATGAAAATTGCGTCAATCTGTGTCGATCAATTGATACTTCACAATATAAAAAGTCCAGCCAATTTGGTGAGTCATTTTGCTTTATTTTATCATATCTCAAAAGACCAAAGTCAAAAAAAAAGTGTGTCTCTAACTCCATTAGAAACGGAAACAATTAAATAAAGGATAATTTTAATAATTAGATCATGCACTGAACAATGTTTTCGAGATAATTTATAGAATTCCTAAGTAGGATTAAGAAAAAAAATAGATCAAATGAATAGTTAAGTTCCCTTAGGACAGTGTTAGTGATGCCATATACACTTTTCTTGGTTAAAATGCTAATATTAACCAAAGAAATCAAAACATCAAAGAAATGTTACCTATATAATAGTCTTACTTGTAAGCCAACATCCTGTCGTACGTACCTTTGATCAGCTACGAGCATTTCGGAGTAGCCGCCATAAGTGATGCTACCATCCCAAAATATGCCATTGTAAGTGAACTGTATCTGATCGCAGTAATTCTCTTGAGAGTCCTTGCAGAACTCACACTCTAAGCAAGATGCTGCCAAACACCCTACCCCTACCTTATCTCCAACCATGAAATTTGTAACATTGTTGCCCACTTTTGTTACAATCCCAGTAATTTCATGCCTTCAAAATTACAACATTAGCCAAATAAGTAAGCAACATTAAATATATTATAATGATCTAACAGTAACACTTGTCTAATCAGTTGTCAGAAAATTACCCTGGAACAACAGGGTACATGGTAATACCCCAGTCGTTGCGGACATGGTGCAAATCAGTATGACACATTCCACAGTATAACACTTGGATAGTAACATCATTGATCCCATTTTCTCTGTTTATCATTGAACCCATGAATACATAATCATAAGTAAAACTTATAAACTTAGTAGTACAACAACATCAACAATCATACCCAGTATATCCCAACGACACCAAAATCTATTGCTAGGGTATATAAATTAGTATAAAAAAAATAACAACAACAACAATGACAAAACCAGGTTCATATGCACCTTCGTTTGAAGACATAAGGGGTGATGTTGCCGGAAGTGTCATGAGCTGCCCAGCCGGAAACAGTCTGAGTAGGGTTTGGGGTGGTTTGAGCCATGAGGGAAAAAGGGTTGTTGAGAAGTTATATTATAATTAATGCTGAGCAAAAACAAGTGTTCTTTTGGTGTGTTGTGTGGGTGAAGTGATGCATAAATAGGAAGTCACGACTATTGAGCTATGTTTCATAAATTTTTGGGGGTTGGTAGATTGTCACTGCCTTTATTGTTGGTCGGCTTCCCCTTTATTACCCGATGAGATCTGAGGAGACCTCCTATAAGGCAAAATATGAGGTCTCCAATCACGCGATGTCACGTGTATAAAGGAGTCTTTTTTAAAAAAAAGAAAAAAAATAAACAGCGGATCTTTTTGTACACGTGGCGTCGCGTGATTGGAGACCTCATATTTTGCTTCATAAGAGGCTTCCTCTGATCTCATTTGCTTTATTACAGGACATATGTTATTCCCACCTCTTTAGTGTTAATTTTGTCATAACCATTCAACATCCGATAATAGCTAACGTCTTTACCAAACCCTTCATTATCTAGAGCCGAAGACCTTCCATTCTTTTTTTTGGTTAAAATGATAATATATTAATTAGAGGGATCAAATCATCAAAGAAATACAACTCGTACAACAGCCCTATTCGTATGTCAACAAGTTGACTTACGTGTATTAATAAAGAATGTAAAAGCATTCTAAACAATAAGTAACACGACGTTTATGTCTAATAGTTGAGGGTGAAGTTTATACATAACTCTGTATACATGCGTGCATATTCTATGTATTACATTCTTAATATTAACAAACTGGGAGAGAGAAATTAGATTCATTATTCAATATACAAGTAATAAACGTTACAAGGCCATCAATTGATTTGGGCTATCCAAAGTCTTCAGGATCCAAATCAGCTCAATTAATGATCGGTCTACTTCTTCAAATGGACATTACAACCAGTCCGGATCTACAAAGTCCTAAGCAACTTTGTTTTAAAATTTTGAGATTATTATTTGACATCCGTTAACATAAATATTGAACCAAAGTAATATGTATTATTGGGGTTGGGATCTCTTCACCCCCATTTTTCTCACCCCTTTTGTGACCACACAACACGTGGCAGCAATGGGGGGTGGTGAGGCTACATGCAAGTGACTCTCATCTAGGCTCACAACCCCCCTTGCTGCCATGTGTCGCGCGGTCACGCGTTACCGCACCCCCTTTGCGGTGAGGAGATCCTATCACGTATTATTGTGGCAGCATAGCGGTCACACTCTTGTATCAGCAGATCCATATTGTATTATAACTATCAACCATCTGATGATTTTGAATTTCCAGCAATGTCGATGACAAATCGGTACTTGACATCATTTTTAGCAAGTCGGTCAAGGGCTTCATTAATCTTATTAGTTGACACAATTTCAGTGTCGCATAAATGGCCGAAGTCGCACCACTACTAACTTATTTGAAGTAGATATTGATATGTCTTTTAGTTGGCCATATAAACAATAGAGAAGTATGATTCAAGACGGTTATGTTATCTTATTTATGTTTACATACAACCACTTGTACTAAAAAGCGATTCAAGATGCAAGTCATCGTCCATTATATATCAATATCTTTGTTTAGAACATGAGAGCTAGTTAAAATGGTGTTTGTACAGGAGTTTATTTAGATCATGTGGAAGGGGTTGTTAGAAAAAGCACACATAAAAAGTGTTTTTAGATATGTTCCAAATTCATATAATGTCAAGTTACAACATTTAATCAAGTTGTCTTTACTAAACCTTCAATTACGAATTTTGGAATAAACATGCTAAGGGTCTGGCAGGGATAAAACGCTCAGCTTGAGGGTTCGACCGACATACTGAATGTTCGTCTTGGAGTTCTTGTTAATTCCAATGTACATAGAACCACGATACCGACTGTTTGACCAAATTATTTACATGAGAATCCTTAGTTTCTTTTCACGTTATATCATAGGAGTCATTTGTCAAGAGATTCATCTTACTCAACTGGTAGAGGCAATTTTACTTTAAAGAAAGTAACTTTGTTATATTTCGTCTATTTCATTTTATTTGATTCTTTCTTTTTCTTTTTGTTACTATATCTCGTCATATTTTCCAGCATTATATATAATATCCCGATTGTACGAGAATACAACAGTAGCCAAAAGATGAGGCTGTTTGAGCTATATAAACCTTGACTGATTCTCAGAGTTTCTGAGTTCATACATTCTATTCTCCAAAAGACTATCGGAGGTTTACATGGCTCATAACTTCAGGGTCTAGTAAGATTAGTCGTCGTGTGCACAAGTTGGTCTTAACGACCATGTTTATAAATATACAACAAATGCAACCATTTCATTAAATCAGTGTTTAAGATTGCTACACACGCACATATATATATGTGTGTGTGTATATATATATATATATATATATATATAAACCAGCTAACTGTACAATAAAACTGACCAGACCATTATTATTTGCAATATGAGTTGCTTGACGTAATTTAATAGTTAAGATTCCTATGTAATATATGGACTATGTATGTCAATCCTACCTGTGACTTACCTGTGATCTACTACGAGCGTCTCGGAGTAGACGCCATAAGTGATGCTACCAGTTTAGGATCCTCTTACCCCAAATTCTTCACCTTATGTGTCACTGCGCGACACGTAACAGTAGGGGTGGATGGTAAGGCTAGATACGGGTCACCCTCATTTAGCCTCACCACCCACCTATGCTACCATCCCAAAAAAAGCCATTGCAAATGGGCTGCATCTTATCACAGTAGTTTTCTTGAGAGTCCTTGCATAAATCACACTCTAGGCAAGTGGCTGCCAAGTTTTGTTACAATCCCAGCGATTTCATGCCTTCAAATTTCAATACTGGCCATTTAATTAAATATAACACAAAAAGGATACGAATAATGGAGTATTTGCTATTCATCCTAAAATTATAGAGTAAAAAAGATCGTAAATGATACATTTACTAATACAACAACAACATTAACACATTATGTTATAGGCTCCCGTCCATGGTGAGGTATGAACTACTTCATAATATAAAAAACGCAACTAATTTAGTGAGTCATTTTGTTTTATTATATCATATTCCAAAGTTAAGGAAGGTTTCTAAATGCAAATTAATTATTCAGTTATAACAATTTCCAATTTTCGAAAAAATTATGCCAAAATTCTCATTAAAGGCGAAGCAAACAAAATAGTAATCTAATAATTGGAGAAATTACCATATGAAAGCGGAAAATTTTTTAGTCTCTCCTTCAAAAAGCTATAGTGTCTCTCTCAAACGACGTTTAGTCGTGGGATGAGTTTTAAAAATTCGGCAGTTAATTGAAAACGAACAATCCAGCGTTGGATTATACTATTACTGAGGCTGGTTACTGTAATTGTTGAGGTTTTAATTGGATTGTTTCGCCGTTTCATCGTTACTGTTGTTGTTGTTCTCTACGACTTGTAATTTGTGCTCGGTAGTGATTCCGATTTTGCCGACTTTTTGCAATCTCGGATTTCTTCTCTGGCCTGCTACGCCAGCTTCTGCTCGAGATCTATGATTCGGTATGTCCCTTTTTCTCTTTACTTTTTAAGCCCAAGTTTTTCTACTGCCAATTATGATATACCCCATTTTCGCTCCCCTTTTGTTTTCCTGTTGGGATCATTTTTTCCAGTTGTTTCTCATTAGTTCATCAAGATTCGATCTTTGAATCCAGCATTTATTTGATGAGTTTGTTTTCTGTGGTTTAATCAATTGAGGTGTATTTTATGAAGATGTGATTTAGGCTGACCGCTCTTGATATTAGCCGGTTGTTGTTGTTGTTGTTCCACCCCGTGGTATTAAGCTTGTGTTCACGTAATTCAACACGATAGTGGACGGAAAATAAGCTCATCTTTGATTGTTGTAATCTAAATTTAGAATTCTGTTTCCAAAATTTGACACAGGACATGTACTGCTATCAACTTATCCTATTGATACCAAGTGAAGACGTTTTCCGCTAGATTCCATTGCTATTAGCTTCACAACGTTTTCTGCGAAATACTTAGTGAAGACGTCGTCCCACTGGGTTGTTTTTAATTTTGTTATTGCTAGTCCGAGGATGACTTGTATACTTTACTGGAAGGTTTTAATTTTCTTGACCTGGTGTTTTGGGTTTCTTGGATTATGACCATTTGATCTGAAGAGGGTTTAGAAATTATCATGAGAGGGTTTAAGCCGTTCCATCCATTCCCTAAAAGTTACCTTTTTTTTTTTTGGATTATAGCCGTTTGATCTTGAGTTTAGATTAACGTAGTCTTTCCCAAAGATACTTTTGTTAATTTTAGGAACAAATTCTGTTACAAACAATTAAGCTTAGGATACACAGCAACACATTAGTTCTAGGTGTTCAGAGTAGCTATTCTCCAAAATACTCGAATTTGGGCAGAACATGAAAGGGATTTAACACGAATAGTTTTCAGCAATCAAGTGTTTTTCACCTTTTATTTTGTGTCTTGTGAAGTCAATAATGAAAGCTCTTTCGGACCTTCTTCATCTGAGGTTTGAAAGCTGCAATCTGCAGGAAATATCATACTTGAACTGTAAAAACTCTCTTTTACATTTTGAGTGATGTAGTAACTACCTACTTTACCTGGAACAGGATGATCTCCTTACCAGCTTTTATTGTGGTGCCTTGTGTCTTTCAATTTAACCCTCTTTCGGTAGATTTTATCTTGTAATAATTAAGAATCCCTTGTATAAAAAGTTGCAGGAGTTTGATGTTTGCTGACCTTGATATCTAATAATCAATAAATATGAAAAGATTGTAGCAATAGAGTGGGTTCTCTTTCTTCAAGTTTCGAGTGGACTGCTTGATGAGGTTTTCACTAAACATACTTAGCAGTGCTATTTCCATAGTTTATTTCTGATGTGCTTTTTAATTCCAATGTGATTACTCCATTGTTTTGCTGGATAGAGATGACAAAGAGAAAGAACCCACTTGTTTTTTGGACTGTGTCAATTGATGGAATTCCAGCACAAAAAATTGGGCACCTCATATTTTGCAAACTGTGTTTTCTTAAATGGTACAGTTTCACGATGTGCGTTTAAGCCTTAAGAGCTCTCTGATGATGCAATTTCGCTATGCTTTTGGTGGCAGTTATTTGTTGTTGTTGTTGGTTTTTTCAAAATGTTGTGATTAGTTACTGAATCTTGTATCTGTAGGGCTTCTTGTGAAGTGTTGTGGTTACTTACTGAATCTTGTATTTGTAGGGCTTCTTGTGGAGTTGAATTTGTTGATAAAGCATTGACCATTTGATAGCTGCAAATGGGAACCGAAAATCATAGTAATCCAAATATCCCTTTAAGACCTACTGCCGTGCCATTTTCTGGTCCTCGAGGTGCATCACTATTTTCATCATCAGGTCCTATTAGACCTAACCCTCCTATTGCCAATTCCCAGTTTACAACACCTTCCTTCACAACTGGGCTTGCTGCTGGACCTGTACATCTTAGTAGATCCAGTGATCCAGCAGCAGGTCCGCCTCCATCTTCTTATGGACTTGCACAGGCTGGGCCCTTTCAGCAGTTTCCAAGCTCTCAAATTTCCTCACTAGGGCAAACACCTTTAGTTCCTCCTCCCGGTAGACCTGCTAGCCATCTCCCCTCTCCTCCAGTTTCCCTTCATCCACAGGCACAGCCTCCTCCAACATTTTTGGGATCTTCATGGAGCATGGATTCTAATCAATTGAATATGGGTGGTCCTCAGGTATCTAGAGAATCTCCATTTACTGCGTCCAGACCAAATGTGCAGCCATCAGCACAGCCAGTTATGCCATCATATGCTGCTGCCCAGGGCTCTTTTCGACCAGCTTTTTCAGGGTATCCTGGCAAACCACTAGATCAAGCTTCACTTGCTAATCAAGTAATGTTTCAGACCCAACAAAGCAGCTTTTCTGGACCAGTTCCCATGGCACCTAGGCCTTTTGCTTCACAACCTGGAGGATATATGCAAGGTCCTCCAATTGGTCATCCTTCTGGGCTGAACTCAGCGCCACCTACAACTGCTGCACAAGGTTTGGCAGAAGATTTCAGCTCTCTGTCACTTGGTTCAGTGCCTGGATCATATGATTCTGGAGTAGACTCAAAATCCTTACCTAGACCACTTGATGGTTATGTGGAGCCAAAATCTTTTTCTGATATGTTCCCGATGAACTGTAGTTCTAGATACTTGCGGTTGACTACTTGCGCATTGCCAAATTCACAATCCTTGGCGTCAAGGTGGCACTTGCCTCTCGGAGCAGTTGTTTGCCCTCTTGCAGAGGCTCCTGAAGGGGTTAGTATCTCTCCATGTGGGTGAAGTTTCTATGGTGATTCTAAATTTTTTTGGGTTTTTGTTTTTTTTTTCTCTGAGGCAGTAATCCTTATTGTCCTCCTTCCAGGAAGAAGTTCCAGTAGTTGATTTTGGTACAACAGGTATTATTCGTTGTAGAAGGTGTCGCACATATGTGAACCCATATATTTCATTTACTGACAGCGGAAGAAAGTGGAGATGCAACATCTGTTCATTGCTTAATGATGGTAAACTCTAGTGACTTTTACTCAGAGATATCCTGTTTCATTCTAATAGATGGAGGTTTTACCTCTCTTGTTGGTAGTTTGTTTTCTTCCTGCATCCTCTGTTGAGAATGATTCCTGATATAGCTTAATTTGATAACGTTTAGTCCCGGGTGATTATTTTGCTCACTTGGATGCCACTGGTACGAGAGTTGACTTGGACCAACGACCTGAGCTCACTAAGGGTAGTGTTGAATTTATAGCTCCAGCTGAATATATGGTTCGGGCACCAATGCCTCCACTCTATTTTTTTCTTATTGATGTGTCGGTTTCTGCGGTGAGAAGTGGGATGCTTGAGGTATGTATATATCCTTTTGTAGATGTCACATAGATGGAAGTGGTGTTTGTAGTTTATCCTTTTCATGCTTTTTCTCTGTCCCCAGCTGATTGTTCCAGCCCTCTTCCCTCCCCTCCCCGCCTTCTATCTTTTGTCATTTTGTACCCTGTGGGCTACAATCTAAGGACAAAATCTGTTGCAGGTTGTAGCTCAGACGATCAAATCTTCTTTGGACACCTTACCTGGATTCCCTAGAACACAGATTGGCTTTATTACTTTCGATAGCACAGTCCACTTCTATAATATGAAGGCAAGATCTTTTTTCATTGTCCCTTTTCCCTTCTTTTCTGAAGTCATCTGCTAAATATCGAAGCTTTTTTCCGTGTACCAGTCTACTCTTATGCAGCCTCAAATGCTGGTTGTCTCAGATCTAGAAGATATGTTCATTCCGTTGCCAGATGATCTCCTTGTTAACCTGTCTGAATCAAGAACAGTTGTGAATGCATTTCTTGACAGTTTGCCCTCAATGTTTGAAGTTAACGTGAATGTGGAGTCTGCTTTTGGTCCTGCTCTAAAAGCAGCATTTATGGTTATGGTGAGCTAAAATTCTCCTCTCTCTTTCTCTGAGCCACACGTATATGTTGTCAAATTTCATTAGGTTCTGAATTTCGTCCTGTTTTTTGTTTTTTGGTAACTCTGGGGGACTGGGAACTCCTGTGTCCTCAGCTTATTGTATTTTGTTAACCTTTTAAAAAGGCATCTTTTCTCTTTCCCTTTTCCAGAGCCAACTAGGTGGGAAATTGCTCATTTTCCAAAACACTTTACCATCATTGGGTGTTGGGCATTTGAGGTTGCGTGGAGATGAAGCCCGTGTTTACGGGACAGATAAAGAGCATATTTTAAGACTTCCGGAAGACCCATTCTATAAACAAATGGCTGCTGATTTTTCCAAATATCAGATAACAGTAAATGTCTATGCATTCAGCGACAAGTACACAGATATAGCTACCTTAGGTATGATCTTGTTCTGTGAGCTAATTTGCTTTCAGATTGCTGAGAGCTACATTTTATCCTGACGTTTACTTCTCTTTTCTTGTTCTTTGGTTAATCTGTGTGGTTGTGCTATGCACTTCTAAGTAGATTGTTTCAGTTTCTGCTGTTTTCTCTGGATACCTTTTGACTTATTTGAGATTTGCACTGTTGCTTTCAGTGGATCATGATCTAGAAGAATTGTATATTTTTCTTGGTCCTCCATGAAATCAGAGTACCTTTTTTTGATTTCCTGTTAATTTTATGTTCCATTCCTCTTAACATTTGACGCGCAGGAACTCTGGCAAAGTATACTGGTGGTCAGGTTTATTACTATCCAAACTTTTCTGCTTCCATACACAAAGATAAGTTGATACATGAGTTGGCCAGAGATCTCACGCGGGAGACAGCATGGGAGGCGGTCATGCGCATAAGATGTGGGAAAGGTAAGTTATAAGTCTACGGAGATAGGAGTATCTTTTTCATCTCTACTTTTGTTCTATTTAATATCTGTTATTATACATTGGTATAGAAGTGTGAAAAGAATTATGTTATTCATCTTAAATCTTTGAAGTACAAAGAGTTCCTCTTATAGAGGAAAGGCTTAGCCTCAACGGCTATATTTACAAGTGGAAGAAAAGCCACTAGCGACTCTATTATGTAAATGAATCAAGAATTCATCTAGCTGATGGCTATTAAAGAATAAAGAATAAACATACTTATACTTACAGTCACTATACTACTGTTGTATACATATGCATGTGTACGTATTTTACTATTTACTTGTACGTATATTTTTCTGTTCATTTCTACAGTTGGGAGTGAATGTTGTCTTGTTTCTGGTGGTAGGCGTGCGCTTCACCTCCTATCACGGAAATTTCATGCTAAGATCTACTGATCTAATGGCACTTCCAGCTGTTGACTGTGATAAGGCGTATGCTATGCAATTATGTCTTGAAGATACACTGATGACTACACAGACTGTATATTTTCAAGTTGCTTTACTGTATCCTTTCTCAGAAGTTGCAAATGACTGTACAGATGTTTCCTAAGTTGCTTTATCCTATATTTCCTTGTGGACACACACACACACTAGAATGTGCGCAGATATTTTTGCTTGTGCTTTATTTCCCACCCCCTCTCTCATCTCTTTTCTGTGACTAGACTGGCCCTCTTCTTTTTCTTGTATTTCCGTTCCATACTGGTGAATTTAGATACATAAACCCCTTGGAGATTATAGAAATCAATACTTTCCTGCTTAGACACCCCCAAATTCAGTTCTATCAGCTCATGATTGACCATCCTTATTTAGAATAGGTTCATTTGACTCGGAAAGATTTGCATTCATATTCTCCTCCTGCACAGATTGACAGGTCGTGAAAATTTTACCCGCTAACCTTCTGTTCTATATTACATGAGGTGTCTCACTTTCATATAGAGATTAAATTTTTACATTGCAGACATCCAATGGGAAGTGAGACCTTGGTAATCCAGGTATCTGACAGTTACGGAAGACTACTTGACCTAGGTTCCTCCACTATTTCCTTTTTCTACAGGTTCACAGAGCACTCTGTGCGAAGTTATGTTCAACAACACTGGTATTCTGAGGCTGAAAATCACTGTCACTTTTATGCACCAGCACCATTTCTTATTTCTTTCCCTCTGCACCTGCTTTCTGTCTGTCTTATTGTAAAGGAGGTTGTATATGCAAGAAACCTTGCTGTGATTATGAGGGGTCGCATGTTCTTAGACACCTTCTTGTCCAAGAATCAGTCCATGTCATTATCAGTTGCTGAAAAATTGACAATTGCCTTCCACTTAAACTGCAATGCATACTGTTACACAAGAAATTCTCTCCTGATCACTTGTTACTTGTACCAGTCTCATGAATGATATGTAGGAGTTATTTTGATTCCTAGCCTATTGATTTGTTGTAGCTTACTTCAATACCAAAGGACTTGATTGAAATTCGTCCTAGACAAATTTTAGGTTTTCTTAATGTGTGATAGATACACATCATCTTCTGGAGAACGGCGTATCAGGGTTCACACAGCTGCAGCTCCAGTTGTTGCTGATTTAGGTGAAATGTATCGGTTAGCTGACACTGGTGCCATTGTCTCTTTGCTTTCTCGGCTTGGTAAGTATTTTGTTTTCCAATATGGTAGGTTCTCTTGATTCTTAAGAGCTTCAGTTCGAAATCTCATGTCATTTTGCAGCAATTGAGAAATCATTATCTGGAAAACTAGAAGAAGTTCGAAATTCCATTCTATTGAGACTGGCTAAGGCCTTTAGGGAGTATCGAAGCCTTTATGCTGTCCAACATCGACTGGGAGGAAGAGTGATCTATCCTGAATCTTTGAAATTCCTCCCATTATATGGTTTAGCATTATGTAAAGCAACACCCATTCGTGGCGGGTTCTCTGACGTACTTATTGACGAGCGGTGTGCTGCGGGATATACCATGATGGCTTTATCTGTCAACAAGTTGTTGAAACTATTGTATCCTAACTTGGTCCGGATCGATGAAATTATTTCAAAAGTAAGAATAGTTCGTATACTTGGTTATTCTGTGCAGAAACATTTTTGTAGCATTGGTCTCTTTTTAATATCTTTTTACTCAAATTCTCAGACATCCCCTCTGATTGACGAGTCTGAGGATATGTGGAAGAGGCTTCCACTAACAGCTGAGAGCCTGGATTCCAGGGGCCTTTATATTTTTGATGATGGCTTCAGATTTGTAATATGGTTTGGTAGCATGCTTTCTCCTGAGATGGCAAGGAATTTGCTTGGGGAGGATTTTGCCGCCGACTATCCAAAGGTTGCTTTGTTTCCTGCCCTAATTTTCTTTCATTTGTATGTGCTTTGCTGCCGTCTAATTTTTCTTCCCATAATTTTCTGAATCCTTATAAGCCTTTGTCATTTCCTGTTATTTTCTTTTAACTTCAAAACCAGTTTTTATAGTTATGTTCTGTAGGCTTGTTTAAAATATTGTGAGATATCTAGTTTCTGAGTATCATATTCTGCATGTGGTTCTTTTTGGGGTGTAAATGCATTATTTACATGTTCATTAGGAGTCACTAACCTTGTTAGGTCTGGGTATGATTGATTGATTGATATATCCTGTTAATGGTTGCAAATGTGGCTATTTGTTTGACACTGTTGCAGTTAAAAGTCTGATTCATATGTGTGCTACTTGTATTCCGTTCTTTGGTAGATTGAATGCTCAATTTTTTTTAAAAAGATTTTGTTCTAAAGTGACAATTGTGCTTTTAATAACACTTTTTTTTAATCTTCCTGTCTGAACCTTTTAATATGTTCATGGATCTCCTGTAATGTGAGAGTCTTATGGTGGTTTCCGGTGTAGCATGATGATTTCCAGCCCTCATTTACGCTCATGCGTAAGATGTAAACCATCATATTCCCAGTTGCTTGGATCACTGATTCTTGAGTTTCCCCAGATATAATAAATAAACTTCTCCAGAATGTTTTTTTTTGGTTAAATTTTAGCTTCATGAATAAATCTCAGTCTTATTCGGATTTGCCTTTTCTTTTTTGTTTCCATTTTGTTTCCACTTTTAATGGAGTCAATGACACTTTGGAATATGATGGAATAACGCAAAATGACTCACTAAATTGGATGCGCTTCTTATATTGTGAAGTAGCAGTTGATCGACGCAGCTGGACCAATTTTCATTATGGGTCATCGGAAAACAACCTGTGTTTTTAACACATGGGTATAGTTGCGTACATCCGACACCCATATACCCGGTATAGGCAGGAGCCTTTAAGGCAATGGGGTAATGTTGTTGGTTGTTTTCCGTTTCCGTTTTGACTCTTATTTGCTCCCACTTTTGTCATGGAACCAGGTCGGTCTTGCTGAGCGAGCTAATGAAACATCAAGAAGGTTCATGGAGTTGATTAAGATATACCGGACAAGTGACCCTTCGTATTATCAACTGTGTCATTTTCTGAGGCAAGGTGAACAGCCTAGGGAAAATTTTTTCCTGCTTGCAAATTTAGTAGAGGACCAGAATGGTGGTATGAACAGCTATGCTGATTGGTTTGCACAATTATTCAGACAAGTTCAACAAAATGCATAGTTACAGGTAACTACTCTGCAAAAATTGCAGTTCTGCTGTCTTATTTCTGCAATTCCGATTTGAGTTTGTTATGGTAATTGAAATCTCATCGGAAAACAACCTGTGTGTTTTTAACACAAGGGCATGGTTGCGTACATCCGACCCCCCATACTCTGCCATAGGTGGGAGATTCTAAGGCGATGGGGCGTTGTTGTTGTGGTAATTGAAATCTGAAAAATGCATAAGCAAACCTAGCATGTAGAATTTAGTGCTTGTGAGGGTGTGTTTGGGATGTGATTATATTCATAATATTTGATTTGCAGAATCCTCTCTCTATATGTTAGTGGTTGGTGCGTAGTTCCAATGAACATCTGGGGAGCAGCTAAATTATTTTTGTCAACAGCATTCCGCGTAGACGGCATGTGCCAGTTCTGTTGCCTATAGCATTATATTTCTTGCTGAGGAATCAAGCTTTGGGGAAGAAGATATGATACTCTTGAAGATCAACTCACGCCTTCAGCCCACGACTTCTACATGAGATCGTGTCGTCGAAAAGAGGATTCCTCACTTCTTTCGAAGTCGTACATGAGACTTTCATCTCATACGGTTCCTATCTATCAAATTTGGAAGAACTGAATATACGGTATGCCATCATTGGATGGGTTTGAATATGTGACAGAAGATGGATCGGATGATATTCTTCTCTAAATCAGCGAGGACCTTTTACGTTATTCTAGTTATGCTTTGATATTTTTTTTTTCTTTTTTCATATCGGTTGTATTTTTTTTTTTTTTTGGGGGCTTGATTTCGTCATGAGTTTTTTCTTGCAACCTATTTAAAAATATCTAACACCTTTCACATATTCTTTTTGTTCATTTTTCCCCTTCCCTTTAATCTTATGAGATTGACTTCATTGAAAAAAGAATGGATTTATGAGGAGTGCCTAAGTGCGTGCAGTTTCTCTAACGGAAGTTTTTGTTGTCGTTGAAATATACTAGATATAGTTGTTGTCGTGTGGGTGCAGTTTCTTTGGTCGAGTGGAAAATGATTTTTTTTTCTTGGCATGGTAGAGGAGATGAGATCTCCTCACCCCCCACACGACACTCATCTAGTCTCACCACCCCACCTTGATACCACGTGGCGAACGGTGGGTAAGGGGGTGAGAGTGTGGAGGGTGAGGAAATCCGGTCCCGTTACAGTTACAATTCTCTTTTCTTTGAGAACATAATTACATATTCTCTTCGAGAGCTTCTTTCTTAAGAAAGAAACAAAGAAAGAAATGAATCGCAAACCCCAAGAGCCCCATTATTGTGTCGGTAAATTTTGTGGAGGATGCGTTTCCAGTAAAAACCCTCTGATAATTCGTACGTAGGTAACCCATATGAGGTTAGAATCCAAGTTATTGGTTGGATTCGAACCCGACATATCGTCTGTTGTCTTACAGCAACGTGTTATTTTTTCACTAGCTATGTCCTTCTAGACTTTTACAGTTGTTAGAATATGCTGAATATGGTTGTTATGTTTTTCTGGGCAATTTTTCTTGGTGATATGCGTGATGTTTTGCATTATTGATTTTGCGGATACGTAACTTTGGGAAATAACATTGCGTCCTTTGGGAAAGTCTTGCATGTTCATCTTTTGGTGAGTAATGGATATACTGTCTGTTTTGCCTATTTGCCATGCAATTACATTGAAGGTGGGTGCTTTCTCCAGCACGATACTATCGACTTGTATTCTTTGCATAACTGGTTATCAAATACACATATGAAATAGCAAAATTAATCAATACATGGATGATAAAAGCATTGTTTTGGTGCAAATTCTTTTGTTTGAATAATCCAAGAGATTTATTCAAGCCAAATCAGCCACATGAACGTCAAGTACATGGGTTGGGATGGGAACATCACATGCAGTCAGTGAGTCAGAACCCAAACCAAAGGTAGCTAAGACATTTCTCTGCCTGGATGATAAAGGAACAACCAACATTATCAAACTAGCAGCCAAGTCATTCATAATAGCCACCAAAACCTCCAGACAAGAATTGTCTAACTTCTGATGTGCCAACAAGGAATCCCCTTCAACCACAACATGAGAGCAGCCCACGAGGTCCATTGCCTCGACTAAAAGATGACCACCAACTCCTTTTGATCCAGAGATGGTTGAAATCACCGGCTAAAGCTTCTAAATGACCACTCCTCTAGTGGTAAAGAAGTACAGAGACACCCAGGGGGTCAACTTTTCTCTGATTTTTTTCCTTACCTTTTTTTTTTTCTTTCAGAAAAACCAAAGCCTTCCATATAGCTAGATAAGTTGGATTGTCCAGTGATCTATGATAAAATGTTCTTAATGACTGACTATTCCAACTTTCCATTTCTAATGGAGTAAAAGACACCTCTTCTTTGACTTTGGAATATGATGGAATAAAACAAAATGACTCACTAAATTGGCTGCGCGAAGCAGCAGTTGATCCACACAGCTTGACGCAAGTTTCATTATAGGTCATTGAGGAACTATCTCTGTGTGTTTCCATGAGTATGATTACGTACATCCGACCTTCATATCCCGTCATAGATAGAAGCCTCTAAGGCAATAGAGTAATGTTGTAATTACTGACTGTTCCACTTGCTTGTAGATTCTCTTCCACTGCCTGCCTCTTTCTTGACTCCCATCTTCATACACAAACGGATAGAACATGCAAACTTAAATTAACAGCCAAAACAAGGGGATTCTTGACAATGCCACAATACCTTCACCAGCACCATGTCATATTTAACACAAGTAATGTTACTTGTTCTGAAATTATTTTCAAATATGCATATCATACATCATACTAGTAATCTCACATACTCAAGCTGAAGCCCGTGTACGTAACAGAGCACTACAGAATTTGCTTAGTTCACCCACAAAAAACTTAAGGTAAAAGATTGTAGCAGTTGACCAACTGGATAAAATTTACAAGCTCATGAATGCAACAACTGCTGAGCATCAACCACACAATTCATAGAAAACCAACAGACTCTGCAGGAGCCTAGGCGACATAAATTGTAAGAATGACACAATATTAACTGCAATGCTGCAAATCATAATTCATAATCACATGGGCACCATTCTGATGACTTCGTTCCAAGATACATAGTATCTAGCTACAGCATCAATGTGCGGTGACAAGGAATGGATGCTGGCACACGCCACATTCTATCGTTTCTGATCCGGAGCTGGGAACTTGAACCTTTTACATGCACAGTTTACCATAAAAAAGAGAGTAAAGAACAAGAATAAGCTGCCTTGAGAAAGCTCTAGAAAGAAATATTGACGGTAACGTACCTGCAGATGAACTGTACAAGTAGGGCAGGCCACCTCCTTCATCCTCCTCCCAGATTCTGATTTGGTGCCTGTACAAGAGAAGACATGGAAATGAACCCTTTTTCTATCTTCTTTTCTAGCACATACGATACGCACACAACATACACAAGCACTTACCTGATGATGACCGCCGATTTCTCTCCATCTCGTCCTGTTACAAATTACAACAAGCACATGTTAACATACACCAAAAGCTTCTAACAAGTCCAATATTTAGCTGCTCCACAAATAATCCTCTAGTACGCAAATAAACAGAAGTGATAGAGTTCAAGAAACAAACCGCCTTTCTTGAAATAACAGGCATATACCCAAGGATATGGCACAGAGAATGAGCGAGCTAATTCATAGACACAATGCACAGAAATACACACTACCAATCTACCATCACACTTTCCTGGGATAAGTTGTGGACTCTTAACTCAAGCTTCCGTAATAGACACTAGACCATGGCCCCAAAAAGGGCTGACATTGCAGTTAAAACTTATGGATTCCAAAAGAACACCACACATTATTTCATTGCAGTTAAAATTTATGTGCAATCTAAGCTAGTCTGAATCGTGATAATATATGCGTATCAACACATTATTTCATGCTACCTGAAGCTTCTTTGCAAGATCCTCGTGACTCTGAATTCCAGATGATCTGCTGACAGATTCCTTCGAATTGCTCAAACGATGAGAAACTTCAGCCTGCAAACAAGGGAAATGGAAAAAGAATTACACAAATATATTGTATGACTAGATCAGATGCGTATACATGCTCCAGTTTCAGACACACTAAGCAAATGCTATACATCTTCATTCTGATAAAAAGCATGCCGATTCCCACCTATTCTATGGCATCCAAAAGAATAACAATAGATTTCTTTACATACTATAAAAGCTTCTGCAAGCCGAGCAACTCATTCTAAGAAAAAATAATCTACATACTATAAAGATTCTGCAAGAGAAGTAAGAGCAGCTCATCTAGAACTTCTAACGAAAAGAATCTACGGGGAGGATCGCAAATAGTGTATTACCATGCACCGATCACAGACTCTCACAACAGGAGCATTTGGTTCAGCTGTAAGTGCAGTTCTTCCTTGGGTGCACTTGTCACAGAATATATCTCCACAGTTTCTGCAATGATGCTGATAACAAAAGAAAAAAGAACACCAATGAGAAAAAGTAATTACAATCAAGATAAAAGAGCACAAGAAATGCAAATAGTAGCCCAAATAAGCTGAAAAGAACATACCCTTCGCACGAAGGCATTGAAGTCAGTTCCACAATTGGTGCATTTTGCAACTGCTTCATCAGGAACCTAAAAAACTCAAAAAGAAACCACTTATGAACCAGAATAAAAATTAGACAGAACCAAATATATCCAATGCTGCATCTCCAGATGCTAAAAATCCAGTTTTCCTACAACACCAACCCTACTTCGCATCCACCATTCAAATGACAAAAGCATCTAAACACCGCGGAAGCTAGCATTATTCCTTTAAATAAATCTGAAATGAAACACCAATTTCCCAAATGGATAGGAACTACTTGTTTCATTTGGAGAAAGTAATATATCTCATTTGATCATTTTAATTTTTCTCTCTTCCGTTTTCATTTTAAATATCTCATTTCAAACAAATCCTCATTCAAAAAGTCCATAACCAAGCACATCAATGAGTTCCCAAGGTAAATTGTTTTTTTGCTTACTTAGACGCCATGTCATTTAAAATATCCCAAAGAAAACGACTAATATGAGATATGTCTTACCAGCAGAAAGAAAAGGCCAAAAACTAGTGAACAACGCACTAAGAACCAAAAGACTGCAAAAAAAAAAAAAAAATTGGCAACCACAAAATTTCCATATGCAAATGAGTTCACTAATTTTCACTTCACCCATGAGGTAGTTTGACGTTATCCAAAATATGCAATAATGATTAGAGCAGTCGCTGGAGGTCAAAATTACCCAATCATCTCCTTAATCCATGTTTACTTCTTCAGAAATAGCTGGGAAATAGCAACTAACCATTATGGACATAGCATATAAGAGATCCATAAAGGAACAGAGGAGATAGACACTTCTCCTTTATATAAGTTGGAAAATTCAAGGCTCATGAGCAGCCCAGATGATATTAAGTTCAGATAACAGAAAGATAGCAGAGAAAGTCTATCCAGTAAAACAGCAGGACACGGTGAGGAGCAAACAACTTGCCTACATCCTCAACCCATTTTATTATTCAAATGAACCTCTTAATTCACAATTCATTAAACATCAGTTTTCTTTGAGGTATATTTAACATAAAGCTAAATTTCTCATGAAGAAGAAAAGTAGAGGTGAGAGAATTAAAGTTCTCAGGTTAGTGGAACAAGAAACTAATAGGAAAGTATATCTAATTTCTTAATAATGTTTTCATCAACTACAACTTTATGACATAAAGCCAGCAACTGAAATACTGCTTATCAAAACACACACACACACATCGAGAAGTCAAAATTACCCAATGATCTTTTTCCTCATTTACTTGCTTCATAAAATTCATCCACTCAGCAAAACCTTTCTTCTTCTCAGTAGGCTGGTCAGCTACTTTTGAAGTCTCTGGTGGTCTGCTTCTTCCACCCATCTCCTTAAACTACATACCCAGAAGTAAACATGGCATACATTCAATTCACAAAAAAATACAAAAGCATACAGTAAAATGGCAGAAAATGGGGCCACACATATTCCAGTCATCCATGTTTTCCTCCAGCAAAATGTAGTTCGGTATGCATGAATCTTTAAATCCCCCAACCAAAAAAAAAAAAAAAACTGCCAAGCTGATGCTCAAATTTTTTTGGGTGCACAAACACAAAAGCAGAAGCCAATGCTTGTACTGTAAAATGACAAAACAAAAAGGCAAAACATGCATTCAATTTGATTTCTATCACAATGTACATGAGTATAAAATAATTCCTTGTGTCATTTAGAAGAAAGATAGTTGAAACTACAGGAATGACAAGTAAAGTTTTTCCAAGGTCAATCACGACAATAAACCAGTAGGAATTTTCTCTTAATTGGTAGCTTCCCAACAGCTATGCTAAAATGTATATTATATACATTCATGGTCGTTGAAAATCAAGATTCATTTGTCATGAAAGACAGATCAATTCTTATTGTATCCATTCTTTAGCATATAGGAGGAGAACTACCTCTCACATTGAAAAGTAAGTTAGCAGACAGGTGATGATTCAGCTAATACAAGCAGTGGACAAGTATTCTCTTTACCTATCATTTGTAAGAATAAATAGATTATTTCATCACATAAACAGTCTAAAGATACATAAAGGCTGAAAGATGAAGCGACCAATAGGCTTAAAGTAGGAAATTCAGTCACATAATCCAACAATAGAATAGAGCATCTTCTGACCTGTACAATAGCGGCAGTCACTGTGTCCAAGAGCGTACTTGTAGTATAACTATTTGATTGCAATCTAATGCGCCTTGGTTCAAAATCCACAGAGCTTTTTGACCAAAAGCTTAAGATAGAGGAATCTGTAGCCTGCAATAAAACAAAAGTCATGGCATGAAACTGAAGCAGCAGAACCAACATGCAAGAGGAAGTTGAAGCACCATGGCTTCACAAATGCCCACAACAAGTAACTTCCACTAAAGCATGATTGGCTATCTGATGATAGAGTACACTTAAATGCTACCTTGTTCACCATCAAAAAAACTCATCAACGCGAGCAAAAACAAATATTTAGTATGTAACCAGAATAGCAATGACTCAAATTTCTAGCAAAAACGATAGTCTTGACTGCCTAAACATTTTTTGGAAGAAAATGACCCATGAGATTAACATTCTGCTTTGAAATAGGGGAAAAAAAAGGTAAAAGGTGAAAGGTAAAATAAAAAATGATGCAAAAATTTAGATAATTATGTCTATTAGCAGGTTTGTGACAATTTTCCACACGTTAGAATTAAATAACAACTGCATTGTAACATTTCAGCTGCCGTATCATAATTCATAATTCTATCACCAAAACCTTCCTCCGTCAACAAGAAGCTATACTCCAATAAAAATACTAAAACTTGACTATAAGTTGTAAAACTACCGCCCATATTAAATAAGTGACTTAAGCACAAGTTTCTGCAATCCCTAGTCCACCTCCAATAAAGAAAAAGCACAGGACATACCAATAAGGGAAGAAAGGAAATGAAAATAAGGACATACTTCACATTTTGTTATCGTGTCAAGGGGATATATTCTCAATGTCCGACTAGTCGAAGGGTCAAGCATACGGATCCCATCCAAGCCAATCTGCAACGCATGCCACATAGGATAAGTACCAAATGCAAACTCCAGAAAAAACAAGTTTTTCTCTGAAATACAAGCATCTACCAATTAAGACAACGTAGCATATACAGTCACACGACTGAGATTTATTTTTGCTTCTCTTTTGATATTTTTGTTTTATCTTGGCATGGAGATGTGCTGCTTAGATGTATGGGGGAGGGGGGGAGAGAGAGAGAGAAGTGTGTGTGTGTGTGTGTGTGTGTGTGATACCAGACAACAGGCTGGAATCATATCACAACCATGATTATTTTTCACTCTGCTTTTTCCTTTACCATTCTTTTTTTTCTTTCCTCTTGTGCTAATGCCGCCCAGAAATAAGCCCATTTTGACATCATATACATTAGTCGCCAAAGAAAAGATCTAGAAAATAATTTCTTGAGAGCCTAATAGCAGGTTATCAGCCTACGCATTTGTATGAAAGAACAAGAGGACAGCGAAATGTTAATGGAATTTCCCTTGGTAACTGGAACATTTAGACAGCAAAAAAACCCCACTTCCCATGTGTATACTTCGAAGACAACCAATCTAAAATTAGAATAGAACAAAGAGATATAGTTCCTTAGTTCCAACAAAATAACAAATTCGGGTTCTTGTACAAAAAAAAAAGACTTGTGACTCTTGAAGACATGATCCGAGTGTCATCTTCATGCAAACTCCAAATAACCCTGTCAAATTACATATTCTCGCACCATCAGACCAGCATACTCAAAACTTATAATTAGTATTCGAGCAAATCAACTCAACCCAAACATTTTCCTCCTAAAAAATGAGCTTCAATTAGTGTCCGAGTCAGCCTCACCATCAGCTGGAAATACACTAACCACCACAAAAATGTAGATACAAATATAAACAACTGAAATGTAAAGCACAAAGCTGACTAAAATACCTGGCAAAGAACATCCATGGTGCTCTGTCCCCCACCCTCAGCCAATAACTTGACTCTAAACTTTTGCACACCACTCTTTACATCATGCTGAGCTTCAGCCTTAGGGACCGCCTTCACAATCTTTGCACTTGAACGAGATGAATGATCCTTAGCTGAAGAATGTCCAATGGGCCTCCCAAAATCATCAAAGCTCGACCAAGTAGATGATTTAGGAGCAGTCCCTCGAGCTCCATAAGGTTCTACCTTACCCCCTTGATACGCATAAACCCCATCAGAATACCCATCAATGCCATATGATCCAAAATCCGATCTTTCCCTACTGGAACCACCATACCTAGCAGAAAAATCATCAAACCCACTTCCAGGCTGATCATATCTAAAACTACTATTATAAGGGGAGTCGTGTGCAGGTGGGACACAAGAGGTTTGATGAACCGAAGACGAATAAGGCGAAGAGGGGTTTGAATTAGAGGGGGGATATGGAGATGGAGAGTTGTAAGTCGGTTGCGGAGATTGATATTGATCAAAAGTGGAGTAAAAATTTTGCTGGGGTTGTTGCGATTGAGGCGACGGAGCTTGTGGGTAGGATCCTTGAGTCTCAAACTGTGGAAAAGAAGAAGAAATCTGAGGCTGTTGAACCGGCGGCTGAGAAAAGGAAGGAGCGGTCGGGGAAGGATCAGGGTTCTGATTATACAACGAATAAGGAGGATATGAAGAGGAGTAATCGGAGGAAGTATAATTGGAAGAGTACGGTGGTGCAGAGGCGTAAGACGGCGCCGGTAGAGAAGCTGGCGGTGGCTGGTGCGGCGGAGGTAATTGATTCGGGTAGGGGATTGAATTCGGGTTCGGGTTAGGTGGGATTTGATAGTATGAAGAATAATCACCTTGTTGCATTATCGATTCTTTGGTTGTTGATTGGAACCGCGGAGGAGAAGGGTTAGGATTCAGGAAAAAGAAAAATTTTTCTGCGATCAGATAATGAAGGAATGATTATGATGAGAGCAATGAGTGACCAGTTTCTGCAAAATAAAGCGCCGTCCGGTAGTAACTTTAACAGTGAAGAAGGGGGGAAAAAGTTCATGATCTCTTGTTTCCGGATGAGAACCTAACAGTCTAAAAGTGAAACAAAAAGTGAGGTCTCCAATCACGGGTTGCTATGTGTACAAAATCAGTTTTTTTATAAAAAAAATGCAGCACTCCCTTGATTTTGTACACGTAGTGACCCTTGATTGGAGACCTCACTTTTAGCTTCACTTTTAGCCTCTTAGGATCTAATCCGGTTTAACCTTATCATTAGATTTTATATTGATGGAATTTAAATTGAAAAATAAGAATAAGAAAGAACACCAGAAAGTTTTGTTCAATGCTCAATCATCTTGTTTTTGAGTCTTATAGTTTTTGAGTCTTAGAATTATTTTTATAGATGTATTGGAATGTTGAAGAAAGTAGTCTAGTTATATTTTATAAATAATCAAAGTTGGCAAAAGCCATGTGAACAAAATAAACAAATTTGAAATCACTATCTACGTATTTAGAAAGTAAAATCATAATTCACACATTGTTGACTAATGTGTATTCATATGTGTATTTGATTTAATTCTACATTGTCTCTTTTAAATCAAAATCTTCAAAGTTGACAATTCCAAACATTTTTTTCATTTGAAAAATGATTCTGTCTTCAATGGCTTTGTAAAAATATCTGCAACTTGTTCTTCGGTTGGACAATAATCAATGGTAATCTCTTTTTCACAAACTAGGACACGAATGAAGTGAAACTTGATATCGATATATTTGTTTCGTCCATGAAATATTGGATTCACTAATAACTCAATTGTTAATTTGTTATTGCAATAAATAATTATTGGTTTATCTTGTTCATGACATAGAAAACCAAGAATCCGTAATGCTTATGTAGCACTATTTGATGTTGCTATATACTCCGCTTTAGCTGTAGATAAAGTCACGACTTGTTGTTTATGTAAAGACTATGAGAAAACTGCGAATTCTAAGAAAAATGCATAATCTAATGTGTTTTTTCGTACCCAAGAAGATAAATATTATTAGCACAAGAATAATATATATCATGACTTTTTGTACCTCTAATACAAGAACAACGACCATAGCTAGTAATATCTCAACAAAATCAAACAAATGATAAGTCTAACAACATATGTTATATTCGGTCTACTCACAGTTAAAATCATTTTTAGGATTGCTCGAATGGGAAAAAAAAATGTTCGAACCTAGTTCAGAATAATTTTGAGATAGTTCGAGCTCAGTTTCTATATGTTTAAATGACTTTAAACACATTCACACTCGACTTTGAATTGTCCGAAGCATATGCCTTCAAAGTTTAAGTGATGTTTAAGTGATAACAAAATTCCCACGTCTAAACCCAATACATTATCATATATGCAATTACCATGCACACTAAGGTTTGTAAGTAGAAGCATTTGATAAAAGAATAACACAACAATATTATTCCATTGATTTAAAAGCTTTCGTCTATTGCGGGGTATGGAGGTCAGATGTACGCAATTATACCCACGTATTAAAAAAATACACAGAGTTTGTTTACGGATGACCCATAATGAAAATTACGTCAATCTGTGTTGATCAACTGCTACTTCACAATATAATAAGCGCATCTAATTTAGTTAGTCATTTTGTTTTATTCCATCACATTCTAAAGGCAAAGAAGAGTTTGTGTTTGACCCATTAGAGTGAAACAGGAGTAAAGGCAGTCACAAACTGACTTGAGATGAGCAGATTAGGCACGACCTACTAGATTTGCACCTCTCAGAGGACATGGTCCAGGATAGGAGTTCATGGAGACATAAGTTTAAATTTAACGAGGTATATATCATATATAGGGACATTTTAGAGTATATTTAGGGACATAGATAGGCGTAGACACTATCTACGCTTTAGGTTGATTTTGCATTTTTTTTGTTTATGTTTTACCGTTGTTTTGCATTACATGTACATATACACGTTATGTGTCTTTTAATATCGAAAGCCTATTCTTTGTATTTTCTGAATTCTCTCACTAACACACTAGCACATCATATCTCTATTATTATGTCATTTATGCAGGTACATATAGAGCCGGGGGTCTCATTGGAAGCAGACTCTCTATCCCTTAGGACAGAGGTATTGTTTGCCTACCACTTACCCTCTCCAGACCCTAGCGATAACTTTTGATGTCGTTAGAATATACTGGGTAGGGATGGTGATGATATTATATGCGTGATGATGTTTACTTAGCATGCAAATCCAGTCGTGTAATGTTTGAATGCAGCGTGTATCTTTTAATGGACGATGTGAATTCAGCTTGAACTTGTTTACCTCTCAATGTTAGTAAATTATTATCATATACACACAAACTATTCATAAATTGCTTGATTCGTCTATATCTTAACATTATAGACTTATATATATAAGTATGTGTAGAATATCTAAGCCAATTTGCTGAACTCCCTTGAGCTACATGCTTTTGTTCATTCGTAAAGTTATGCAAAAGATATAAACCGAATGATAGTTTTTAGTAGATAACTTCTCCATCGGATGAATACTGAAAATTTATTAAAAAGATTTAAATCCAACCCATAAGTTACATGATTTAAAACTCGCTTCTACGGTCCACTAAAGTAAGTTGTTTTTTTTTTTTTTGGACCGTTTATATTTTTTCACAGAGATATGTGCATGCTGGGATGTAACCCCGTCTTCTTTTTATGGGTTGCCCCGAGGTATCTCTCAGCCGAAAGTCAGAAGGCTGATCCTCTGTCTCTGCAGTCAGCACACAAAATGGTAGGAGACTGGCCAAATGGTTTGCTCTATTCACATGAGTGGAGATTAAACCTCCAATCACATACTTAAAGGACGAGGTGCTGAACCAACACGCCAACCATGTTGGTTATGTAACCCCGTCTTTGGTGCTGCACAATTAGCATATAGCGAGACATGCAGATTACTGCCTTTGAAAATCCCGACAAATAATTCCATGCAAATTCTTTCTGCTAATATTCGTGGAAACATCTTTTATCTGAATATAAACCTTCAGGTCATGCGTTCGAGCTTCGAAAACAGTCTCTTGCAAAAAGTGGAAGGTAATATTTTGTACATCAGATCGCAAAACGATCCGATTTCTTCTCAGATCGTGCACAAACGCAGGAGCCTAGTGCACCGGAAACGACAGAATAGATTGTCATTAATAACATAGATGAGGGATTTGTTCTTTAACAGTGTGTTAAGTCTGTAATAAGACAGATATTCCTGAATAAGATATTCTTTTGTAAACAATAGGACAAGTGAGTTATTGCTTGTACTTCTGTTTTCTTATTCAACCTTTTATCAATCCGATTTTTATTTTGTAATTATCAGTAATTCAACTCTGTTGCTGTTTTTATATTTATTTCATTGTCAATGTAACAACAGTCCTTTTAGCCGTAAAAACTAAATTCTTCTTATTGGAAAAACAAAACATATATTGGGTATAATAGAAAGTTTGCATTACAAAATTTTCTAGAAACAAGAATTTCTTTCTGGTGAATTCTTTTCTTTCATAATATATATATATACACACACACATATGCATATATTATGTGAGATCTCTATTAGACATGGACCAGCATTAGATAACATATTTTCTTGCCTGTTAAAAGTTTGTCGTATCATTTCTTCATTGTTTTATGCATTTTTTGCAACGAGTTTATGCATTTAAATTCACAACATACAAAATAATGGGCAAAATTTACAATAAAACTTAAGAAAATTAAAATAAAAACGTAACAACATGCCAATCATGAGTATAATGAATTATCCAGTGTATTAAATTTAAGAAAAAAAAGGTATAGCTAAATTAAATTACGTGGCTGCCACATGACATATTTATGAGACGTCAAACCCTGCTCCTCTCCCCCAGTCCAAGCACCATCGTTCTCTGCCTCCCCAAAGCTTCCCATCGGCTATACATACACATATATACATATTTTCTATCTTACTTTTGGAATTGAGTACATATATATACAATATACTTCCCTGGTTCAAGTCGTGATTCTAGTTTGTTGCCCATGTATAAATAGCCATACAAAGAACGTATTAGATTGGTTTAGTAAGTAGTTAATGATGTGTGTACACAGGGGTGTTAACGAACCGAGTTGAACCGGATACTAGGTTTTCGAATTCGGATTTGTTTAACTAAACGATATGTTCGGTTACTTTAAAAATTGGTTCGAGTTAGACTCGATAACCTTATAACTGGTTAAACGAACCGGACAGTTCACGAACGGTTCGGCTCGTTTAACTAAACGAACCCGAATATCTGTTTGAATTTGGCTTGTTAACAAATAATTACCGAACGAATACGAATCAAATACGAACCGAACTTGAACAGTTCGCGAACTGTTCGGTTTGATCAACAGCCCTATGTGTACATATGTACATACACACATGTATCTAGGATTGAGGCTACGGGATAGGATCACCTCACCGCAAGGGGGGTGCGGTGACGCGTGACTGCGCGACATGTGGCAGCAAGGGGGACTCCCCCTTGCTGTCACGTGTCGCGTGGTCACAAAGGGAGTGGAGAAAGTTGGGATGAGGAGATCCCAACCCTGAGGCTACAGCTACATACGTACATGTATTGAGGTTAGAGTTTTAATCACTCTCTCTTTTAACAATATCGTCTTCTTTCTATTTCGAGTTGTCCAAACATGTTGTCCGCTTTTTAAAAATAGTAAATATTAATAGTCAAAGTATTCCTTTAATTAACGTATATAATTTTTTTATTTTATCTTAACTACCAATGAATAGTCGAATAAAAATAATGTTATATATAATTTGACTTTCTTAAATTGTGTTAAAGTCAAAATAAAACAGAAAGAGTTGACACTCCAAGACAAACAACATGCATTAGAAAGACATTGAGATAGAGCCCAGATGAGATCCTAGGAGGTTAAAAGTAAGGATATAAGTGAGGCCTACAATCACGCGTCGCCACTTGTACAAAAGCAAGGGGGTGCTGCAATTTTTTTTTAAAGAAAAAAACTGATTTTGTACACGTGGCGACGCGTAATTGGAGGCCTCACTTTTAGCCCCCTACGATCTCATCCGGATAGAGCCTCCCAATCTTCTGCGACGTCAAATCAGTATTTACCGAAGGAAAAGAAAGTAGGAGTTTTGAACTTTTGATGCACCAGACGTAATTAAAAAATGTCCCTGATATAGTATATAATGGCTTAATTTTTCAGGTAGTATAATTGAGTAGAAATCCATTTATGATAATGATCATTTGTCAAGCGTAATCCTTTTAGATACTAATCTCTTATACACGTAGGATGCCAATGAGGAGCCACCGGAACATAGCTCAGCTGATACTTCGGTTGAGATTTGTTTTAAGAGATCAAAAGTTCGATTTCAAGGACACGCACAGTGTGGATGTTCACTGCTCGGCTTGGTTTATGGAGGGACACCTTATGTGGGTCAATACATAAGTCCTCAACCAACTTAGTAAACCGTTGGACTACTAACTTGTATCATCCACAATGCTCTTTAGGACTGGAATGGTGAGACTCTAGAGCCTTGAATGACGTTTTGCTCCAAGGATAACCATGAGGCATTAAGAATTATCTACTTTACTTTTTCAATATTTGTCCTAGACGCAACTGTATATATGTGGTGTATCTGTACAAAAAAAAAGGTGTTGATCTAATAATGTAATACATGAATATCATACGCACACATGTACTTTACATTTACATATACATACTGTATATGTTTGCAAGTACGTACATATGTATAAGTAACTTAGTAACAATATCAACATTCAGTGGCGTTCTAATTAAAATTAAATTAGTAACTATCAACTCAAAACTTTTGTTCTCTAACGTACAGTTTTAACCTTCAAATCGTTACCATTGCGAACATCCCGAATGGTCCAATCTATGTGACCACACAATGGTCTTGCACCTGATGGGTGCGAGTAAATGGTAAATGGTCACACCCTTTTCCTTAGATTAATTAAAATGTTACACTCGTATTAAATTTTTTTACAATCATATCCATGTGTACTTAAATAACAATCAATTGAATAAATGTGAATATTTTCAGACGGCAACAATTTCCAATAGCCACTTCCAAAACAAGTATGTTTAGTTGTTATTCAACTAATCGAATGTATAAAATACATATATGTGTTTTTTTTAATGATTAATCACTTGAGGACGGGTTTTGGAGCAACTGGTAAGGTTGCTGCTTTGAGTTTGAGCCGCAGAAACAGCCTTTTACAGAAAATGTAAGGTAAAGCTGCGTATATTAGATTGCAAAGAGATATGGCTTCTCTCTAATGTGTTGGAAACGTTTTTTTTTAATCACCAATCACTTAATTCTTAGTTGGCATGTATGTTTTATGCTGAATAATTATATTGCATGATTAGTTACATTTTTTTGGGGTCCTGGAACAGAACATGAAACCAATGACACTCACAATCTCATATCCTGTAAGGCATTTTTATCGTATATCTTAAATCTAAGCTGCAAAAGTTTGTTAGTGAAACCTCTTTATTCTTTTTTTTTATCACTAGTGCTGTAGAGAGCGAGCCTTGGAGCAACTGGTAAGGTTGTTGCTTTATAACTTTGAGGTCACGGATTTAAGCCGTATAAACAGTCTCTACCACAAAAAAGTACAGGACAATGCTACATACATTATATCGTGAACGATGTGATCCGTCTTCAGATTATGCGGAAACGCTTTTTTTTTTTAAGTATTAGTGTTGTACATCTCAATTTTGACAACAAAATCAAGTGACAAGGCTTTAATGTCTAGTAATGAGTTTGTTTTTGTAATAAAGACAAGATGTTCTGAAAAAGGCAATGCATCCAATGATTCGGTATTGATCCCATGAGAATGGTAAGAACTCATTAAAGAAATCCCATAAGATCACCTCCACACTAAGAGACACAAATTCCATATTTGAATAACACAATAATAAAAGGAAAATTGCATACATCATCTTCTTAATATTATTATAATCCATCTTTATATTTCACTGGCATTACAACAACAACATTATCTCATTGCCTTAGAGGCTCCCGCCTATGACGGAGTATGGGGGGTCGGATGTACGTAACCATACTCGTGTGCTAGAAATACAAGGAGGTTGTTTCTTAATTACCCATAATGAAAATTGCGTCTTGACGATCAATTGCTCCTTCACACTATAAAAGCGCAGCCAATTTAATGAATCATTATATTTCACTGGCATTCTGAATTCTTTTATGTTTGAATTTTGTTATCGTTTGCACATATTAGTGGAAAACATTCTGATTTTTGAACCACCAGGATTTGATGAGGCAAAATTCTTGTTATTTTTCCTCAACTCATAATGAATAACAAGTACGGGTGTTAAACAAACCGAGCCGTTCGCGAACTATTCGAGTTCGGTTCGTGTTCGGTTCGTATTCGTTCGTTAATTATTTGTTAACGAGCCGAATTCGAATAGGTATTCGAGTTTGTTTAGTACTATTCGTTTAGCTAAACGAATTCGAGTTCGAAAACTTAGTATTCGGTTCGGCTCGTTTCCTTAACACCCCTAATAACAAGAGTGGACTACCTAAGCAATATTTTGGATGTTGGAATGTTTTTTGAGCAAGGGCGGTCCTTGGAACAACTGATAATGTTGTAGTTTTGTGACATTGAGGTCACATGTTCGAGCCACAGAAACAGCCTTTTACACAAAAGTGTAGGATAAGACTGCGTACATCAGATCGCGAAGCAATCCGGCTTCTCTCCAGACCATGTACAAACATGAGAGACTTGTATACCGAAACCCTTTTCTAAATGTGTTTGAGCCTTTGTTTTATCGTAGGACTATCAAGTGGGACGACTGAGTTCATCCCTTTTTGGTCTGACAAATAAAGATGAATTTTCTAAGTTTATTGGTTCAGGTCTAAGTTTTAAACCTAATTTTTCTGAACTTGCTTCTATTATCTTAGCATTTCGGTGAATTTTATTTTGTTATTTTTATGAGAATAACTTAACTTATGTTATTTTATAGAAATATTCTATAATTGTTGTGTTTATTAGTTTTTTATTTAATATGACGATTTATACATGTTTCTTGTTACACATATTTTAAAAACGTATGAGTTTAGGCTGATCTTGTTTAATTCCGTACTCTGTAAACATAATTTGAATTTGATGTAAATGATTCGAGCCGCAGAAACATTCTCTTGCATAAAATGTAGGGTAAGGCTGCGTATATCAGATCGAAAAGCGATTCGGCCTCTCTTTAGACTATACGTAAACGCGGAAGCTTAGTGTACCGAGAACGCCCTTTATTTGTATGTCAATTGTCAAGTTGAGCTAGAACGATAATTCAATACTTTTGATATAAGTTGAGTTTGAATTCACACAAGTTTGGTTCACAAATTCTAATTGACATCCCAAAATTTTAGTTGCTGAAGTACTACAAGCATAGATGACTCATAAGATGGAAGTGGTAGAGATGAGGATGATGAGTTGGATGTGTGGCATAAAAGTCTAGACCGGATCAGAAATGAGGTATTTTAGAAAAGGTTAGGGGTGACTAGTATAGCAGATAAGATAAGAATGTGGATGTTAAGATAATTTGGGCATGTCAAGAGGAAACAGACAACGACGTCTGTCAGATCAGTTGAACGCCTCATTGCAGAGGGGAAGAAGAGTAAAGGCATGTGCAAACTGACTTGGGATGAGCGGATTAGGCATGACCTACTAGACTTGTACCTCTCTGAGGACATGATCCAGGATAGGAGTTCATAGAGGCAGATGATTAAGGTTAACGAGGTTTAGGCATGATATAGAGACACCTTATAGTATATTTAGGGCTTAGATACTATCTACGCTTTAGGTGGACTTTGCACTTTTTTAGCACTTTTTTTTGACTTTTTGGCTTATTTTTTTGTTTTTGTTTTTGTCTTTGTCTTGTATTATATATGTTGTACACGTTATGACCATTTTAATATCGGAAGCTTTTAATTTGTCTATACTGAATTCCCTCACTAGCACATCATATTCCTATTATTATGTCATTTATGCAGGTACATATAGAGTCGGGGTCTCACTGGAAGCAAACTCTCTATTCTTTGAGATTTAGGTATTGTTTGACTGTCGTTCAACCTCTCTAGATTCTAACGATAATTTTGATGCCGTCTCTAGATTCTAACGATAATTTTGATGCCGTTAAGATATACTGTGTATGATTGATGATGATTAATTGCATAGGGTGAGAAGAAACATTGCAATTTATCCAAATCATAACGTGCAACTGAGATCGTTAACAGAGTACAGTAAGCACTGCCCCCAGGGGCATAGTCCAGTGGTAAGTGGCAAATGTGATTGGGGCTAGAACCCCGACGTCCCGAGTTCGAGTCCGTGTGGAGACAATCCTTGTTGAAATATTACAAGGGTTGCCTCTGGGCTGGCTGAGTCTCGTGTGTCCTCTCCCTTTGCAGGGCTGCCCGTGGAGCACATCCCTCGATTTACATCCCACCTGGCTAAGGGGCCTCTGGTACAGGTGGGGGGAGAACCCACTCCCTCATCAAAGAGTACAGTAAGCACTAGAAGAGAACAGACAATATGCATTTTCACTTCATACTACATAATTTTGGTTTAAACAAAATGTTGGATGAAATAACATTTGTTTTATATAATAATATAGTAATGATACTATGATAATACAACCATGTTCTTCAGGAACAACATATAACCATGGTTTAAAACTATTTTCACCATTTACATGTCACAAGTTTTTTTTAAAGATATATGTGAAAATGTTGAACGTATTAAATCATTAAACATAATTTCTTAGTAAATTTTTTATAGATTCTAACGATAGTTATTGATATTGTTGGATATATGAATATGGACGTTGATGTTTCTCGGAAAACCTTTTCTTTTTTATTTTTATTTTTGTTAAAGTGTCACAGAAAACCTTGGCCAAGGAAAGAAATCAAGAAAGGATCAAACGCACAGGCGATCACGAAAGCACAAACGCAAAAATACTTTGTAGTAAAAAAACTCCAAAAACAAAAACCAAAAGCGAAAATCTGAAGCAAAATCTTTGCAGAACAAATATATCTCTCCTCTTCCTTCTGCAGAAAAACTCTTAGAATAAATTCGACCAGAAGACGATAAAAGATTCTGGGCTGCCTGGAAATCCAACTGGGTTTTCACGAAGATCACTATTGGAGATTGGATTTAGAACTTTCCGGAGTTTGAAGCTAGGGTTCTAATTTTGCTTTCGGCAAGGTGCGTGAAAATTAAAGAACTATTTGGATTATTTTTGCTTGTTTAGGTGTAATTGCGATTGGCGTTTCTAATTCCCCATCTTACTGCATTGATTACCTATTTTCTTCTCGTGTTTCTATATGTATGTTTATCTTTATCTGCTGCCTGCATTCTATTGCTTTAGGAATTGTTGCCTAGGGTTTCAGTTTAAGGCTGCGATCCTTTTAGAATTGGAAAAGAGTTATCTTTTTTATGGGGTTCACAATCTTGCCTCTTATTTTTACTGAAAGGCTCAGGAAACACATGATCCTTTAGTTATTTTGATTAATCGGTATCTTGTTGATTAATAGATGCTTTGTTGCCTGGGGTTCCAATTCAAGGTAAGAAAAGGAGCAAGTTCTTTTTTCCTGAAATCCGCCATATTCTTTTAATCTGGTCTTTGCCATGAGACTCTTTAGTCATTTTGGTTAATTGTTCTGTTGTTCTGTTTTGTTAAAGCTCTAATAGATGAGGTTTATTATGCTGAACAGACGATTATGATGTTTCTTCAGCCTGATTTGGTTTCTTGAAATAAAAGGTTGAATAAGTTTTTCCTGTTTTGTCTAAAGGATAAAAAACTTATGCTTTGGTGAACGTGATGGGAAAGAAAGTTTCTGACTTTGGTATTGTTACAACTAGAGAACATATTTAGAACTGATTAAAGGAGTTTTAATGTTTCTTACTGTTAAGCAGTTTAACTATGCTTTACCATTTTTGGCGAGTGTGTGAGCTATTGCCCTTTTTATGTTCAAACTGCTTTGTAAATCACTTCTGGAATGGTCAATACGTAGTATGCTATACTTAAAGCCGCATGAACTATCAAAGTTGGTATAAGCTTCACGTTGATATGTCTGCTATACAAAGTTTGGGGTCTTTTAGTATGTGTTTTGCAGTCAAAATTTGCAAACTTCAAGTATGAAGTAATACTATGCTAGAAATTCAAACCAACTTTGGTCAATCACTTTTCTCCATCATTAATCTGAACTTGTATGGTTCTTATTTGACTTGAAGTGAGCTTTTGTGCTGTGGTCTCTCAAATATTATCAGCAGTAAGTTTTTAAATGTTGAAGAATGGGCAACTGGGTTGTTGATTCTGTATGTTTTTGAACTTTGGATACTTGGAGGACAGAGATCTATCTAGGTTATTTGTCTTAGTGATTTGAAGCAAGCGGTTTGTCAATGCAAAAATTGTTCATCAATGTTCTGCCGATTATGTCGCTACAACAGTGTTGTTGCCTACAATAACTGGCCTGAATTAACTGCCCAAGTGGATCAATATTATTTTGCTAGCGACTTAAACAAGATTGTGGTGTTTGTTCTATGTAGTATCATTTAAAGGTCTTAAGCATGATTCTTTTGCAGATAATCATGGTTGAACTTGTTTTCTATGGGTAAAATGATGTCCTTCCACCATGACTGCAGGGCGCCAGGTCACTTGATACGGCTAGGAATTAAGACTATGTTACATGACCATCAATGTGATATCATTTAGTACAGCTTATCCGTGTTATGCTCCTGGCTTATTATCTCCTTTGGAGCAATGTCATCAATGGGAGGATGGTAGAAAGTGGAGGGATTTTGTTTAATCTATTGCAAATATTTTCCGTTGAAGGTCAGTGATGTTTTGCTTGATTATAGTTATAATAGTTTCTTACAAATCTGCTTCCTGATTTCTTTCTTTTCTACTTTCTCGTAATGCTGGTTGGTTCTTTCAAATGACATGCATAGCTTTATAGGAGGGTCGGTTTATGTAGTAGTTCTGTATAGGCTTCATTCTGCTACAAGGAGTTCAATCTATGACATAGGTTTTGTACTTCTGTTTGTTAACTCTGATACATATATTAGTTCGCAATATGCATATAGACTCAACCCACCATTCTCTAAGATTTTAAGCAGAAGTTTTGTTGTTATTAGTATGGTTTAGCCTAAGGACAAGAATAGTCGTGACTGTTGGTCTTCTTTTGCTCGTGAATTACTGAATCTGCCGGATTCATTTAATGAGTCTGGGCACCTCTCTTTCTATATGCATGCCCTAATATGTGGAATTTCCTAATATTTTTTTCCAGTAGTCTAAGGCAATGCTCTGTAAATCTTGTTTAACTTCTGTCTCTTAGAAATTTGTAATGTAAATTGGTCAATTGTTCAGGTTGCTTGCATTTAGTGTGCATTTATGTATGCTTTATTTTACTTATCGATCCTTCTGTTTTGTGATATTTCGTCTGCAGAAAACAGTTCATGTAGTCATCCAAGGGTGCAAAAGCATCAAGGAAAGGACCAGCATGTTTTTGGACTGAAGAACACTTTATTTTGAGCCTCGATTTATATGGAGCTTCCTAAATCTGGGCCACTGGGTGGTGGATCGATTGAGATCTGCCTTTCCTCAGCTATGAAACAGAGTTCTGTCAGTGTAGGGGTGGACGCATCTAACTTAGATTCTAAAACAGATGTAGAGCAGGTGGTGAAAATGGGAACTTCTTCCAAGGAAGTATATACAGATGAAGTGTCTAAAACAGTAGAAAGAACTTCAGCTTCTAGTGCTGATGCATCAGAGCCATTGGATTCAAAACCTCATTTGCAGGTAAGTATTGAAGCCAAAGACAGGAAGCCTTGTAGTGAAACATCTCCTTTAGGTGATCCGAAACCAGTTGAACCTGAGGGAAAGACTGGATCTGAAGATGGTGGCACTGTAAATGATTATGAAGGGGCAGTGTTGGCAACAAATAAAGACGGCACCAATTCTAGCACTCCTGTCTTGCAGGAGTCTCCAGCCAAAGAGAATTATGCAGCAAAAGGGAAGGATTCTGGAAGATTTTCACTGGGTGTAGAACATGTTAGGCAGGGTGGTGAAGTTGCGCAAACTGTTGCTGAAAACTTGGCAGATCGTCAATCAAATGATTTTGGGTCGGTGGATAGAAAACTTGCTGCTAGAGCTTCTCAAGTGACGAGAAAGAAGTCTGACATTGAACTAGAGTACGATATGGTTGATCCACTAGAAGTTGCTCGTCAAGTTGCAATAGAAGTAGAGAGAGAAGTAGTAGACGGTAGAGAAGGGAGCTGTAGTTCTTCTGATGGAGCTCCAGAATCCTATAGTAAGCGGGCAGATATTCCTGCAAATGCACCAGAAACCAGAACTAGCGTTCAAGAGGACTTGTCTGAGGACACGTCAAGTGAAGAGGAGCTTTCAGCCGAAACTTCAGGAGGCGAGGCTGCAAGTTGTGCAGAAAATGATGCTGATGAAGCTGTGAATTCAACGCAAGAAATAGAAAATTCCCAGGTTACTGAGGTAAATCGCGAACTTCCAGCAGATGCTGAGAAAAGTTTCTGTAATTTTGATCTGAACGAAGAAGTTTGTGCGGAGATGGATGGACTAGAAAACCAGATATCAAGCCCTATTGGGGCTTCTGCATCAAGGGCTGCAGCAGCTGCTGAGATGACAGTCAGTTATTTTCCATTTGATGGAAAACTTGGTTGGAAAAGATCCGCTGCTACTTGTGTTTTTCGAGCGGCATCACCTCTTCAGGTCCCTGATAAGACTCACTCAGTGGCAGGAAGCAATAGCAGCTCCAAACAACGGGATGATTGTCTTGATATTGATCTGAATATGGATGATAATTTAGATGAAAAAGATGCAGATTTACTGACAGAAAGACACAAGCCAGACCCCTCTAGCCTGCCCTCTGGGGAATTCGCTGTTGAAGCGAGTCAAAACAGATCAGAAAGGCTGGAACTAGATTTGAATTGTGCAACTGATGATGGTGATGGCACATCTGACTGGCAGGCTGAGGGGCAGAGCCTCCATCTGAGGAATGGCTATCATAATCGTTCTCCATCTTCATCGTCATCATCTAAGCAGCCCTCATTCAGGAACATTGATTTAAACGATCACCCATCTTTCGCCTCTGAACTTCCAGCCCACCCTTTCTTTATTAAGCCACCGCAGGAATACAATATTCCTGTTCCTGAAAGATCTAATGACTCCATGCTATCGATAATGGGAATGAGGTTGGAGATGAAAAGTGAGCCAATTCCCAACTCCATTCCCTTCCTGAATGGAAGGAAACCTGAGCTACCACTCGATGCTAATTTAATGAGAGCTGGAGGTCTCTTTAGCATTGGACCTACTGTCCCATATCCTCATCCACCTGTCTATGGCTATACAGGCGTTGCACCAGCAGCAGCAGCCGGGGCCATGTCATCTGCAATATATGGGACAAATGGCCCTTTTCCTTGCATGTTGGACTTAAGAGGAGCTCCAGTTATGCCACAAGTTATGGGATCACCACAAGCACTTCAGCCTGCCTTCTCTCAACCACATTTTATGATGAGCATGGCACGCATGCCTGGTTCACATGATGTTGGTCCTTCTGGGGTTAATTTGGATCTGAACGCTGGTCTGGTCCTTGATGGAAGAAATAACGACAACAGTAGCGGGGTGAGACAATTTTTAAGCACAGGCCAAGATAGGTTGATGGATAACAACTTGACATCCAATTCGCAGTCATCAGCCGCGTTCTTTGGTGGCATGAAGCGCAGAGAACCGGGTTCTGGATGGGAGCCTGAGTCATATCCATTTAAACACCATCAACCAACATGGAAGTAGAAAACTTCATTTCCACATTGACAGAAGGAACTGAATAAGAAGATGGTAGTGATGCAACTAATATTACATGGGATTCCCCAAGATTTAGTTATGTATTTATTGTTCCAAGTGTTGCAAATTGCTTGGTTTCTTCTTTGCATTGAATAGAATAACATTTGTTGGCGCTGATAATTTTGTTGATGTAGTTATAGAGCGTGAGAATTGTAGGCCACTGCAGCTTAATTTCAAGTAAAATATTGAATAGTTGCTACTTGTAAGAAAGTCGACTTCTCAACAGATCAAGCAAAAAAGTGAAGCTCCGTTCTTGTTTTATTCTCAATGGTCTGCAGCAAAGACAAAGGCTTTTCCAGCGTTGAAGAGATGAAAAATTCAACCCTCCTTTTGTAGCTTCAAGCCTTTGAGATGGAAGAAAATTTTATAGTGGTAACCAGTATAATGGGTATAGGGAGAAAATTATCAAATTTATGAAGATGCATGTATAAAGGAATATGTATAATAGAGAATTGTTTCATCTTTTTATCTCATTAGTTACAAATCGTTAGATGGCTTTTGTTTGCAACATTTTCGCGAAATTGTCATCAGATTGCTTTTGTAAGAGCAAACGAAGATGGGTCTAGTAAACAATTCAAACTGGCTCGTGAATTTGACCAGGCTCTTAACAAAAGCTTATTTACTCCTTGTGTCTCAAAAATAGTTAAACTTTTTAACATGTAACTTACAGATGTTAAAAAATAAAAGAAGATAATATTTTTGAAGAGTATAATAGTTTAATATTCTGATTTGTCCATCATAATCTGTTTGCCATTTCCATATATTATGGATGTGACACAGTTTCGGACATCCGCACTAACATGAACTCATCATAAGGCAGAGATAATATAGATATTCATAAAAATAACAAGAAAGAAGTCGAGCTTGAGCTCGAACTGGACGTTTGCAACTTTTGAAGAAGCTTGAAAAGTAACTGCTCGATCCATTTATACCTATGCAGGGATTTTATCAGTGAATACAGCATATAGCTGAGAAAGAATCCATTCTTTTTTACTTCAGGAATTGATTCTCGACTTCTTTCTCTTCTTAGCAAAGGCTCTATGGTCAGTGGGCAACATTTTTGTCCACCAAAGTCGTCTAAACTCAAAAGCAAAATTAGATTAAGAAACAATGGTCACTGCTCCCTTAGCAGACACAACCACATAATTACGAGATGGGATCTCCTCACCCCCCACACCCTCACCCCATTGCTCATCGCCCGCCACGTGGCAGCAAGGGAGATGGTGAGGCTAGATGTGGGTGACACTCATCTATCCTCCACGTGGCGGACGGTAGACAATAGGGTGAGGGTGTGGAGGGTGAGGATATTCGGTCCCCATAATTACCATAACAATCCAGCTTCCTAGTTATAGCATGCTGCAGGACTTTAGACTCATGACCCCTCATAGACAACAATAGGTGCATGTCTCGCCTAAGTACATATATTAACATTTTTTATAAAACCTTGAACATCAGTCTTTACCCCTTCTCGAATGCAGAAGGTGGTCCTCCCATGGAGCCACCAGCTACACAACAAAAATGATGCCACAAATTCCCAAAGGATGAGATAAATCACATGGTGTGTTCCACAACCTATGGCCAGTAGCAACAAAAATACAGTAGCTGATTCTTCACCAAGGAAGAAAAATGATCCAGAAATACCCGTGCAGGAAAAGGTCTTTTGAGTGGGGATAGGGGTGGGAGTGGGGGAGAGGGTGGAGGTCTTGGTCTTTAGATCCACTTAGCATAGTTCATGAAAATATTCAACCACCTCCTTTAAGAGGAGAAAGAACTGTCAAATTCAAAGCAAAGCACAAGACTTTTTCTCCGTGAGCAAGCAAATCTTTATTCCATTTTGCCAACCCCCCCCCCCCCCCCGGGGACAAGAAAGACAACAGCTTTGGCACTGCAAACTAGACTCGCTAATGGTTAAGATCAACGTGCCAATTGAGTTGTATCCCGACTAAGTGAATTTTATTTACACCAAACTGAAAAGAGTTTGCAAATCTTGAATCTAATCTACAAACATAATCCACCACAAAGAAGTAAAAGTTGCTAAAAGTAAAGGGAGGTTGAAAAGGGAAGCAACTGTAGACAATGCAAAGGTAAATAAACGCAGCAGATTGAAAGCACATTGCAAATATACAGCACCAAGATCAGACAAAGCCATTGTCAAAACCAAACTCTTCTATGGCGGTGCTTCCTCCAGAGGATGATTCTGCAGCTGTAGAAACAGATACCCTTTTCTTCCTCTCCTCTTCATACTCTGGATCATCAGTAGGCAACTCATACCTACAAACTGGACAAGAATTCCTCGAACCCAACCAAGGCACTATACAATCCCCATGATAAAAATGTCCACAAGGTAGCTTCTTTGCCATTTCCCCAACACTCACAGTATCTTTACAAATCGCACAAGGCTCAACTTGTCCTTCTACTTTGATTTCCAATGTCTCCAATGCTTCAACAGCATTTTTAGCCGCCGGTGGAGCTCCTCGCCTTCCTCCACTATCACTATCAGCTAAATTCTGCAGCAAAGCTTCATATCCTGCTGCATCCACGTAATCCCCTGGATTACCAATATAAGTTCCAGACTCCGGAACATCAAACCGAAGAGCAATTGAATGATCTTCGAGTCCCATTAATATCTCCGCCCAATCAAGAATCCGACTTCGCCGATTCGCAGCCCGAGACGCAAACTCCCGGAGCCGAGTACGAAGCAATTCACGCGAACGACGCCGTATTTCATCTTCATCCCGACTCTCAAGATCCTCATCCCCATCCCCGTCGTCTTCTCCATCTTCTTCCTCCTCCTCCTCCGACAGCTCCCGATTCTCATTTTCCGCTACTGGATTCTCCTCCTCGATTTCATTCTCATCGCCATCATCTCCGTTATCCCAACCATCAAGTTCAATTCGGAGATAATCATCATCAGACGAATCACCACGACCTAAATTCTGATTTGGGGGCGCGTCGTCTTCACGCACACCCTGAGAAATCAAACTAAGTACCTGAAGGAACTGGTCACCGAAGGAAGGCTCATCGATAGGGTCGGAAATCAACGACGGAGGAGAAACAAGAGATTGACTTATGGCTTCAACGAAGCCGTTCTTGCACTCATGGCAGACGACGTCAGGCAGATCGGCGTGTGTTTCAATGGAGACACGTTTGTTACAGCTGTAGCACCAGTATTGAAGAGATATTGGGTCTAAGTCGGCCGGAGGCGGAGGTGGAGAAGAAGGGGATTGGGGTAGTTCCAATGGAGTTTCAGCCATGTCGGAGTTTAGTAGATTTTTGTGGCGGAGACTTTTCTCAACAGGGCCAAGATAGAAGGAAAAGATGGGGAAAGAAAATGATAAGTGGTGGTTTTCTAATTCTTATGGCTCAGAAAAAACTGTTAAATAAAATTAACTTAAATTGGAACCAAGATAATAACACAACAACAATCATACCCAGTATATCTTAATGATACAAAAGCTATCGTGAGTGCATGGAAATGGTAAAAAACAGACAAACAATACCTCAGGGTATAGAGAGTTTGGTTAAAATAAGACCCGTGCAAAATTGGAACCAAGATAAGGCTTTTAAAAAAATTGGAACCACGAGGACTTGGAAAAGAGGAAGTCACGTAGTTTACACGATATTTGAATAAACCTACATGATAATTACGGAATTTATACGGCAATTATTTAAATAGATGATTGATACGGTAATTATTTAAATAAAGTGAATTATCAAATCTAAATGATAAACTTAAGAGCGTCGTTAAACACCGGAACACTCCTTCGAAACTCTTGAACCAATAAAAAAAAATGGGTAAAGCAATAAATAAAAGATATTGGATCTAGTGATCACAAATGAGGTAACCGATAGGGGGATAGGATCCCCTCACTGCAAGGGGTGCGGTGACGTGTGACCGCGCGACACCTTCATCTAGCCTCACCACCCTTCCTTGATGCCACGTGTCGTGCGGTCACAAAGGAGGTGATAAAAGTGGAGGTGAGGAGATCCCAACGCAACCGATAGAGGCTGAGTTTTCACACAAAGAATCACCCACTTTATAACAATAACATTACTCTATTGTTTTAGAGTATGTCGTATATGACGTAATATGGAAGAGTCAAATATACATAATCATATGTTGTTTTTCGATAATCTATAATAAAAATTATGTTAGGCTGTATTAATAACTGCTACTTCATTATATAAGAAGTGCAACCAATTTAGTTTGCTTTATTACATCATATTTCAAAGTAATGGAAGAACGTATATTTGACTCAATGGAAATAAAAAAGCACCCACGTTAACCTTTACAAGCCCCTGTGGTATCCGTCTCCATGATCCCACGTAGACCTGTGCATCTCAGGTTGCAAGCGCGCTGAGATGTTAGTATATGCATGACGCAAGTTTTCTGCTACAGCGCACAAAGAGGAAACATGGACTAGAACCCTCTTTCGGGTGCAATAGTCTTATGTTACATTTTGTGTCATAGGTTCAGGTTCATGAAACATGGACTAGAACCTTCTTTTGGATGTATTAGTCTTATCTTACATTTTGTACAATCGACTCTTTTCGCAGTTCTAATTTGTAACTCCAAAATCACAAAACACAACCTTACGAGTTGCTTAAGACCCGTCCTCACTAGAACCCTTTCAAGAAAGATGGTTAGATCGTGCTTTCCAAATGTGCCAGAGAAAGTTAGCAAACAAATTAAAGGCATCCGCACCCTCATTTTGGTATATAAGATGCATAAGTTCGCTTAAAATGGAAGCCCTCCGCTTAAACCATCTGGAGAGGTGTTCAGAACAATGAAACAGTGTATTATATATATATGTTTACTTTAAACTCAAGTCACTAATATTCCATTTTATGTATCATTTTTATTATATTTATTAAAAAATGTGTCACATAGGTAGGCTCGTCAATCTTAGGGATTAGAACAAAATGTGTATAATTTATACTCCGCAGCATAGAGCCCTTATTCGATAAATTGAGAACACAATTTGAAATATCACCTTTCAAAATCTTCCAAAACTTCTGGGGAAAAAACTGGTGGGAGACCATCAGTACCTGGCGATTTATGGGCTCCGTCTCTTTCAAGGATTCATAGACATCGTCATCAGTGAAAGGGGAGTGAAGAAACACCTTTGCAGAACGTGATGAGATCATTTCATCCACTTTTTCTTTACCCCAAGCGTCACCGCGCGACACGTGGCAGCAGGGGTGGGTGGTGAGGCTAGATGAGGATGACCCGCATCTAACCTCACCACTCACCCCTACTGCCACGTGTCGAGCGGTGATGCATGGGGTGAGGGATTTAGGGTGGAGGGATCCTAACCCCAGTTAGCCTGCGATGAACTCTACCTGTCACCTGCATAATAAGATCTCTGGAAGGAGAGGTTGTTGGGAATATTGTCTTACATCGGACAATTTGATATAAAATAGATGAGTTATATAAGGATGAGGTAACTCATTGCCTTAAGTATTTGAGTGGATATGAGCCTCAACTCATGTAAGCTCAAGTTTCAACATGGTAACAGAGCCAGTTTAAATTGTGGACTCACACCTTCTCTGGCCCATGATTGGCCATTTATTGTCTCTCATCATCCACGTCCAGAATTTGGCTTGTGGTTTGTGATTGAGGGCGTCTGGCTTGTGTGTATGTCAAGCAATGTTGCCACGTGAATTGTCCCATATCGGACAATTTGAGGCTTGTGGTTTGTGATTGAGGATGAGTGTTGAGAATATTGTCCAACATAGGACAATTTGAGGCTTGTGGTTTGTGATTGAGGGCGGGTCTAAGGCGCGTGTGTATGTCAATCCACGTTGCCACGTGAGGAAGGGTGTTGAGAATATTGTCCCACATCAGAAAATTTGAGATAAAATACATGGGTAATATGAGGATGAGATACCACATATTGACTTAAGGTTTTGAATAATAAGCCCAAGTTTCAACAGAAGTACATAAAAAATATCATAATGCTCTAAAAACAAGTTCTCCACCTTATTCGTATCAGTAATCCATTCACCATCATCATCATACAGCCCTTTGATAAACTTCATCCTCTAACCACATACACTCAAATCTGAAGTTTCTCCTCTTCTTATTAAATTTCTCATCTTTCTTTGCTGGTGATTTCTCCATAGTGACTAATATATATATATATATATATATATATATACACACACACACACACACACACTCAAATCTGAAGTTTCTCCTCTTCTTATTAAATTTCTCGTCTTTCTTTGCTGGTGATTTCTCCATATTAAATTTCTCGTCTTTCTTTGCTGGTGATTTCTCCATAGTGACTAATATATATATATATATATATATATATATATATATATATATATATATATATATATATATATATATATGGACATGGTCCGAAATGAGTGGAACATAAATGATGCACCTCCACTCCATATATTGGAAAATCGACATGAGCCCTCCATTTACACATGCGATTCAGTTTAGCTCGGCATGAACCACCGCGATTCAGTTTAGTTCGGCGTGAACCACCAACCTTCCAATTCTGTAGAAACTTGGAATTAAATAAGGTGAGATGAGGTTCATATCCACTCAAGACCTTAAGACAATGAGTGGTGGTACATCATCCTGATATAACTCATGTATTTTATCACAAAGTGAACGATGTGGGACAATATTCTCAACATCCGCCCTCACGTGGCAACGTGGCTTGACATGCACACGCGCCTTAGAACTCGTCCTCAATCACAAGCCACAAGCTAGGCATGAACCCTCACATGGCAACATGAACCCTCATGTGGTAACGTAGTTTGACATGCACACGCGTCTTAGAACCCGTCTTTAATCACAAACCACAAGCCAGACATAAACTCTGGACTTGGGTGAGAAGAGACAATAAATGGTCAATTATGGCCATAGAAGGTGTGAGTACACATTTTAAAATGACTCTGATACCATGTAGAAACTTAGGCTTACATGAAGTGAGACACATGTCCACTCAAAATTTTAAGCCAATAGGTGATGATACATCATCCTTATATAACTATGTATTTTATTTCAAAGTGTCCGATGTCAAACAATATTGTCCACACGTGCACACCTTCTCTATTTTCGTAGTGACAAGTCTCCGTTCTGAAAAACTGATGGACATTTGGCATTATATAGATAAGTGTAAAAAAAATGAAGTATGATAAGTTTAATACATAGAATCATTCATTATTGCATTGATAACCCGATAACACATCGCAATCCAAACGAAATCCGTCCATTAATTTGATAAACTCATACAAAGGCGGGTTTTTAACTACTTTTGAACGTGAAGTAGTTATCGACAAATCTACAAGACATTAGAAGCATTTTTACAATAAACCTTATCTTTCGTAAAATCTTATATTATATCTCTCGTGGCGGGCGGTCGTGAAGGGGGTGAGGGAGTGGGGGGTCAGGCATCCTGACCCTTATTGAAAATCCTATGTTGTCCTAAAATCCAGAAATGCTAAATCCCATTTCGCTAAGGTTGATGCTGCGGCAGCCGGAATCGGACTTCCGACGCAGCAGACTTGACGCTGACGCCGTGCCAGCAGATGCCGCCCTGGCAAATCCCATGTAATTCTTTTTCTTCTTTTACCTGGTCACGCCTCGTCAGCGCATACGTGGCCTTTCTTGAGACATCCCACGTCAGACAAACAATCAGAATCACCGCCACGGCGGCTGTCGACGCGATCAGCACAAATCCCCCGCCGAATCTCCGGCCGGTGATCAGTCCATAAGCCTTCATCGCCGCTATTGCCACCAAATATAACGTCGTCAAGTTCCCCACCACCGTATCGGAAATCGCCATGAATTTGCCAATTCTTGATTTTCCGGCGAGCGATTATAGCTATAGAGAGGGAAGATCGCCGGCTGAAAAAATTAGAGAGGAATTGAATTTTGGAATGGGTTTTAACGTGAAGCTCTTGGAGTGAAATTTACGGGATCAGAAGTGAAGTGCTTTAGCTTTGAACTTATCTACTTCTTTTGTTTGTTTGTTTGTTTATATTATTACTTTTCCACGAAACAAAAGGTTATTCTCTAATCTTGAGGGCCTTACCGTTTCAGCCCAAAGAGAATATACAAATCAATACCCAGCAGACTCCTAAGTGAGACCCCAAAGAGCGGATGCAAATCAATAACCCAGCGGCTCCTAAGTTAGATGAGCATTTATGCAGTGACCTACCCAAGGTATTCCACAAACTATGCCGAAGTGGAGCACCTACACTGTACGTGTCTCTAGATTCGAACTTTTGACGTCTTGAAGAATATCTCAAACTCAAATACTAACTGAACTATGTATTGGTGATATTATTTTTTCCCCTGTGTAGGCATCATCCGTCCATTGGATGTAGTGATGTGTGATCACCACGTCCCCCACGCCTACCATTTACTATTATTTTGATTTATAGCATAGTTAACTTGGTCTAGTTCGGAAAAAATAGTATCTATAGCACGTTAAAATTCTAATCTTGCTCCATTTTCGTCGCAAGAATAGAAATTTTTTAATTGGTCACTATTACTCAAGGAAATTTTTGAGTTGGTAGGGTTTGAACCCGCTGCTACAAATTGTCTTAGAGGCTTCCGTCTATGACGGAGTATGAGGGGTCGAATGTACGCAATCATACTCATGTGTTAGAAACACACAGAAGTTGTTTCTCGATGACTCATAATGATGCGTCAGGATGTGTCGATCAATTGATACTTCACAATATAAGCAGCGCAGACAATTTAGTAAGTTATTTTGCTTTATTCCATCATATTCCAAATCCAAGAAAGAGTGTGTCATTAATTCATTGGAAATGGAAACTTGAACCCGCAACTAAAACATATAACAATATTTTCTTTTGATACTGTATGTATGACCACTGGACTATGCCCTCGAAACGTGGTAGCTCGTATGTTGGTTATCATAAAAATCTTATTTTTGATTATAGCAGAGTAGCTAAACCTAATTTCAGTCCTACTGTGGAAAATACGGTGTAGATATCCTGCCTCTATAGATTGTGCAGACATTTTATAAGGTATTCTAGTACTTTGTAAGTTAACCTACAACAAACCTAAGAATCTATTAGATTTTTGCATGACCTATAATATGCAACATGTCTAGGGCTTTATCGAACCGAACAGTTCGAGAACTGTTCGAGTTCGATCCGTATTCGGTTCGAATTCGTTCGTTAATTTTACATAAACGAGCCAAATTTGAACAGTTTTTTGAGTTTGTTTAGTTGAACGAGCCGAGCTATTCAGAAACTTTTCAGCTCGTTTAAATAGTTATAGTGTTATCAAGCCAAACTCGAACCAATTTTAAAGCTCGTGCTAAACACTCTGAATTCGAAAACCTAATATTCGGTTTGGTTCGTTAACACCCCTAAACACGCCCCTATGAAACTGTATAAAACTCATCCTCGTCTTGGTTTGATCTTCTATTAAACAAAAGAATAACATCATCATACATATTAAGATTGATAGGCTATGTATACACAGACGAATTGATGTATATATATAGCATGCAGACAGGAACAAAACCATCCCAGACATAACATTTATACTATGTTTGATTATCAACATATGTATGACGTAGAGATTCCAAATTTAACTTATTGTACCCCCTCTTGCTTGTGTTCCAAAGGTTTTCAGTAAGATGATCTAGGACATAGTTCAGTTGGTATTTGAATTGAGATTTGTTATAAAAGGTCAAGGGTTCTAATCCAAAGATACGTACAGTATGGGTGTCTCACTGTTGCTAGACCGAAGGCCTAGTCTGCAGGAGGACACCTTGTGTAGGTCACTGTGTAAGCCTTCACTTAACCTAAAAGGCCGCTGAGCTCCTGATGTGCATCCTTCACAATGCTCCTTGGGACTGTGGGTCACTGCATAAGCCCTCACCCGACCTAGGAGACCTCTGGACTTCTGATTTGCATCCTTTACAATACTCATTAGAACTGAGACGGCGAGGATCCTCTGCGCTAGCCTTTTACTACAAAGTTTTCTAGTAAGAAGATATAATTATGTGATAAGATTGGTTCAATCGGTGAATCAACTAACGCATGTCCAAATACCAACCGGTCAAACATGTGGGAGAAAAAAAAAATGTGTGTGATGGAATTTGATCTTTAATGGTTTTGTGAAATAAAAATTTTTGACGTGGTTTCATGCATCAATACTAGAGTGAACTAGTACAACTACCGAGGATCAAGTTTTATAACTATGTTTTGTAATTTCATCTCTCAATCTTAGAGTGAATTAGTTAAACTACTAAGAGATCGAGTTTTATAACTGTGTCCTGCGTAATTAGTGTATTAAAATATGTCATCAGAACAAGCCTCAACCTATTTGTTATGTAATTGAATACGTTGTTGGAAAGACTTTCACTACTAGGGATGTTCAACGAACCGAACAGTTCGCAAACTGTTCGAGTTCGGTTCGTGTTTGGTTCGTATTTGTTTGTTAATGGTCAGTAAACAAGCCGAATTCGAACAAATGTTTGGGTTCGTTTACTAAAATGAGTCGAATTATTCACGAACTGTTTGGCTCGTTTAAACAGTTAAAGGGCTGTTGAGCCAAATTTGAACCAATTTTAAAGTTCATTTAGCTAAATGAACCGACCCAGATAGTTCATTTAGCTAAACGCTCATACTACGTGTAAGTGAAGCTCGAACCATTATCATTCTAGTACAATATTCCAATTCGAATATCAACTCAACTTTCTCAACAATTTACTCTTCCCAAGAAAAGATGCGTGCCTTAGGTATGTAACCCAATAAAGAATTTTTTCGGTACGTGATTAAATGAGATAAGCTTTTGGCATTCCATGGGCCACCACACTAATAAGGAGGTATGGAAATTATATTTAAGAAAGATGCTTTTCTAATAATTCATAGTTGTTTGTTTATTTTGATGTCAATCTAAATTTCTGTTAGAATGTCATTTGTCACGACGCTGTTGCTTAACGTCAACTTTATATTTCCGTGCAATTCTTTCGATTATTTTAAGTTTGTATTATTGCGTCATATGTCATTAACATATTAATTCTTGGATTAAATATTTTACTAAAGTGCTTGAGTCAACATGAAATAGATAATGAAGTATAAGTTCAACATATTTATACATGTAAAATGTATATATATAATATCGACAATGACTATTTTCACTGTTCAATATGTTTATTCTCACCATTAAAACACATATAACACATTAGAATATATAAGTATATTTAGGTATATGAAGAGTGAAAATAGAGATGCTCCATATGTACCGTTTGTGCATATGTGTGTGTGTGTGTATATATATATATATATATATATATATATATATATATAATACTCCCTTATAGTATACTTAGGGGTTAGATATCCCCCACACTTTAGATCGACTTTGCACTTTTTGTTTTGTATTTGTCTTTCATTATGTATGCATATACATGGTTATGTATTTTAATAGCTTTCTATTTGTGTTCACTAAATTCATTCAATAGCACACTAGCACAACATATGCCTATTAGTATGTTATCTATGCAGGTACGTATAGAGCTTGGGGTCTCACTGAAAGCGAACTCTCTATCCCTTGAGATGAAGGTATCGTTTTGCCTGTCTCTCATCCTCCTCAGACTCTAGCAGTAGCGTTTGGTGTCTAGTAAGTTTGTTGTAGTATATATTTGGATATAAACAACTTTGGAAAAACTAGTTAACTTTGGGATGATGGTGGTAATTAAATACTAAACAAACAGCATATTTTGTTTACTTGAAAGCTTGAAGCGTTTAGGTATCGGGTTTAGTGTTATAATTGTAAAGATATACATGCATTTATATTTTATTTTAGATATTATTTGCAATCCAACTTGATCTTATTGTATAAAAAGATTCACAAACTAACCTAATGGATTCCAGATCATTATCCACAAGACTTTGAATTCAGCTACTAACCTACAAGTCAAAAGGTTCGAACTAGAATTCTTTCGTTAGACCCTTGCTTGTTTGTTTTCTCCTTCTTGCATTTGGTAATGGAAAAATATTAGTGTTTTTTAAGACATGAATATGCTTTTGTGCATCCGATTTTCATACTTCGTCATAGACGGAATCCTGTAAGGCAACAGGGTAATGTTGTCGTTGTATTTCCATTTACTAAGGACACACTCTTACTTGACTTTGGAATCTGATGGAATAAAACAAAATGACTCACTAAATTGGCTGTACTTCTTATATTGTGAAGTAGCAGTTGATCGACACAGCTTGACGCAATTTTTATTATGAGTCATTAGGAAACAACCTATGTGTGTTTTTAATACATGATTATGGTTGCGTACATTCGACCTCCCATACCCTGCCATAGGTGGAAGCTTCTAAGACCCTATAAGACAATAGAGTAATGTTATTGTTGTTGCATATCAAAAATATTATGTATAACGGTTGAGTATCATTTTTTCTATCCTAATAATTTGAATTGGACTCTCCTTTTCAATTTTAATTAACAAAACATTGTATGAATGTTAATTAAATAATATGCTCCAATAAACGAAAAAATATATGATGCAACATTTAGAAGTCCCACCTCACAAGGGAGGACAGGATATTTGAAATGTTTAGATATAAAATCAATCATATCTATCATATTCCAATGATAGTAAAAGCTAACGTTAAGATCTAAGGAGAGTGAAAGACAAACAAATAATACCTCCATCCCAAGAGATAAAGAGTTTACTTCCAACTAGATTCACGGCTCTCAACTTAACGTATAGGATGATACCTTTAAATACTATGTTCGAAGTTTTCCTTTAGTCTTGTTATGATATTGTGGGGTGTATTTCTATTTACTAAATTATTTTCTTAGAACATTTAACTTCTTCATTTTCCTCGTATGGAATCCATCTTTTAAAAACAGTCATTTAACTCACTATTTTAGTCTCTAGGGTATAGTCCAGTTGGTACTCAGATAAAGAAATACTACCAAGAAAGCAAGGGTTCAAATTCGAGGACACACACAGGTGTTCAACTTCTGCTAGTCTGTAGGGGGCAATTGTTCCACTTCTACTAATTTGTAGAGGACACCTTTTGTGGGTCACTGTGTATAGCTTTACTGACCTAAAAGACCTTTGTATACCTGATTTTCATCCTTCACAAAACTTTATGGGGATACGTAAGTTGAGCCTTCAAGGCGAGGATTTCGCTTTGCTACCAATTTAACTCACTATTTTTCTTTCTATCCTGTACGAACCACTATCTTCCGCACGACACTCATATATGCATCACTTATGATGATGGTTATGTACCTTCGACCGTTCATATTATTGGAGACAATCAATCCTGTACCAAGACGCAGTCGTACAATGTGTTCATATGAAACAGCAAACTAAAATAAATCAAACCCGGGGCGAGTCGAGGACTCTGTCCTTAAGACGTATTGCTCCGGTATACTGTGCCCAACCGGTGTGAGCAATCGTCTCCCAGGATACAACGGGTACCTGTTCAGTTGAGCGGCACTGCTGAACTTGAACTCCTTCGAACGCTTAGAGAGTCCTGACTTCTCCCGGACAGTATGCAAGACTCACGTGCTATGAATGCAGAATGCGTTGAAATGCTAAGAGCTTAAGGTGTATCTCAAATGAACACCCTTAGCCCTCTTTATATAGGGGAGTCGGTTGGAGGACAAGGTACCGTGACCGTTGGATCAAAACCGAAGTTTGATTTAGACCGTTAGATTAAAACCTTCTATCTAGATTAGGAAGGTTTAATCTCAGCCTTTGGATCGAAGATAGATTAGCAGGTTTAAACCTGGAGCGTTGGATGGAAACCATATTCGGTTAAGCGGTTAAGACAGTTTAAATCTCGGCCGTTAGATCAAAGCTATCTTCCCTGCCACCGTTAGATCACAACAGATTGATCTTATTTTAAACCGGAGGATAGTGTTAGTTTCAAGTTTGAAACCTAACCGCACAATCAAAATGATTCTGCCCGCTGTCAGACTTCGATCGATCACATCGATCGATCGAAGTGACATCGATCGATCGATGTGATCGACTGATGTCTGACTGAGCACTTCATTCGATCAACTTGATCGATCTAAGTGACATCGATCGATCGAAGTGATCGATCGATGTCCTCTGATTGACTTAGATCGATCTACCAAGAGATCGAAGTCCTCTGATCCACTTCGATCGATGACATCGATCGATCGAAGTGACATCGATCGATCGAAGTCATCGATCGATGTCCGTCAGATGCTTTTTACGCCACATGGACACTTCCAACGTGGCATTCCTCCACACAGGTGACACATCACCCATCCATAACATTTCCATCTACTTTGAGCATTAATTTCACATTCACACAATACCATAATTGAGTGAGTCCACATCCTGACATTAACTACTCGTTTTGTAGATAATTAAGGATTCATTAAGCTCATAGTACGTTGCACAACCAAGTTTTGCAACTTTCATTAACGGGCCGAAGCCCAAATCTTCAATCTCCAATGATGGGCCAAAGCCCAACCTTAAATTCTCCAACAATCCCCCACATGAATGGAAATTAATGCAGACCCATATGCAGACTCTGAGGAGAAGTCAGACAAGAAAATATTGCATCAGAAGAGGTAGCTTCTGGCTTTGAACCTTTCATAGTGATATACCATCGGATTCACTCGGCTAAGTAGTGACTTGATGTCTTGAACTAGTCAGCCTTTGTTGTGAACCAAGACAATGATACTCACACAATATTTTCTTTAACACCCTTTTGGTTCTCATGGTTGTGTTCGTTTTGGCCATGAACAACCTGGTTTCAGAAAGTGTTTTAGAGAAATCTTGCCACCCAGACTTTCTCATAGAAGCGGCCCCACTTCACACTTACATAGGTGATTCCTATCAAGAGTATTCTGCCATACTCCACTTGACGCATCAAGATATAGGTCATCATTAAAAGCCTTAGCTTACCCTGAAATCTCTGCAGACAGCACTTTTGTCAGACGGAATGAGTAAGTGCTAACTGAATCTTCATAACTTAGTTGTCCCATTGAACCAAGATTCTGGGATCTCCAGTCAACAAGGTTGGGTTACCATTACAAAGACTCATGCATTATGGGCTTCAGTCCCATTCCGTTTGTCAATCTTGACATCTGATCTCTAGGCAAGCCTTTTGTAAGAGGATCCGCAAGATTCTCCATTGATTTTATATAATCTATGGAAATCACGCCATTAGAGATCAACTGTTTAATGGTATTATGTCTTCGACGTATGTGTCGTGACTTACCATTGTAAATGCTGCTTTGCGCACGTCCTATAGCTGACTGACTATCACAGTGTATGCTAATAGGAGCTATCGGCTTAGGCCAACACGGAATATCTTCCAGAAAATTCCGAAGCCACTCAGCCTCTTCCCCAGCTTTGTCCAACGCTATGAACTCAGCTTCCATAGTGGACCTAGCTATGCATGTTTGTTTCGTGGATTTCCACGACACAGCAGCACCACCAACCGTGAACAAGTATCCACTGGTGGACTTCGAGTCCTTACTATCTGATATCCAATTTGCATCGCAGTATCCTTCCAATACTGCTGGATATCTCGTGTAATGTAATCCATGATACATTGTGTATTTTAAATACCTCATTACTCTGTTAAGAGCTTTCCAATGATCATCACTTGGATTACTCGTAAATCTGCTCAACTTGTTTACTGAACAAGCTAAGTCTGGTCTTGTACAATTCGTTATGTACATCAGACTCCCGATTACCTGAGAGTATTTTAACTGGGCAACAGGTTCGCCTCGATTCTTTCTTAAGTGTATACTTAAGTCGAGCGGGGTCTTTACCGGTTTCACATCATCCATATTGAACCGTTTCAGAACTGATTCAATATAGTGAGTTTGTGAGAGTATGAGTCCCTCAGTCACCCTAGAAATTTTAATTCCTAGAATAACATTGGCAACTCCCATGTCCTTCATATCGAAGTTTCGTGTTAACATCTTCTTTGTACTTAAGATGATGTCACGAGTACTACCCATGATAAGCATGTCGTCTACATAGAGACATACTATCACAAATGCGTTCTGTGTGCTCTTAATGTACACACACTTGTCACATTCATTGATCTTGAAGTCATTTGACATCATTACCTGATCAAATTTTAAATGCCATTGCTTGGGTGCTTGCTTAAGTCCGTACAAAGACTTAACAAGCCTACACACTTTCCTTTCTTGTCCTGGAACGACAAACCCCTCGGGCTGTTCCATGTAAATTTCTTCCTCTAACTCACCATTAAGAAAGGCAGTCTTTACATCCATTTGATGGATTTCCATATCATAGACCACAGCAATGGCTACTAGCATCCTTATAGAAGTGATCCTAGTCACTGGTGAGTAGGTGTCAAAGAAGTCAAAGCCTTCTTTCTGTCTATAGCCCTTGGCTACCAACCTGGCTTTATACTTCCCAATAGACCCATCCTCTTTAAGTTTCTTCTTGAAAATCCACTTGCAACCAAGCGGTTTACTTTCAGGTGGAATGTCAACCAACTCCCAAGTGTGATTTTGAAGAATCGAGTCTATTTCACTGTTAATTGCCTCTTTCCAGAATGGAGCTTCTGGAGTTGACATAGCCTCGGAAAAATTCCTTGGCTCATTTTCTACCATATAGGTTAGAAAATCTGGTCCAAAAGACGTCGGTATTTTGACTCATTTGCTTTGACGTATTTCCTCAGTATCTTGAGGAGTCGTCTCACGCACTCGCTTACTTGAGCTAGCTTCTTCACTGTTTTTGTCTTTCTTTGGAAAGACATTCTCAAAAAACACTGCATTCCTTGATTCCATGACAACGTTATCATGTATCTCAGGAATGTTCGATTTGTGCACTAAGAAACGATATGCACTACTGTTTGTTGCATAACCAATGAATATGCAATCAATTGTTTTAGGCCCAATTTTAACTAGTCTTGGTTTAGGTACAGCAACCTTCGCTACACACCCCCACACTTTCAAGTATTTGTAACTAGGCTTATAGCCTTTCCATAATTCATATGGGGTCTTATCCGTCTTCTTGGACGGAATCCTGTTTAAAATGACGTTGGCTGAGAGAATTGCTTCCCCCCACAAGTTCTGAGATAAACCCGAACTTATCAACATATCATTCATCATCTCCTTTAGAGTACGGTTTTTGCGTTCAGCAATACCATTTGATTGAGGTGAATATGGCGCAGTCGTTTGATGAATAATGCCATGTTCTGAACAGAATTCATTAAACGGTGTATCATATTCGCCACCTCTATCACTACGAATTGTTTTAATTCGTTTGCTAAGTTGATTCTCAACTTCATTTTTATAATCCTTGAAAGCATCAAGGGCCTCGTCTTTGCTACTTAGCAAATATACATAACAGTATCGTGTGCAATCGTCGATAAAAGTTACAAAATACTTTTTACCACCTCTTGTTTGCACAAACTTTAAATCACACAAATCTGTGTGAATTAAATCCAACGATTCAGTGTTTCGTTCCGTTGAAGGAAATGACGCTTTTGTTAATTTCGCTTCAACACATATTTGGCATTTTTCTTTATTACTAAAGTCCAGTTTGGGTAGCAAGTCAAGATAAATCATTCGTTGTATTGACTTATAATTTACATGTCCCAAACGGAAATGCCATAAACAGGAAGACTCAAGCATGTAAGCAGAAGAGGAAACAATTTTATTAGCCTCAGTGGGCATAACATTCTTGGGTACAATGGTCATAACATTTAACTTAAACATGTTATCCGAAAGATACCCTTTCCCCAGATACACCCCATTCTTAGAAAGTGTAAATTTGTTTGCCTCAAATACAAGCTTGAACCCATGCGTGACTAGCAGCGCGCCAGACACCAGATTCTTCCTTATATCGGGAACATGCAGCACATTCTGCAGAGTCAACTCCCTTCCTGAGGTCAGCTTCAGGATTACCTTGCCCGATCCTTCAATTTTCGAGCTGTTGGAGTTTCCCATGAACAATTGCTCATTGTTTGTCGTGGGCACGTACTCTCTGAACATTGCCCTGTTCGCACAAACATGTCGAGTGGCTCCTGTGTCCACCCACCATTCTCGTGGGTTTCCCACTGCGTTGCACTCGGTCACCACCGCGCACAGGTTCAAATCATCCATTGCGTCGACCAGATTTGCTTTCGCTTTATTCTGATTCTGATTCTTTTTGGGCTTCCTGCATTCACTGCTTCGATGCCCTGGTTTACCACAGTTATAACACTTACCTGTGAACTTCTTCGCAATTTCCTTGCCCTTGGAGTTCACACTCAAAGTGTTATGCTTCTTCTTGTTCTTTGCCTCAGCAACATGAGCTTTGGCTTGACCAGAAGACATGGATGGCTTTCTTTCGGAGCGACGGTTGTCCTCCTCAATACGAAGACGGACTATCAAATCCTCCATCTTCATCTCCTTTCGCTTGTGTTTGAGATAGCTCTTGAATTCCCTCCACGAAGGAGGCAGCTTCTCAATCACAGCCGCAACTAGGAAAGATTCACTGAGCGTCATGCCCTCCTCTTCCATTTCAGAAACCAACATCTGTATTTCTTCCACCTGCGAAATTACAGTTTTGGAATCTACCATTTTATAGTCGAGAAATTTCCCAACTATCAACTTTTTAGTACCCGCATCTTCTGTGCGGTACTTTTTGTCTAAAGCCAACCACAATGCTTTCGCAGTTTTAAAAGTACAAAATATGCCATAGAGAGAATTATCTAGGCAACCAAGAATCAAATTTAAACAACAGAAGTTTGTGTATGCCCAGGCCTCAGCACCCAAGGCATTCTGCATATTCTGCTGTTGATCCTCCACAGGCTCAACCACAGGTGGATCCTCGCTGAGCATTCTGGCCAACCCCAACGCAGTGAGGTAGAACAACATCTTTTGCTGCCACCTCTTGAAGAAGCTTCCAGCAAATTTCTCCGGCTTCTCCACCTGAGCAGCAGTGGCAGCCGGATTCATTTGAGGCCCTCCAGTCGGTGCCAACGGAACCGCATTGAACTGTGGTCCGGTAGCAGCATTGTTTGCCCCTTCTGGTGCGGACACGGAGTGAGCACCATTGAAGCCGTGAACAGAGTTTGAGCTCTCGTTCTCCATTCCTGTTCAGTTTGATCAAAACGTAGAGATCAGAACAGTCACATGTACAAGAATGAGTAGAAAGAGACTGCAAAACAGTACGAAACTGCCTTTGCGTAAATAAACAAAAAGGTACAGAATGTAATTGAGGAAATACGTCTTAAGATTGTTGGAGACAATCAATCCTGTACCAAGACGCAGTCGTACAATGTGTGCATATGAAACAGCAAACTAAAATAAATCAAACCCGGGGCGAGTCGAGGACTCTGTCCTTAAGACGTATTGCTCCGGTATACTGTGCCCAACCGGTGTGAGCAATCGTCTCCCAGGATACAACGGGTACCTGTTCAGTTGAGCGGCACTGCTGAACTTGAACTCCTTCGAACGCTTAGAGAGTCCTGACTTCTCCCGGACAGTATGCAAGACTCACGTGCTATGAATGCAGAATGCGTTGAAATGCTAAGAGCTTAAGGTGTATCTCAAATGAACACCCTTAGCCCTCTTTATATAGGGGAGTCGGTTGGAAGACAAGGTACCGTGACCGTTGGATCAAAACCGAAGTTTGATTTAGACCGTTAGATTAAAACCTTCTATCTAGATTAGGAAGGTTTAATCTCAGCCTTTGGATCGAAGATAGATTAGCAGGTTTAAACCTAGAGCGTTGGATGGAAACCATATTCGGTTAAGCGGTTAAGACAGTTTAAATCTCGGCCGTTAGATCAAGGCTATCTTCCCTGCCACCGTTAGATCACAACAGATTGATCTTATTTTAAACCGGAGGATAGTGTTAGTTTCAAGTTTGAAACCTAACCGCACAATCAAAATGATTCTGCCCGCTGTTAGACTTCGATCGATCACATCGATCGATCGATGTGATCGACTGATGTCTGACTGAGCACTTCATTCGATCAACTTGATCGATCTAAGTGACATCGATCGATCGAAGTGATCGATCGATGTCCTCTGATTGACTTAGATCGATCTACCAAGAGATCGAAGTCCTCTGATCCACTTCGATCGATGACATCGATCGATCGAAGTGACATCGATCGATCGAAGTCATCGATCGATGTCCGTCAGATGCTTTTTACGCCACATGGACACTTCCAACGTGGCATTCCTCCACACAGGTGACACATCACCCATCCATAACATTTCCATCTACTTTGAGCATTAATTTCACATTCACACAATACCATAATTGAGTGAGTCCACATCCTAACATTAACTACTCGTTTTGTAGATAATTAAGGATTCATTAAGCTCATAGTACGTTGCACAACCAAGTTTTGCAACTTTCATTAACGGGCCGAAGCCCAAATCTTCAATCTCCAACGATGGGCCAAAGCCCAACCTTAAATTCTCCAACACATATTGCGTGATAGACGAAGCTAAGGCAAATAGAAAATATTGTTGTGTTATGTTCTAATTTTGAATCGGCTAAGGAGGCATGGGACAAATTTTTAGACAATTTAATAATACTCTGTAAAATATTTTAGTTAATATTACATAACGATAGATATTTTTAAATTTTAAAAAAGGTGTGCTCTGTTGTGTCAAAATTGAAGTGTGCCAAAAATCAAATTGAAACTGTGGTTTGTCAAAACTATGATTTTTGTCGCACTGCTGTTTTAACAGAACATCTGTGTATAATTTTGGATTTTTCAAATATGTAATAAAAATAGATTTTGTTATTAAAACAAATATAAAGGTTGAACCGTAACCAGTAAGGGTCTCTGTCACTCTCGGTCCTGCATGATGTATAGGGTGTTGGGAATAATGACCCGGTTCTAAGCGGAATAAAACCGTGAATAGTTATTTACTACTCACTAGAATCTTCGAGTATGACAGCGAGATAAATACCAGTAAAAGTGAAATAAAGACACCAAGATTTACGTGGAAACCCTCTCTCTGTGGAGGGAAAAAACCACGGGCAGTGAGAACAACTTCCACTATTCGAAATAATGGGAATACAAGAGACAACTCAAGTTTAGACTTAAACTTGAGAAATACAAGAGAATTGAAACACTCAATATTTTCTTATACCGGATTGGTATAATCTCACAACTCTCTTTTCCTCTCTCTATTTTCTTTCACTCACTCCTCTCTCAAGAAGCTCTCAAATTGCTTCTTCCTTTGATTTTGGTGTGTCTTCCATCTACTAAGACATGCCTATTTATAGGCAAGCAAAATGAATAAACACATGTGTGTTACTATTCATTTAATGGCTACTTTGTATTTGTCAAAAATGGTATGCTACCAACCAAACAAAGAAGTCTTTGTTTCACACATAGTTTGGACCCTTCAAATCTCCCCCTCTAAACTAGGGGCATACTCCAACTCTCATTGAGAGTCCATTCCAGCTTGCTTGACGCACCAATTAAACTTCTCTTTTGTAATGACTTTTGTCATTACATCAGCAGGATTACTGTCTGTGTGGATCTTCTTGATTTGAAATTGTTCCTCCTCAGTGGCATCCCGAATCCAATGATATCGCACATCGATATGTTTGGTTCTCGCATGATACATCGTATTTTTGCTCAAGTCAATAGCACTTTGACTATCGCAGTATACTATGTATTGTTGTTGTTTGAACCTCAACTCCTGTAAAAAACGTTTCATCCAAAGCATCTCCTTACCAGCTTCTGTAGCTGCAATGTACTCTGCTTCGGTAGTCGATAATGATACACACTTTTGAAGTTTCGACTGCCAAGATATAGCTCCCCCTGCAAATGTAAATAGATAGCCAGAAGTCGATTTTCTACCATCTAGATCTCCAGCCATGTCTGAATCTGTGTATCCATCAAGAGTTGGTCCGGAACCTCCAAAAGTTAAGCATAATTTTGAAGTTCCTCTAAGATATCGAAAGATCCATTTCACTGCTTCCCAATGCGTCTTTCCTGGATTTGATAGAAACCTGCTCACTACTCCTACCGCATGAGCAATATCTGGCCTTGTGCAGACCATAGCATACATCAAGCTTCCTACTGCAGAAGAATATGGAATTGATGACATCTCTTCTTCTTCCTTCTCAGTTGAAGGACAATCTCTCTTGCTTAGCTTGAAATGATCAGCAAGTGGAGTTGTAACTGGCTTAGCTTTGTCCATATTGAACCGTTGAAGCACTCGTTCAATATATCCCTCCTGTGATAACCAAAGCTTTCTTGTTGTTCGATCTCGTATGATATCCATTCCCAAGATACGTTTTGCAACACCCAAATCTTTCATGTCAAATGTTTTTGACAATTTCTTTTTTAAGATTTGGATCATGTTTCCATCTTCTCCAACAATCAGCATGTCGTCAACATACAAGAGAAGAATGATAAATTTACCATCAGGGTACCTTTGAATATATACACAAGGATCAGCAACTGTTCTCTTGAATTTCTGACTCAGCATGAATGAGTCAAACTTCTTGTACCATTGCCGTGGTGCTTGCTTCAATCCGTACAGACTCTTTTTCAACTTGCAAACCATGTCTTCTTTGCCTTTGATTAAGAAGCCTTCTGGTTGTTCCATGTAGATTTCCTCATCCAGATCACCATGTAAGAAAGCTGTTTTTACATCTAGTTGTTCTAACTCTAAATTCAAACTAGCTGCCAAACCAAGTACAAGTCGAATAGAACTCATTTTAACAACTGGTGAGAAGATTTCATCAAAGTCGATACCTTTCTTTTGACCAAAACCTTTCACCACCAATCGAGCTTTGTACTTTAGCAACTTATCGCCGTCTTTCTTTAACTTGAAGACCCATTTGTTTTTCAGAGCTTTCTTTCCTTTTGGAAGTTGAACTAGATCATAAGTGAGATTCTTTTTCAGTGAGTCCATCTCTTCTTGCATGGCTTTTGTCCAACAATCTTTATCTCTATGAGATTGTACTTCTCGAAAATTCTCTGGTTCTCCATCATCTGTTATAAGAATGTATTGAGAACTAGGATACCTGGTAGAAGGTGCACGTTCTCTGACAGACCTTCTAGGTTGAGGATCCACATCTTCCAATTCAAGAGAATCAGGGGTTTGCTCCCCCTGCTCAACACCACCAGAATCATCACATGTTTCAGTTTCTTCTGTATTTCCTTCATTTGTGTCATTGTTCAATGAAGGAACAAATGTTACCTCTGTAACATTTTCTGCAATAGACTTCTTTTCTGCATCGTTGAACATTTCGTGTTCTTGGAACACGATATCTCTGCTTCTGACGATTTTCTTCTTTTCTGGATCCCATAGCCTAAAGCCGTATTCCTCATTTCCGTATCCCACAAAGTTACAAGGAATAGTTTTGTCATCCAACTTTGATCTCTGGTCTCTAGGAACATGCATGAAAGCTTTACATCCAAATACTTTTAGGTGAGCGTAGCTTACCTCTCTTCCGCTCCATACTACTTCTGGAACATCAAAGTTTAGTGGAACCGAAGGTGACCGGTTGATCAAGTAGACAACTGTGTTGACAGCCTCCCCCCAAAATGACTTAGACAGTTTAGCCATTTTGAGCATGCATCGCACTTTTTCTACAATGGTTCTATTCATCCGTTCTGCAACTCCGTTATGCTGTGGAGTACCAGGAACTGTCTTCTCATGTCTTATACCATGTTTTGTGCAGTACTCTTCAAATTCTATTGATATGTACTCGCCGCCATTGTCAGTGCGAAGGCATTTCAACTTTTCTCCAGTCTCTCTTTCCACCATTGCATGAAACTTTTGAAAACATTGGAATACTTGACTTTTATTTCTTATCAAGTAGATCCATGTTTTTCTAGAAGAATCATCAATGAAAGTAACAAAGTATTTGTTTCCACCTAGAGATTCTACCTCAATGGGACCACACACGTCAGAGTGAACCAACTCCAATTTATTTTCTTTTATCTTGGAGTTTTTCTGCTGTTTTCCAAATAAACAGTAATCACATGGGTCTAGTGATTTACCTTTGTCTAACGATATCAAAGATTGCTTTGCCAGTAACTGCAGCCCTTTCTGCCCAATGTGTCCCAAACGTCTGTGCCACACGTTTGGAGAATCGCCGTCTTCTACTGCATTTATTTGACTTTCACACACCTTAAAGTGTGTCTTGTACAAATTACAACATAGCTTCCCTTTTGCTACCACCAGAGAACCTTTGGTAAGTTTCCATGTCGCATTACCAAAGAAATGCTCATAACCTTCCTTGTCCAGTGCACTTGCAGATAAAAGATTGAATCTCATATCTGGAACATGTCGCACATTTCGTAATGTAAATGTGCAACCAAGTGAAGTTTCCACAGTGATATCACCCATTCCCTCGATCAGTGAGGTGCTTTTATTTCCCATCTTCAACACACCAAAGTCTCCAGCTTTGTATGTGGAGAAGTACTCCTTGCTAGCAGCACAATGATATGAAGCACCTGTATCCACGATCCATTCAAGGTCTATGTCTGAAATATGACAACATTCATGTTGGTGACAAACCAATGTTGTCTCTTCATCACTGCTTGACGCTATTGCTGCTGTGTGGTTATCTCTCACCTGCATTTGACCTTGATCTTTGTCTTGCTTCAAAGATCTGCAATTCCTTTTGAGGTGGCCATTCTTACCACAGTTCCAGCACTTCACTCCGCTTCTCGATTTGGAACGACCCCTGGACTTGTCATAATCTTTTGATTTATCATGACTGTTGAAGTTTCTATTTCGGCTCCTTCCTCTTTCTTGTGTAAGAAGAGCCTGTCCTTGCTTATCTGGTTGCATCATCTTAATGTGCAGCAACAAAGATGATGTGACCTCTTTCAATGTAATTGTTTCTTTACCATGAAGTAAAGTGGTCGTCAAACTATTGAATGAGGGTGGAAGTGAACTCAAGAGCATGATCGCCTTATCCTCGTCCTCTATAGTAATACCAAGACTCGCCATTTGGGATATAATACCATTGAAATCATTCAGATGAGACAAAAAATTTGTACCTTCGCTCATTTGGAGTGTGTAGAGCTGCTTCTTAAGATACAATTTATTTGTCATTGTTTTGGACATATACAAACTTTCTAGCTTTGTCCAAATCTCCATAGCTGAGTCGTTTCCGTCTACATTGTTCAGGACTTCGTCGGACAAGTGCAAGCGGATTGCACTTGCGGCTTTATCATCCATGTCTTGCCAATCATCATCTTTCATGGCTTCTGGCTTTTTTTCTTTGCCATAAAGGACTTTGTGAACACTTTGTTGTATAAGATAATCCTTCATCCTTTTCTGCCATGTGGAAAAACCATCATCTCCGTTGAATTTTGCCACATTGAATTTCATCTCTGCCATATCAAGAAAATCAAGAACCAAATAACCTGGCTCTGATACCACTTGTTGGGAATAATGACCCGGTTCTAAGCGGAATAAAACCGTGAATAGTTATTTACTACTCACTAGAATCTTCGAGTATGACAGCGAGATAAATACCAGTAAAAGTGAAATAAAGACACCAAGATTTACGTGGAAACCCTCTCTCTGTGGAGGGAAAAAACCACGGGCAGTGAGAACAACTTCCACTATTCGAAATAATGGGAATACAAGAGACAACTCAAGTTTAGACTTAAACTTGAGAAATACAAGAGAATTGAAACACTGAATATTTTCTTATACCGGATTGGTATAATCTCACAACTCTCTTTTCCTCTCTCTATTTTCTTTCACTCACTCCTCTCTCAAGAAGCTCTCAAATTGCTTCTTCCTTTGATTTTGGTGTGCCTTCCATCTACTAAGACATGCCTATTTATAGGCAAGCAAAATGAATAAACACATGTGTGTTACTATTCATTTAATGGCTACTTTGTATTTGTCAAAAATGGTATGCTACCAACCAAACAAAGAAGTCTTTGTTTCACACATAGTTTGGACCCTTCATAGGGATGCAAATCACGTTTTCAAGGTACACTAATAGAAGTTTCTCATAGCATATGGCAGCACAAGGAACTCATTGACACCGAAAGAACAAACGACGAGTTGACCTGTCAGGGATGTAAATCACGTTTCCAATGTTCACTAGTAGAAATTTGTCATATCACATGGACAGCACGCCCATTGGCACGGAAGTAACAAACGACGGACTGACATGTCATCCTATCAGGTCATTCCACCGGCCAATAATGCCCCACACTATGCAGCTAGCTTGAAAGTAGTTCAAACATTCTTGCCTTCGGCAAGATTCAAACTCTACGTTCCTTTTGAAATCTATTACGTTTTTTTGGAAACTCATTATCTTGATATGTCCTGGCGACTATTAAAAACAAATATATATAGTCGTCCATCCGATGGAGTGTTCTAGAACCATAATACTGATGCCAGCCCTAACTCCAACAACACAGAGTAACCGTTGGATTCCCCCACGCCACGCGAATAAAAGCTTCCGATGAAAGCCACGTCGTCTTCACACCATCCACGTTGGCATGTGTAGACCAATCAGAAAGCACTAACTCGTGGCACTCTCGACTCACGACTTCCAAGCTGGTTTTTTCACTCTACTTCCTAACAAAAAATGAGAGGAAAAATTTTCAGCATAATATAAAAGCAGTGATCATCGAGAAGAATCGTCATCTTAAGCCAATCTGTGATTATGAGAAAGTGGACTATTTCTGCTGTTTTAGTTCTCTTCTTTCTTCTCTGCCTCCTGCCTGACCAAGGTAAGCTAATCCTTTGTTTCGATTCGTTCTAGTTTCACTGTTTCGGATCTAATTAATCATTTGTACTTTGTTATTGCTTTATCTGTTTTATATGCTTGTTTATTGGCTCTATAAACGAAACTGTAAGCATTATGCGTTGTTTGATTTGTGCAATGTGTTTATGATGTGTTTGTTTTAAGTACATGTTTAGTAGTTTCAGTGCTTTGAGGATTAGATTCAATTGTTTCCAGAACACTCACTCTGGATCTTTATCTCGAACATCTACACGAAATTGTAACCACTATGCGTTGTTTGATTTGCGCATTTGTGTTTATGAGGTTTTTGTTTTAAGTTCATTTTAGTAGTTTTGGTGCTTTGAGGATTGGATTCAATTGTTTCCAAGATCCCCATTTTGGATCTTTTATCTCGAGCATTAAACTTTAATCTCAGTGCGTTGATTGATTTGCATTGTCCTTTGATGTATTAGTTTCGTCTTGTAAGTTCATGTTCTGTAGTATCGGCAAGTACTGAGGATTAGATCGGACTGTTTCAAAAATCTTTACTTTGGATCTTTTTCATCTCGTATAAGTATGTGAAAGCTTCCATTTCCATTCGCCTCGGTCCAATTATTTATCTATTTCAGTTGTATAAATAGCTTAAACAATCTCTCTCTCTCTCTCTGTGTGTGTGTGTGTCTTGTAAGTAGCTTAAACAATCTTGAAATGGAGAGTGGAATAAGAAGGATGGTAACCATACCAAGCGCACTATCTGGCTAGTTGATTTGCGTTTCCATTTCCACTCACCTTGGTGCAATTTATGTACATTTGAGTCATATAAATAGCTTATTTCCCTTGAAACAGAGAATGGAATTGAGAGTGGAAACAACAACAACATTGCCCCATTGCCTTAGAGGCTCCCGCCTATGGCGGGGTACGGGGGTCGGATGTACGCAACCATATCCATGTGTTAGAAACACATGGAGGTTGTTTCCCGATGACCCATAATGAAAATTGCGTGTCGATCAACTGCTACTTCACAATATAAGAAGCGCAACCAATTTAGTGAGTCATTTTGCTTTATTCCATCATATTCCAAAGTCAAGGAATAGTGTTGTCTTTAACTCTATTGGAAATGGAACATGAGAGGGGAAACAAGGATGTTAAATATACAAAGTCAGTAAAATGTCTTCTTAATTGAGACTGAGATGGTCTGATTTATGTTTCCTGGCTGTTGGTGGATGAATATGTGGCTCCATAGGGAGGAGGACAGGAGCAAATGCAGAGGTTGATTCTGATGCGGCAGTGGACCCGCCAAAGGTAGAGGAAAAGATCGGAGGAGCGGTGCCAAGTGGTTTATCCACCGACTCAGATGTTGCCAAAAGGTTTGTGATATTTACTAATAATACTCTGACCTGCTTGTTTCGGACATGTTTGCTTCTTGTGCTGCGTATTATGGAACAAGATCGTTAGTGAAGCTTAAATATATTGACTTTGATGGGTGTAGAGAAGCGGAGTCAATGTCCAAGCGAAACCTTCGTGCTAACGCGGAGAAGTTTGAGTTCCAGGCTGAGGTTTCAAGGCTTATGGACATCATTATAAACTCTCTTTACAGCAACAAGGACATTTTCTTGAGAGAATTGATCTCTAATGCCTCTGATGTAAGTACCTCTTCCAGCATCCACATGTACACTAAGAAGAAAGTATGAAATATGTATGTAGCTTTACCTTCTTAGGATTTTCTTCAACGGGAAATATGATTTTCCTTTTTAGGCATTAGACAAGATTAGATTCCTGTCGCTCACTGATAAGGAGATATTGGGTGAAGGAGACAATTCCAAGCTTGAGATCCAGGTTGGTGTTGATTATTCCAAGCTCTTTCTTATTTCAGTATTGTCAGTTAATGCCTTTAACAAATGATATCATGGTTGCAGATTAAACTAGATAAAGAAAAGAAAATGCTTTCAATACGTGATAGAGGCATTGGGATGACGAAGGAGGACTTGATCAAGAACTTGGGAACAATAGCAAAATCTGGAACTTCAGGTGAATCATTAGTCATTACACTTTGGGAACAATGCGACACTATGGCTGTCTGGGGAAGAACCAGAATGTGAATCCTCATCTTCAAGGGTCACTGATATTATTGTATTTGTGCAGCTTTTGTTGAGAAAATGCAGACAAGTGGAGACCTAAATCTCATTGGTCAATTTGGTGTTGGGTTTTACTCTGTGTACCTTGTTGCTGACTATGTAGAAGTCATTAGCAAGCACAACGATGACAAACAGTAAGTCTAGTGTAGTCAACCATTATCACATACCATTCTTTCCTCTCTTAGCCCATGATGTTGGTACTTGATAGTGACTGAGAAGTAAGGAACATTCATCTGTTATCAGGTATGTCTGGGAGTCAAAGGCTGATGGTGCATTTGCAATTTCTGAGGATGTCTGGAATGAACCCCTTGGCCGAGGAACAGAAATCAGATTGCATCTAAGAGATGAAGCTCAGGAATATCTGGAAGAGTCCAAACTAAAGGTATGTGATGACAAGTAACATACGTGAGTCCACTTTTTGGGTCAGCACCTTGAAACATTCTTATGTTCTTTTCTCTTTTGAAATACATTAGTCAGTGTTTGATGTGGCGCTCTTTGGTGATTAAACTATCTACTCTACTTCTAGTGTGACTTTTGCTTATCAGTCAGTAAATATGATTTCCAATTGACAAGAATCTGGCAGCAGATTGATATATTTGAAACACATTAATGGAATTGTCCGGCTAATGATCAACTGTTTAAACATTATTGAGACCAAAAGAGTATTTAGATTCCTTATAATTTTACATAGACTTTTTCTTGTAAGTTAACATTTCATATAAAAGCCCAATTAGGTAACTTTACACAATGGTTGTCAGGGGAGGACAATAGAAAGAACAACTTGCTCAGAAGACAAAGACACAAAGTGTTTCATAGCATATTCCAACCCTATTTTATTGCCAAGTAAATCCCCTTTATCTTTCAAAAGATAAAGACAAAAGACCTCCCCAATAAGTAAACAAAAGCAGGGGCAGCCCCAGGAGGCATTGTAGTAGTCTTATAACTAGGATCAAAGCTATAAAAAAGAGCAATTCCTCCCCTCCAAAAAAGGGTCAATTCAGACACAACCTCAGGCGCGTTCCAAGGTAGCAACGAAGCCAGACCATGTACAAGTCATCTACATCAATAGGAGAGCAAGGAAAAGCTTGGCAAAATCTGGTCCTTTTAACACTGAGAGACATCACCGTTCTTCTCAACAAAGATTCCAAAATCCCACATAGAGATAAGTAGAGAGAGAAACCAAACAAGCTGTACTGAGGATATTTAAATGCATCAGAGCAAAAGATCTAATGCATATGAGGCTAAAGTTTCTTATAAAATAGGCCAGTAACATAGGCCATTGGAACTTTGGATGGATTAGATGGAATGACAAGTACTAAGTATTATACTAAGTATTCCTAGAATATACATTGAAGTATACATGTAAATATACACATACTGTACACACATGTACATACAATAAATAGTTTTTTATATGTATACACATATAGTATTTCTAGAATATACATTGAAGTTTTACTGTGTAGATTGTATAGTATGTATTATACTAAGTATTTCTAGAATATACATTGAAGTATGCGTGTAAATATACGCATACTGTACACACATATGTACATACAATAAATAGTTTTGTGTATATATACACACTTAGTAAAAATATTTTTGTATTAAGTTCTAAACACACCAATAAATCACCTGCTAATGACTTGATACTAGCCGTCAGACTAGAAAACTAGCCATTGACAGTGTTACCGTTTGCCGATTTTGCTATTTGGCTGCCTCTTTCCGTAGTGTTATAGAAAGCTTTATTCTTGTACATTTAAAAGTTAAATGAATTAATAATAATTCTTCAATTTTCTATACGAGTATTGTTTTATTGTGCAATTATTCTTTATTTTATTGATAGCAAATATCTCTGAGTCTAAACTTTCAATGCGACGGATGTATGCTTTGCTTAAAATAGACAACCAAATCATCACAGCTGGATTCATTTGAATCCATCCTGTCTGACACTATGGCCTCATGTGAGTCAGGACTGGTCATAAATCACATCTATCTGATGCCTTTTCCTCCATATCTATTTCTTTCAAAAGAGCAATTATTAGGTGACTTCTCATGTTATTTGTCAATGTCTTGGCACACGTTGCGTGTGAGTTCCTATGTCATGTAGCAAAGAATATTTCTTAAACAAACTGTCTGGCTCTTCATCTATTCATGTGCATTGGAGGGAAGAGATTAACAGTCCTATTTTCCTTTTTCTCTTGTATTTTATTTTGGTTTTTCCTTGAACGAACAATGCTGTAGAAAGTGATCAAAGAGCTTCCTTGTATGTCTAGCTGTGCGCCACTAAAATGATGGGCGCTTATGATGTTTTGCTGTAGGCTCAAGTTGTTGAAGCCTTTTGTTACTTTGATATCGAACAGTTCTGTTACAAGTCAAGTGAAAAGGATTGTTGGCAAGTCCTTAATTCGTGTTTTAATAAGTGAAGTTTTCCCGATTGGTGGAACTTGGTTTGTTATCTTCCCATTATTGGGATTATCTTAAAACTATTTCTGCAAGTAATAGATGCATGTGATTCTCCCCTGTAAAGTATGAATAAATAATACATATTCTTTGCGTCTAGAACAAAGGTCAACACGTTTCTGTAACTTGATTAATCTGGATGGATTTTTCAGATATTTTGGTCGTCTTATTTCCTATAATTCTTGTTTTTGGTTAACAGCAATTGGTCGGAAAAATGTTACGTTCATCAATTCCTTGTAATCTTTGGCAAGCAGAGAATTTGACTTTTCCTTATTCTGAATTCATAATATGATATGTTGGATTCTTCTTGTGGATTTCTTACTTGTCCTTTGTCGAACTGTTATCTTGTAATTTGTGGTTTTGATCTAATTTCTTCAGGATCCGTGATAACAGGAACTAGTGAAAAGATATTCTGAGTTCATCAACTTTCCTATTCATCTCTGGGCAAGCAAGGAAGTAGATGTAGAAGTTCCAGCTGACGAGGACGAGTCAAGTGATGAAGAAGAGAAACGTGAGTTCCTTTCTGTCATATATTGGATGTGTCTTATGCCTATAACATTTTCTAGTTTTCATGACTAAATAAGAAAGAAAGATTATCGTAAATACGTTGCTATATCATGTGAGCAGCTGAGAGCAGCTCTGATGAGGGAGAAGAAGACACAGAGAAAGATGAAGATGAGAAGAAACCCAAGACAAAGGACGGTGAAGGAAACAACTTATGAGTGGGAGCTTTTGAATGATGTGAAGGCAATATGGCTAAGGAATCCGAAGGAGGTGACTGATGAAGAGTACACCAAGTTTTATCACTCATTAGCCAAGGTATTTTACTGGGACTCTATTGATAGATTAATAAATAACGTGAAGAGAATGGTAACATGAATTTTAACTTTTTTCAGGACTTTGGCGACGAGAAGCCCATGGCATGGAGCCACTTTACAGCTGAAGGTGACGTTGAGTTCAAGGCTGTACTTTTTGTCCCTCCTAAGGCCCCTCATGATCTTTATGAGAGCTATTACAATACTAACAAGTCCAACTTGAAGCTATATGTCAGACGAGTCTTCATTTCTGATGAATTTGATGAGCTTTTACCCAAGTATCTGAACTTTTTGAAGGTAATTACTTTACGATTAGTAGTTTCCGAGAGAATAACGAAATTCAGGCTTTCCATTATTTTGTATTTTCGTGACATGTGTCTTTGTCTCTGATTCTTTCGGCAATTGGACTAGGGTCTCGTTGATTCTGATACATTACCACTTAATGTATCAAGAGAAATGCTGCAACAACATAGTAGCTTGAAAACTATTAAGAAAAAACTTATCAGGAAGGCCCTTGATATGATACGCAAAATTGCTGAAGAGGATCCAGAAGAGGCAGATAATGAGGATAAAAAAGGTGTGGTTTAAACATTTTATGTCCCTGCATTTGTCGTCATAACACCCCCCCCCACCCCGCACCCCCGCCCCGGTTAAAAAATGTATCCACTTGCTAAATTGCTAACTGTTTTGGCAGAAGTTGAAGAATCAAGCAAGAGTGATGAGAAGAAGGGTCAATACACAAAGTTCTGGAATGAATTTGGGAAGTCGATTAAGCTTGGTATTATTGAGGATGCAGCTAACAGAAACCGCTTGGCTAAACTTCTAAGAGTTGAGAGGTAAGACATGGCCGGTGTCATGCATGGTTTTCAATTTCCTATGGAAGTTAAAAATCAGTCTCTTACAGCTGACTAATCCTTCTTTTTTTTTCCTGCTATTTATAGCACGAAGTCAGATGGCAAATTAACTTCGTTGGATCAGTACATCTCAAGGATGAAGTCGGGGCAGAAAGATATATTTTATATCACTGGAACAAGCAAAGAACAGTTGGAGAAATCCCCATTCCTTGAAAGGCTTACAAAGAAAAATTATGAGGTATAAGATTAATTGAGCAGATTTTCGCAGTTTACTAGCTTGTTTGGTGTGTGCTTCGGATTGCAAAGACATATTTGATAATTAAGCTTGTCTGATATATCTGAAGTATTTGGTGTGTGCTTCCTCTAACATTAAACTTTCTAACTCGTGCTTTTGTTCAGGTCATCTTCTTCACTGATCCTGTTGATGAGTACCTGATGCAATATCTGATGGAGTATGAAGATAAGAAATTCCAAAACGTGTCGAAGGAGGGCCTTAAAATTGGGAAGGATTCAAAGGACAAGGAACTGAAAGAGGAATTTAAAGACCTGACTAAATGGTGGAAGGGTGCTCTGGCCAGTGAGAACATCGATGACGTCAAGTTAAGTAACCGCTTGGCTGATAGCCCCTGTGTAGTTGTGACATCAAAATACGGTTGGAGCTCAAACATGGAGAGGATCATGCAATCGCAAACCCTGTCAGATGCGAGCAAGCAAGCGTACATGCGAGGCAAGAGAGTACTGGAAATCAACCCAAGACACCCAATTATTAAGGAGCTCCGGGAGAGAGTCGTCAAAGAACCTGAGGTACAACTTCTACCTTCTGTTCTTTCTGTGTCATAAGAATGGATCTGTTTGTCATCATACGTTGATCATGTTCACATTATGTTTGTAGGATGAAAGCGTAAAGCAAACAGCGCGACTTATGTACCAAACCGCACTGATGGAGAGTGGATTTATACTCAGTGATCCAAGGATTTCGCTTCCCATATCTACAGCTCGGTGAAGAGCAGTCTAAACATCAGCCCTGATGCCACTGTGGAAGAGGAGGAAGAGATTGAACCTGAGGTGGAATCCAGCACCAAAGAATCAAAATCATCTGAAGATGGCCCGAACGACGAACCCTCTGACCTTAAGGATGAACTGTAGAGACTTCCTAAATTAGAAGAGCATGGATACAGGTGAGGCCTTCTTTTATAGTTATAGAGAGATGTTTTTGGAGCACTAAGGATCGTCAACATGCTGTATTAGTAGTAGCACGTTTGAGGAATTAGACACCACTGTGTTTTAAGTCTGTAGTATCTTGTAGACATTAGCCAGCAGAAATGTTGCCTTCTTTTTGTTTCAATGCATCAAAAGTTCTGAACAAGTCCTTCCAAAGCTCTTCTGTCACGTCTAGGCTTCAATATTCTGGGTGAATGGTTTTAACATGGGTTCACTAGCGTTTGTCAAAAGAATCAGTAACTAACCACAAATTACTTGAAACGTAAAGTATCAATACTTGCTTCTACTGGAGTCGAACACATCGCATAAATGGCTTGTACATAAAGATGAACTAAAGTAGGGAACTCCAAGGGTGTGGTGTAGTGGTTGGGACTAGTCCATCCTTAAGCATCCACCAGGGGTCGATTCCTGAGATGTGTATGGAGCAACATTAAATCTTAAGGTCAGCCATTTTGTCCTTCGAGACACCCGTAAATTGGCGATTGAAGATTAGTCTGGATGTGGCATAGCTTAAAGGTGTCGCCCACGGTCGAGACCCATTTAGCACAACCTCGTGGTGAAAACAAAAAAAAAGTTAGGGAACCCCAGTTGCTCTTGGGAAGATACCATGACATTCCTGGATGTATTTAGTGACTAAACTATTAACAACAATATTACCCTATTGTCTAAGAGTTGTGTTTATGACGAGGTATGGGGTTCAGAAGTACGTAACTATACACATGAGCGCGGTATAGGGGGTCGGATGTACGCAAGTCATAGCCCTATGTTAGAAACATGCTCTCATCTATGACAGGATATGGAAGGTCGGATGTACGCAACCATATTCATGTTTAGAAACACACAGAGGGTGTTCTTCTGATGATCTATAATAAAAAATTGCGTTAAAGTTGTTACGATCAATCACATAAATAACTTGTTTTACAGAAATATGGGACTTAGGAGTGAACCGCAATTGCTGCTGGGGAGATACCATGATACTAATGTATTTAACGACCGAAGTTCGAGGTGGTAGTGTAATCTTTTACGTGTTTTTCAGTTTCAACAGAAGATAAAAAGAATAAACAACCGGGGAAAAGGGGAAAGAGAGCAGATGGGACTACTAAAAAGATAACGATGTAAACTGAATGATGACAAATCATAGGAAGAAAAAAGGGATTATCAAAACGATGAAGGGGTGGGTGGTGCTTAGCTTGTAGCTTTTTGCAGAAGATACCCACATCGGTTACAGAAGAAGTAAATGCAGGTGCAGGCTGCTATAAAACAGGAAGGTGGATTAATTGTAGAAGCATGATCCTTCAGGCAGTTTAAAGGGGAAATGAGGAGTGGGAAAATGGCTCGCAAATTAAATATGGCGAGAAGGGTGTCCGCCCGGCTGTTACGACACAAGGGGCACTCCCGTCTTTTTAATCTGATCCCTCTCCTGAGCTTATATTCTTTTTTTACTAAAATTAGAAATATAGGTTTTTATATAAAAAATTCTTTCTAAAAACAAGGAAGCCCGGCTTGCCTTTCCATCATCTTTCAAATCCCCAAAGTATTATTTAAAAAACCTTTTTCTTTAGCACATTCTTTTCCAATGCTTCTGGTAAATGAACGCTTTACAACAACAATGTTCCCGTAAAAAAGTATTCATTAACCTTTACAAACCCTTTCAATGCAAAAGAATACTTTACAATAAAAATAATAAAACACTTCACCACATGAAAATACCCAATTAAAACACGCAATCCCTCATAGCTTACAATATAAAGGAAAAAATATCCTACAAAACACTGGTGTAGTCTTCTATATATGTTGAAATTGTTGGATTTGATATGCTCATACGTGTAGTGCACGCACGTTGACTTAATTTACATATCAAATATATGTGGACTAATGTATGTATATATTATATGTTACTAATGTTACATAATATTTGTACGTATCCACACGTTAAGTGATCACTTTGTTATATTAATGGGATCGCAGTGTAATCTGAATGGACCACTAAATGTGTAGATAGTCATACGGTTACAGTCCTTGATGGTAGGACTCGTAAAGTCGAGACCTTATTATTAATGACATCTGGTCTATCGGGGACAAGAACCACCCACAAGTATTCTTCTCGAAATGTTGTTAAGTAAGCTATTTAATATATATAATTTATTATAATATATTAAAAAGTGCCGTTTGATGTTTAATAAACAAAACGTTCGGTGAAAAACGTTTCATACGAAACGTAGAAAATAATGACTGCATTTGTGGGCATTTGCACAGTTAATATACATGTATATATGTGTGCAAGTGTGCAAGAGTGGTGAGGCAGTTTCTGAAAGTAAAAGAAATCCATTTGCCGAAGCTTCATTCTATTCTTCATTGGTGATTTCTTTGCTGAAACTTTATTTTCATTGCTTTGCATTTGCAAAGTTCCACTAGCATTTGTTTCATTTGCTTGCAAGCGTGTGACATATATATATATATTATATATAAAATACTTTCGAGAGGAAAACACACTACCTATTCTCTCCATCGGAATAGTAGTGGTAGTTTGTTGATATTCATTAGTGGACTCAACAACTGGTGGGTTCGTGTCATCCCTTGGAAGACCGTTGTCGGGCGTGTCAGAACCCATACAAACGTTTACCAATGGAGCAAGGTCACACTTCCGCATTTATTTACTTTGCTTTTGTGTTCTCTTAAGTGATCCTTGGGCAATAGATTTACCCATGTAGATCCAACAGAAATATCCACGTATTTTGGTTGTAACATATTTTGTATGAATATTTCAACATATTTTGTGTATGAATATTTCAACTGTTTTGGTCTTTTTATTTCAATTATTTGTGCATGCACACTATTATGACTATTTTAATAGCGGAATACTTTTGTATATGTTTTAAGTTGACTTTGCATTTGTTTGTTATGTTCTGTCGTTGTTTTATATTATATGTACATATACACGTTAGGAATATTGTAATATCGGCAGCTTCCTCTTTGTATTTCCTGAATCACCTCACTAACACACTAGCACATCATATCCGTATTATTGTGCCGTTTAATGCAGGTGCATATAGAGCCGGGAGTCTCACTGGAAGCAAACTCTCTATCCTTGGGATAGAGGTTATGTTTGCCTGCCATCTACCCTTTCCAGACCCTAGCGATAGCTTTTGCTGTCGTTGGAAATACTGGGTTCGATTGATATTGATATTAATATCCACGTCGTATGAAACACGTCTTTTGTGTATAAAAATGAGTGGGGTATCAGATTTTATCCACGTCTTTTGTGTATGAAATGAATGGGTATCAGATTTTGTAAATAAGAATGAATGGATAATAATAAGAATAGATTACAAATGTGATAATTTGATTCAAACCAATTTGGGTCTCCATCAAGTGCGGTCGAATCTTTTATCAAAAATATATTATCAATATCCTGTCAAAAATAATAGTAGAGAATACAAGAATAATATATATAAGAATACTATGAAATTTATTTTGTATGATATAACAATGTTACAATTTGAGAAATCCGAAACCGATATAAAATATGATTGATAGATATGTGAATATAGTGAATGCTATATGTAGACCATATAATTAACATTTTCGCATTACACAAAAAAAATTGTGTAAATGATTAAAATACCCTTGTGACTAAAATGACAAAAATGCCATTGAAACTCAATATATACAATTATGGCAATGACCTTGTTTCATTCTTGTGTCCTTTTATCATTATATATTCTTCTTGAAATAATACTACAAAACCTCAAAAGTATTCTTTTGCTTTTGCGATAAGTCGTTAAAACTTTCATTGCGAGTTAGTGACACTGACACAATAATATATCAAATCTAAGCATAGAATCATTATGAATATGTACGAGATGTTACAAAAACTTCTCACATACAAAGGAAATTATATGTGTAACAAAAATGCATACAAACTTATCATATATTAATAGACTTATTTCAAATTGTGAAGACATAGATCGATCTAGGTTTAAATTTTAAATTTATGTATACATCGAGCGATATATGTTCTTTAGAATGAGATATCAATGTCTTACATTAGAATTTAAATTTTGATTATTTTGACATCGATGGATGTATGTAGAGTATAAAGTTACTTCGATCTGTCTATATATTTTAAATTGAAAGAGCAATAGCTTGCAGCAGATTTTCAATTTTAATCTTTACATACATCAATTGATCTATATCTCTTTTGAAAGATTGATCGACGTCTATATCCCTTTTGAAAGATTGATTGTGCGTCGATCGATCGATATGTTTCAATTTGAAACATTGATATACTTTCTTAACTTTTTAACATCTTTTTATTATCATCAACATCTTCTCATTTAATAAAATCATGTCTTTAAACTTATTCAAACGTATACATAACAATACCAAATAATACAATCTATTTTTACCAAAATTTCTACATGCTCATAGATAAGGAGACTATGACATGCACATAGATGAAGAGACTATATAGTGAAGCTTTCTCTTTTCACATCTTAAGCTAGTGATGAATCCACCGTCGCTATAAGAGTTCTCTTTTCCCTTTGTGTGTGTGGAAGGTGGGGTGGTGGGGGGGGGGGGGGTGTTGGCAATCAAGAGAATTGAAATGCATTTATCTTTGTGTGAAGTTCATTAGCATCTTAACAATAAATATTTACCTCGTCCTATGACAATATCTTTTAGAACATAGAGTATCAAGTAACATTGAAAGATATGTTGAGCATTCAAACCGGATCCACTGTCCAACTCTTTGCCAAAGTTCCATGCTAAAGTAATATAGGGCAGCCTATCAAAGGGTTATAACTGTATTTTGAAATTACAGATTTAATCCACAATTTGGAGGTGAAATCCACACCGTGGCCTCCACCTCCCCAATCTCAAAGAACAGTCTCAAAGAACATATATGGAAGATACAAATCGTCGGTCCTTAAGGTGCATACCTTAAGGCAAATCAAAAACTCGACATACTTCTAAATTGGATGAGATCTTACGTAATGATCCACACAAGATGTCCCTCGTAAAATAGGCATTCGACCTAGCAGCTGAAGAACAATAACACTTTGACCACTACCACTAACACTTTGTGTGTCCCTCAATCGAACTCTTTAACTCTTAGATTAAATCCTAACACGAGTCCGAGTAGACTATGAACTGAGGCAATTTAATCCACAATTTATATATATATTAGTAGGTTTTGGAGAATTGCCTCAAACAGAACTATGGATACTTTGGCATTAGATCCCAGATTATTAAATCATGTCATATACTACCCAAGTTTAATCAGCAACAGTAGATGACTGGATGAACAACATACACAGAGATCAAGCACAATATCATAAAAGATCAGACACCATATTACGAAAGATCAGACGAGCATATTTTGATCAAGATTACAAGTAACTAGACATCATAAATACTAAGATGTCATGACTCTCTCCTCTCTTAATCAAAGGCTCCAAGATCCCCAAATCACACATAACACTCTCCCCCCCCCCCCCAAAAAAACACACCCAAAGACCAAGTCAACAATTATTTCACAGCAAAAACCCAGATAGGCTTCTGCTCCATTAAAACTCGAAATTAAAGACTGACTCCCAGGCACCCCCAAAACAAAAAAGGCCAGATCTTTAAGAAAGCTGGCCACAATCGGCAACCAAAACTTCTGACTTAGTCTTTCCACTGGAAGTCCCCACCTTCTCAATCGCCTTCACCACATCCATGCCCTCCACAACTTGACCAAAAACACAGTGTTTCCCATCCAGCCAAGGCGTCGCCACAGTGCACAAAAAGAACTGGGACCCATTAGTATTAGGACCCGCGTTCGCCATCGACAGAACCCCCGGCCCGGTGTGCTTCCTCACGAAGTTCTCGTCCTTGAATTTTGCACCGTAGATCGATTCTCCACCGGTGCCGTCGCCGCGAGTGAAGTCACCGCCCTGGCACATGAAATCAGGGATCACACGGTGGAATTTAGATCCCTTGTAGTGCAACGGCTTCCCGCTCTTTCCAACCCCTTTCTCGCCGGTGCAGAGTGCCCGGAAATTCTCCGCGGTGTTTGGGGTCGTGTCGGCGTACAGCTCCATCACGATTCTCCCTGCCGCCTTGCCGCCGATCGCGATATCGAAAAAAACTCTTGGGTTTCCCATGATCTTGAGCACAAAAAATTGAAATTTCGCCGGAAAAATTGGTCTGAAGAATAAAGGAGCGAATGGTGATAATCGGCGCGGCGAGGGGTTTGTTAAATAGTGTAGTTGCAGTAGGTTAATATCTTCGTTTCTTTATTCTTGGCCGTTGATTAAGGACACGTTGAGAGTAGATATTGACATGATGAAAGCAAATAGGGATGAGGATTCTTCTTCACGTGCAAGTCATGCTCCTCTTTTTGTCGGCTAGTGATGCCTGCGTGGGTCCCGCGAAAGCATCAGAGTACAATTCTGGAATCTTCCGTGCATCGTGCCCTAGTGGGCTGTTAAGGCTGTTGGGCCTTTATTTTTGGGTTGTTAAGAGTCCTTGGGCCTTTTATATTTAGGTCCATATTTCTAATAATTAGATCGGTAACGTTGAGTTCACGGGTTCGAGCCGTAAAAATAGACTCTTACACAAAAAAGTGTAAGGTAAAGATGCGTACTTCAGATTCACAACGATCCAGCCCCTATCCGGACCCTGCACAAACACGGAAGTCTAGTGCACCAAAAACGCTCATTTTATTAAAAATCTGGTTTTCTAACAAAAATTTTGCGCCACGATGAGCTTAACACTTCGTGAATAGATTGACTTTAATTTGTGTTTTAATTCATCTATTTTGATTTGATAAAACTTGAGATCTATGTCGGCTCTCGAATATGTAATAAGTCAATCTTAACATTGATACATGAATTGTTAACTCATGAGAATGCTTCAACCTAAAATATATATTAAAATTATGTATGATTTGATTTATGCTTGTTTGATACAAATCATAAATCAAATATCATAATGGATAATTATAAGAATGATTATAAGTTTTTCATTTTAAACAATAGTGATTCAATATTTAACGATATATCTTTATACTTGCATATACAATTTCATTTTAATAGAAAATATTCTTGATTTTTCTCGGCAGAGGTTCGAATTGTTCGAGTCCGAATGTGTTAGAATTGAAATTTTAATTAAACGACACATAAATGTCGTTTTCGAGTTGGGTGTTAAATTGTTTTTTTATAAAAAAATACTCGACTGTATCAGTTCGGTTGAGCGTAGGGCTGTTCAACGAACAGAACAGTTTACATTCGATTCGTGTTTGGTTCATATTTGTTCGGTAATGGTCGGTAAACGGTTCGATATTTGCGAACTGTTCGACTCGTTTAAACAGTTAAAGTGTTATAGAGCTAAACTCGAACCAATTTTAAGGTTCGTTTAGCTAAACGAACCGAGCCAAACAGTTCGTTTAGCTAAACGAATCTGAATTTAAAAACCTAATATTCGGTTCGACTCAGTTCGTTAACACCCATAGTTGGGCGGCTTTAATTGTTTGCATGATTACGGGGACTTTATTGGACATTTTAATTTCATTGAGACATTTTTGTTAATCAAAATAATATTAATATTGTGGCTATCAATGATGTGGATTTATATTGTCATGTTAGTTGAACAATTCGTAGTCAACCCGACCGGAAGAATACGACAAGAGGCATCCGTTGGCTTTTTCTTTTGAAATTTTATTATTTAAAAGATTATGGGGATATCGAGTAAAAAAAAAAAAAAAATCGGATTCGTTTCCCTTTCATGTACAACATCAAAAAAATATATCTGTGAATGATATGAAAAAGGGTATTTGGATGACTCATTTTTGATATTGTAATTCTTGAAAAGTCATTTTTCTTCTTGATTGTAAATTGTCAGCTTAGTTTCCATTTCCAGAGTCAAAGATACAATCTTCATGATTTTGAAATATGATGTAATAAAACAAAATGACTCACTAAATTAGTCGCGCTTTTTGTATTGTGAAGTAACAGTTGATCGATACAGCTTGACGCAACGTGTGCTATTACTCGACAGCCTCTTTCTGCGATTATACTACCCAAACAACGTGGTTGACATAACCAGGCTTAAATCGACCACATTCTACACCGATGCAACGGATGGATGGGGATCCAAACCATATACTCGTTAGCATCTCAAGATGGTTGCTCCTCCTTTGATGGTATAGCTGGCAAGATAGAGAAAGATAAGCTTTTTAATCTTGTTGGGATGAGCAAATTAGATATGAACTGACTATATTTACCACTCTTTAAAGACATGGTCCTGGATCGGAGTTCAGAGACAGCGCATTAAGATCAATGAGATTTAGGCCTCTTTTAAGACATGGTTTTGGATAAGAGTTCATAGAGACATCGAATTAAGATTAATGAGATTGAGACAGGATATATATACCCTTTATAGTATATTTAAGGGCTTAGATACTCCATACACTTAAAGTAGACTTTGCACTTTTGTGTTTATCTTTGTCTTACAGTATTTGGGTATATACACGATTATTACTATTTTAAATATCCGAAACTTATTTATTTATATTTATTATATTCTCTCACTAACACACTAGTACAACATATCCCTATCACGGTGTCATCTATGCAGGTACATGCATAGCCGGTGGTCTCACTGGATGCAAAATCTCTGTCCTTTGGGATGGAGGCATTGTTTATATGCCTCTTATCCTCTTCAGACTCTAGCGATAACTTTTGCTGATGTGTTACTTGGCAAACTAATGACAACAGATGCTACTGAAACTCATCTCTCTCTAGCACTCGAATTAAGCGTGCATTGATATCATATATCACTGTTGAATACACATGTCCTAACTTTCAGAACTGGGATAGCGCACGGGGTCAGAAGTTCTAGAATCAATCTCAACAGATCACAATGTACAAAAGCTAGCAGTGAACAAGTATTTCGCAACCACAAAGGTTGGAGTGATAGTATGGCTAAACGGGAGAGCATCAAGTGTCAGTCATATCACAATTCCAAGAATGAGTACGCCCAAGATAACTTCCTTGGCTTCTGAGGCAGATGGACAAATGCTTTCTATAGGTTGCTCAGATGGCAAAATTCAGGTTAGCGGTTAGCCTTTCCATGGTTCCTCCGAAATTCAGGTCAGCCTTTAATGAAACCTGTCTGTGTTATACTTTAGGCATGAACATACAGGTATTCTGGCTGGATTGACAGTCAAAAATCAAACTTGTAAAGATTTACATTTACCAGTCAGCACATTCTCTAGTGGCCATATGCACTCATGGACACGACATGCAAGTTCAGGTAAGACCAGAAAGAAGTGCTTTGGCCTTTCAGCAAAACTCGTGGGGTATTGGAGATCCTCGCAATTGCAGTTTTTTACCGCTTAATTGTGCAAATACAGAAAATAGTATAACCAAGTGAGAAACTAAGAGTTATTGATGGTGCATGCCACTAGACTGCAGGGTTGTAGTCATGCAGACACTAGGCCATCAATTTAGAGAAACTTGGGTCAAGCAATAGTTCATTATTTAAACGAGGTTACAGGAACCAGATTAGTTTATGTAAGAAACTTATGCAGAATCTGTAGCACAATTCAGAGAATACATAGAATACAAGTTGGCATCCATAATGCAGTTGATCTGGTAGCACTATCCAGAGACTAACCGTTGGAATCATATGTAGATGATGGAAACAAAGCATTTTGCAGTTTTTTTACTTGTAATTTACTGGCTATATGATTGCAATCAATATACAAATTCATCTCAAACTCCTTGTCTACACTATTTAAGCAATCCAGAATGCAGTCAAAAGTGCCATTGTTTGCAAAGAAAAGATGCAGGATAAAAAAGTCACAAGTAAAATCCTATGTTCTTATTTATACATAAACATAAAATGTTATTTGCATCTCCAAGATTACAAATGTAGCGCCCCGCTCCCGAGCTCCATCCTCGGTAACGGTGCACCCGCCGTATCTCACTCAGGAAATACAAGGCGTCACATCAACCTGCTACACGTCAGTGCTGACATAGAAAAGTTTTCCTTTTCTTTCTGCGGAAACGATAAGTCACAACACTAATTTGAGATTAATGAGCTTTAAGGAAGTAACGACAGTAATTCTAGGCTGACCAGGCCTTACAAGTCAAGGTCAAATGTCTAAATTTAAAAGCATGAAAGTGTTTTCAAAAGTAATACTGAGTATTAAAATGTCTGTGTCCTCCCATGCCATCACCAAAAGTCCGTCTCCATCCTTGCCGCACACGTATCTACGAGTCACTCAGCCCATTCCACGGTATCGGACACATCCTCAACGTAGATGTAATCATACTCCGTTTCGGCTACATATGGAATAGTAGGGGTGAGTGATGGTAATCACCCAGTAGGTGCCTCTCAAAACAATACAAAACTTACATACCCAAAAAGATATCACCACGTAGCCACATAAGACAGATAGCATGCCACCGGAAAGTAAGACACTCCATGTAACCGTCATAAAACAACACGACATAACTCATACGGAAAGTAAACAGTCCACACAAGATGTATCGCAAGTACGTGATGCATGTTCACATAACGTGTCATACGCAACTAGAAACATGTCAGGCAAAATGCTCCTGGACCTATATGCAATGCATGCTCCCGGGACCTAACTCCAGCGTCATGGTCTCTAGCCACCACTTGCCGTTCTGGACACCCACGCCCTATAGACGCTGCGTATCGTACGACACCCACGCCCTATAGACGCTGCGTATCTTCAGACACCCACGCCCTATAGACGCTGCGTATTCGCACGGCACCCACGCCCTATAGACGCTGCGTATCACATGACACCCACGCCAACCGACGCTGCGTATCATCACGGCCCCCACGCCCTATAGACGCTACGTATCCTCCGAACACGCACGCCCTCAGACAATGGGTACCTCATGCAATGCACGTGCCATGAATGCAAGGGAAAGGAGAAGAAAACAGTTGGACGTCATCATCTGACGTCGATCGATCGACGTCCAACTGAGACACGTCGAACCCTCACTCAGTTGACGTCGATCGATCGATGTACTTCTGAGGTACATCGATCTCTCGCCCTCTGGACGTCGATCGATCGATGTCCATCTGAGGCACGTCGAACCCTCAGCCTCTGGACGTCGATCGATCGATGTCCCCGAATTTCAGAATTCTCATTCTGAAATTTCTGCAGTCCATTCATCAAATCTCATTCAACCTTTCACCCATCCCACATATCCATACACGCATAATGACATCTCAACCCCACAAAGAAACGTACAACAACAAGATCACATTGAATACAAGAACGTAAAACGGAAAATAAACACATTGGGGCATATAATCAAGATCCAATCAAACTCAATAACCAACGACATCAACAACACCTAAAAATACCCTTTTTGCCTATGCAAGCCTTCGTACCGTTTTGAGGGAGTAATTAGGATGCACCTACCTCGATCCTAGCAAAAAAAGTGATTGATATACGAGAGTGTGATGACGTTGGCGGTGTGATCTCCCTTCTCTTGAACTTTGGATCAAAGATCCTTCTTTTTCCTCTTTTTCTTCTTATGACCGAAATTGATTGGGAGAGGGGAAGGGGGAGGCAGCCGCTAGAGAGAGAGAAGGTTTAGGGTTAGTCAAATTGGGAATGAGGGATTTTAGGGAGTGATGGTTTAATTAAGGGAGAAGGGATAAGATTTGTTAATTTAGATATTTTTTTCTATTATTTCTTATTTATCTCTTTTTTTTTTTTTTTGAAACACACGGTTTAACATCCTACCCCCCTTACAAAAAGTTTCGTCCCCGAAACTTGCCGTACCTTACTCGAATAGGTGGGGATAGCGGTTGCGCATTTGCTCTTCTAGTTCCCATGTCGCTTCATTCTCTCGGTGGTTGCTCCATTGAACCTTTACGTAAGGAATAATCCTTCTTCTGAGTTCTTGGTCCTTCCGGTCCAGAATTCGTATCGGTACCTCTTCATATGACGCATCAGGCCTGATCTTAAGCGGTTGCGCATCCATCACATGACTCGGGTCAGGTACGTACTTCCTTAACTGAGAAACGTGGAACACGTTGTGCACCTGAGCCAACATCGGAGGTAACGCCAACTTGTAGCTAAATCTCCAACCCTCGAGTATCTCGTATGGTCCAATATAACGCGGCTTCAACTTCCTTTAACTCCAAATCGTGTCACACCCTTCATGGGTGACACTTTAAGATAGACCTTTTCTCCCTCCTCGAACTCTAAAGGGTCGCCTCTTCGTGTCGACCCAACTCTTGCTTCTATCTTGAGCCGTCTTAAGACGTTCACGAATTAGTTTCACCTGTTCTTTAGTTTGCTCGATTATTTCTGGAGCCGTCAACCTACGTTCACCAACTTCGTCCCAATGCACAGGTGACCTACACTTTCGTCCATATAAGGCCTCAAATGGTGCCATACCTATGGTACTGTGATGGCTGTTGTTGTAGGAGAACTCTATTAACTTAAGCATGCTGTCCCAGTTCCCTTTGAAATCCAATGCGCATGCCCTCAACATGTCCTCCAAGGTCTGAATGGTCCTCTCAGATTGACCGTCCGTCTGGGGGTGAAAAGCGGTGCTCAGTCGCAACTCAGTCCCCATCTTTTTCTGACACGCCGCCGAACTGGGATGTAAACTTCGGATCACATCGGATACTATGCTGACTGGCACTCCATGGAGGCAAATGTTATCAATGTACATAGTTACCAACCTCTCCATTGTAAGCTCGGTGGGAATAGGCAAGAAATGAGCGGACTTAGTCAATCGATCCACAATTACCCATATCACATCATTCCCATTCTTGTCTTCGGGAGTCCAACCACAAAGTCCATTGTCACATGCTCCCACTTCCATTCGGATATCTCTAGAGGTCGCATCAGTCCACCCGGTCTTTGATGTTCTGCCTTAACTTGCTGGCAAACAAGGCACCTTTCCACAAACTCAGCAATGTGCCTCTTCATGCCATTCCACCAATAGTGTCTCTTCAGATCATTGTACATCTTCGTAGCACCAGGGTGAATAGACAGTCTCGAATTATGTGCCTCCTTCAACAACTCCCTCCTGAGTTCCCTCGACGTCCGGGCACGCACAACCTTCCTTGGTACCACATACTGCCGTCATCATGAACCTGAAATCCATCTACCTGGCTGGTTAACATTCTTTCTCGCGTTCTCTAATTGTTGTAATCGTTCTTCTGTGCTTCCTTAATCTGATCCACCAAGGTTGGAGTGATAATTAGCGCAGCCAAAAATATCTGTAGCAGAATCCACAAGATCCAAATCAAATTCGCCATTTCCTTTTCTAGAGTAGGCCTGTCGTGCATGACTCGATTTCCTACTTAAGGCATCAGCTACTCGATTGGCCTTCCCTGGATGATAGCTGATGGTCAGGGTCGTAATCTTTCAATAACTCCAACCATCTCCTTTGGCGCATGTTCAGCTCCTTTCGCATGAACAGATACTTAAGGCTTTTGTGATCAGCGAACACCTCACCACTTCACTCTGTATAGATAATGGCAACCCAGATTTTCAGTGCGAACACCACCGCTGCTAGTTCCAGATCATGTGTCGGGTAGTTCAGCTCATAGGGCTTTAGCTGTCTCGAAGCATACGCAATGACCTTGCCGTTTTGCATTAACACGCATCCTGAAATACAAAAGTTAGACCACATCTCTAATTGTATACAAAAATCAACTTGAAGTTATATACATCTACCTAGCCCGTTCTTTGAAGCGTCACTAATAATGACAAACCCTTCTGACACGGAGGGCTGAGCAAGAACAGGGGCTGTGGTCAGTCTCCTTTTGAGCTCGGCGAAGCTCTGCTCACACTCGATGGTCCATTCGAACTTTGACTTCTTCTGTGTCAATCGGCTTAGAGGCATTGCAATCGATGAGAAGCCCTCGACAAACTTCCTATAGTACTCAGCCAGTCTAAGAAAACTTCTTACCTCCGTCACATTAGTAGGCCTAGCCACTCGGTAATTGCCTCTACCTTCTTTGGATCTATAGAAATCCCTTTTTCGGAGACCACATGACCCAAAAGGTTACGCTTTTCAATAACCAAAACTCATATTTATTGAACTTGGCGTACAATTTGCTTCTCCGAAGGATCTCTAAAACTTCCCTCAAATGCTCAGCGTGAGTCTCTTCGTCGGAAGAGTATATCAGGATATCATCAATGAACACTACTACGAACTTATCGAGTTGTTTCCGAAATACCGTGTTCATTAAATCTATAAAGGAGGCTGGGGCGTTGGTTAGTCCAAAAGGCATAACCAGGAATTCATAGTGGCCATAACGTGTTCGAAAAGCGGTCTTGGCTGTATCCCCAGATTTGATCCTCAACTGGTGATAACCGAATCGCAAATCGATTTGGAAAACACTCTAGCCCCCTGGAAAAAATTTCGTTAGTGGTGTACATTAACGAATAACTGAAAGTTCAAGTTAAAATTCTAACTTATCATTACCCGTAGCTGATCAAAGAGATCCTCGATTCGAGGTAATGGATACTTGTTTTTGATAGTGATCTTGTTTAGCTCCCGGTAATCTATACATACCTCATGCCCCCATCCTTCTTCTTCACAAACATGACTAGAGCACCCCAGGGTGATACACTGGGTCGAATAAACTTACGATCCAGCAGTTCTTGTAACTGTTCCTTCAACTCTTTGAGCTCTGCTGGAGCCATGCGGTAGGGTGTCCTGGATATGGGTTCAGCGCCGGTATGAGATTTATCACGAACTCCACCTCTCTGTCTGGTGGTAGTCCCGGTAACTCCTCGGGGAAGACGTCTGTAAATTCCTTTACCACAGGGATTTGGTCGATCTGCGGAACTTCCTGTTCAGCACCCATTGAGTAAATCAAAATCCTTCTCTTCCTTTCTTTAGTGCTCGAAATGCTTGAGCCGCAGTCAAATAAAGCTTATGGGGTGCCTTCTTAAATTTAGGGGTTCCCTTGAAAAATGGTTTCCCCCAGTATGTGTCTTCACGCTGACCTGGAGTTTTCCGGCATCAATATTTGCATGATACTTTGCCAAGAAGTCCATGCCCAAAATAACGTCAAAGTCGTACATTTGAATCGGTATCAGGTCGCAGAGAACTACAGACCGTTAATCTCCAATTCACATCCATTGTAACGATGATGAGACAACGAGTACTTGGCCACCCGCGGCTTGTATACGGTATGGAGTCTCAATCCATTCGGGAAGAATATCCAGTTTCTTGGTAAAATCTCTTTGCCATAAACGAGTTGACTCGCTCCACTATCGACCAGAAACATTTGCTGGTACTTTTGTTAATTAAATCACACCTACCACAATCAAGGTTTAGCACATAACCCATAACAACACATAAAATTTAAATTCCAACTTCAAAATTAAGTAACTTAAATAAATGTACCTGTCACCCACGTCGCCCCGACTCTTCGACCTCTTGCATCCGTCATAGCGTGGACCCGAGCATTCATCCGACCTCGTCCTCCCGGCTGTGCCTGTGTCTGCGGGTTCACCTGAACCGGTGTTGAGTATTCCTTAGCTATGTTCTTGCGTCCCGCAGTTATAGCACACTCTCTGATCCTTCCAACATGGTCCCCGGATGAAAACGTCCGCACAGTGTACACACCGTGAGACAGTTGCCGCAGCCCTTACTGGTTGCGCATCAGTCGGTGCCGGACCCTCAATCATCGGGGTCTGAATCTCTGCCCTCTGCTGTCGTTCTGGCCGGAATGGTTGCCCGGACTGAGGGCGTCGAGGTACTTTCAGCCATCTCCCTGATCTGCCTGTCTGCAAACTCCTCACGGGGCCTCTTCAGTCTCTCTAGTGCAAGCTGCCCTTTCCAAATTTCTCTCTTCATCTCTACCCATCGACATAAACCTCCAACAGTCCTTCAAATGTGGTGGTCTCTGCACAAACATCGCCTGCTGGATGCGAAAGCTCAAACCTGTGTGGAACTTTAGCATCTTGGCCTCTTCGTTGTCCATGATGCATGACATATAACTGGCCCAGCTCATGGAATTTCTCAGAGTAATTGATCACCGTTATGGACCCTTGTGACAACAGCTGGAATTTCTGCCATCCTTCTCTGAATAGCACTACCCGGAACAATAGTGCTTCTTATATTCCTCCACAAATTGCCCCCCAAGTCACTGGTGGAGTCAACCTACGTTTCACACTCCCGTTCCACACCACCTCTCAGCTTCCCCTTCAAGAACGGGATAGTCACCTCCACTTTCAGATTCTGCGGGTAACCTGTATCAGTCTTATCTGTTCAGTTATGTTCTTGAGCCAAATCTCGGCTTCCTCAGGCCGAGTGGTACCCACCGAAACATCGGAATTCGAGAGTTTTGCATTTCCCTGTAATAGAACCTCAAGCCCTGCTGCGGTGGGGGTGGTGGTGGGTGGTTGTTGCTGTGGCTGTTGGGTGTGCTGAATGATCTGGGCAATCTGTGCCTGTTGCTGTGCCATCTGTGTATACGTTTGCGCCATTTGCGTCTGCTGATGGGCTATTAAGGCCGCAGATTGGCCAGTGTATCCGCCAGGTTTTGGGGGATCGCCCCCTTGCCCATGACGTTCGTCTCTGTCATTTCCACCGTTCCCTGATGGTTCACGTCGTGGAGGCATTGTCTGTGGACGATTTAAAGAACATTAGACAAAGATTGACTTAAGAGTATCAGAAAAAGTACAGGATTGGAGGTCAAAGGGAAGGGTAACCTATCATGTCTACTTGCTAACGACACTCACCAACCCAAAATCCAGTCATAGCTTAGGTCTACTTCATTATTCAAGTTGAAAATATCATTTGAAAACAGATCGTTAATTATTCCTAGGGGTGATTAACTAATCTATCATGTTCCCGAGAACGTATCTGAAGCCTGGGCTCTGATACCACCTGTAGCGCCCCGCTCCCGAGCTCCGTCCTCGGTACGGTGCACCCGCCGTATCGCACTCAGGAGAATACAAGGCTCGCATCGACCTGTTATACGTCAGTGCTGACAAGAAAGTTTCTTTTCTTCGCTGCGGAAACGACGAGTCACAATACTAAGTTTAAATTTAGCGAACTTCAGAAAATAGCAACATTATTCCTAGGTTGACCAGGCCTTACAAGATAAGGTCAATGTCTACGTTTAAAAGCATGAAATTGTTTTTAAAAAAAACATCCTGAAAATAAAATGTCTGTGATCCCCAAGAACATCATAAGAACCCGTCTCCATTCTCGCTGCTGACACTTCAAGAGTCACTCAGCCCATTCCCACGGTATCGGACTCATCCTCAACGAAGATGTAGTCATACTCCGTCTCGGCTTCAACCTGGAATTGTAGGGGGTGAGTGATGGTAATCACCCAGTAGGTGCCTCTCAAAACAATACAAATCTTACATATTCAAAAGATATTACCACATAACCACGTAAAACAAAGTAGCATGGCATATAAGGAAAAGTAAAACATTCCACATAATATGCGCATGTACGTGGTGCATGCTCACATAACGTGTCACACGCAACTAGAAATATGTCAGACGATATGCTCCTAGACTTATATGCAATGCATGCTCCCAGGGACCTAACTCCAGCGTCATGGTCTCTAGCCACCACTTGCTGTTCTGGACACCCACGCCCTATAGACACTGCGTATCGCACGACACCCACGCCCTATAGCGCTGCGTATCTTCTGACACCCACACCCTATAGACGCTGCGTATTCGCACGGCACCCACGCCCTATAGACGCTGCGTATCACATGACACCCATGCCCGACCGACGCTGCGTATCATCACGGCCCCCACGCCCTATAGACGCTACGTATCCTCCGAACACGCACGCCCTCAGACAATGGGTACCTCATGCAATGCACGTGCCATGAATGCAAGGGAAAGGAGAAGAAAACAGTTGGACGTCATCCTCTGACGTCGATCGATCGACGTCCAACTGAGACACGTCGAACCCTCACTCAGTTGACGTCGATCGATCGATGTACTTCTGAGGTACATCGATCTCTCGCCCTCTGGACGTCGATCGATCGATGTCCATCTGAGGCACGTCGAACCCTCAGCCTCTGGACGTCGATCGATCGATGTCCCCGAATTTCAGAATTCTCATTCTGAAATTTCTGCAGTCCATTCATCAAATCTCATTCAACCTTTCACCCATCCCACATATCCATACACGCATAATGACATCTCAACCCCACAAAGAAACGTACAACAACAAGATCACATTGAATACAAGAACGTAAAACGGAAAATAAACACATTGGGGCATATAATCAAGATCCAATCAAACTCAATAACCAACGACATCAACAACACCTAAAAATACCCTTTTTGCCTATGCAAGCCTTCGTACCGTTTTGAGGGAGTAATTAGGATGCACCTACCTCGATCCTAGCAAAAAAAGTGATTGATATACGAGAGTGTGATGACGTTGGCGGTGTGATCTCCCTTCTCTTGAACTTTGGATCAAAGATCCTTCTTTTTCCTCTTTTTCTTCTTATGGCCGAAATTGATTGGGAGAGGGGAAGGGGGAGGCAGCCGCTAGAGAGAGAGAAGGTTTAGGGTTAGTCAAATTGGGAATGAGGGATTTTAGGGAGTGATGGTTTAATTAAGGGAGAAGGGATAAGATTTGTTAATTTAGATATTTTTTTTCTATTATTTCTTATTTATCTCTTTTTTTTTTTGAAACACACGGTTATAACAACAAACATTGCAGAAGTGTCACGATGCTTGCAACAAATAAAAATGAGAAACTAATTGACTAGCTGATACTTCCAAAGGAAGATAAAGATGGAGGAATTTTTGAAAGATAAGTCAAAGGAATTTTTGAAGTCAAATGCAAGATAACTCAAGATAAAGTTTCAACCCCCTTTTGAAGATATCTCCAAGCTTATCCAAACATCAAAATTGATCTCCAAAGTCAACCAAATAACAAAAGTCGGCTAGATCAAGAAAGTAGCAGAGAACGTTATGTTTCAAGCTAGTTTTAGGGACATTATAGTTTATCTCAGTTTAACCGTTTGATAGCATTTTTAGGATAGAGTTTATCTTTCTTTTTGATTGTTTTAGGCTAAAAATTCAGCCTTTTATTTAGTCAAGGCCGCTGGCCACATAGAAAAGAACGACACATTTTTATTTCAATCAAATTTGAGTTTTGGTTTTCTCTCCCAAAAGGATGGAACCTTGTTTTCTTGATTTTGCACTAAAATCAAGGCTAATATCTCTCAATCTTGAGCAAATTGAGGGTGATTGCCAAGGGTTGAAGTGACCGTCTAGGAGGGCCTATTGGAGGTTTGCCTACAAACGCACACTTGAATCTAAGGTATTGCTTAAGCCAGCGATTTCGACACAACAGAAGCAAGGAGAAGTTTACTTCTTTGTGCCTAACCCCTTGTGGAAAGGTTGTTGGAGGTGGAAGAGTGGATCCTACCCGTGTCAGCTTGCATCACTAGCCGACCGCTTTCAACAGGTGGGATAAAAGCTCATGGTTGATGAAAATGGAATCAAACTGCAGTCCTCAAATCAATGTCCTTCAAGTGTAAGACAAACATCCCAGTTGCTTGCAAGTTAACTGCCTTTCTGATAACTATGAAATGCAGTTAGTTCTTATGACTTTGTAACATCTAAGTCCAAAGTTTCATTGCAAATTCAACTAGAAGAGACCAAGAAACGAACTTTATAGCAAGCAATGTTTAATATAAGTAGAAAATGTTCCCTTGGATGATATGATGTTCAAATGGATATCTTCAAAATCCAACTGAATTCAACCTAAGGAATAAACTGATATAGGGTGCTGCATTCATCCCTAAGGCTTAGCATTGCTTGCCAAAGAGTCAAACTTCAGACCCATATACCAATAACTCAATCCAGCAAAAAAATGTCAGAAGGAAAGAAAAGAAATGGAAAACTTGATTACTCCCTAAAGAATGCACTTATAGTAAATTCAATAGTAAATTCCATGGCACTCAGAATGAAAAGGACTTTATGAATATTTTGGGTTAATCAAGGATTTTTCAACCTCATTATACAAATATCCTCATAGTGCCCAATGATGAATCTACACAAAAATTCAAAGGAAAATTAAAATCCTTCATACATAATAACCAACGCCATGTTAGATTATTGGAAGCATATCACTTAATAACTTATCGATTCATTAAAATTATCACGAACTGATATCCAGATTGAAAAGGAGGGATCTCTCGATGAAGAAATATGCTGGAACAAGAATAAAACGGGAGAGTAAATACGAAGCAATTGCAAGCATTCAGAATGAGTAGGAGGATTGTGATTCCTTCATTAAATATCTGGGGAAAAAATCAAACATCATTATGCTTGCAAAAGGGGAATCAAATACGAACACAAACAAAATCACATCAAAACGAAGGGAAAAAACAATTTATCTAGAGAACCCATCAGAAAGAACTGGATCTTTGCATCAATGCTGACACCAAAAGATGTCTCAGATGACCGTCGTGAGAATTTTATCCAGATTTCATCATTTGGAATACTCAACTATTTCTTTCATTAAGAGAAAATAAAGCACAAAACACAATCACATATCAATCGTTTTACATGCAAACCAATAAGCTAAAAGCTAATTGGTTGTGCATAAAATTAACAAAGAAACACAGCGGAAATCATTGTCCATATAATTTCTCACCAGCTCGTGGTCGATGGCATAAAGATGTGTTTGGGGGAGCTTGGCGACTCCTTGAATTATATAAAGGGTCGGGCTCCATTGCTAGGGTTTCATTTAGGTAGCCACAGTTACAACATTGCCCTTTGATAACCGCCAGTAGGTTTGATAGCAGATTCCCTCTCTCACGTTACAAACTCTTTTTTTTTTCATCACCGACCATACTCAATATATCTCAACCACATCAAACGACATCAAAAAAATACGGTTAGTATAAGAAGAGAATAAAAGTTAGACAAACAATATTTACATCTTAAAGGATTTTTTTTCCTTTTTTCAAAAAGTTGAAATAATGACCACTTTTAAATAAACTTATTAAACTATGTTAAATTCAAAATTACTTATTAATTTTCCCTTAGAGTTTTGGTAAAAGGACTATTTATGTGGGGTGAGATCCATATATCATATTCTCAAAGATAAATACTTTGCATGTTAAACCAAATAAAGTATAAAACACTAGTAAACAAGAAAATCGTGCTAGTTCTAATGATGATGATATATCCACAATAAACTAAGGAGCATAGATAAAATCATCATTTTCCTTCCAAATATATGGCATTTTACCGAATTTATTTTTAGGTTTTTTTTGTGTTTGTATAAAAAGTTTTAGGTAATTGAAGACATGTACCTAAGGCTAGATTGGATCAAAATTAGGCATTTAAGGAAAAGTTATAGGTGGTTAGTATAGCAGATAAAATAAGGAAGGGGTGACATAGATGGTTTGGGCATGTCAAGAGGAGACATATAACGGCGTCTGTTAGAACAGTTGAAATCCTTATTTTAGATGAGAAGAGGAGTAAAGTCATACTCAAACTGACTACAGATGAGCGAATTAGACGTGACCTACTAGATTTGCATCTCTCTGATGATATGGTCCAGGATAGGAGTTCATGAAGACAGATGATTAAGGCTAAAGAAGTTTAGGTAGGATATAGGGGCACCTTGGAGTATATTTAAGGGCTTAGATACTCCCTACACTTTAGGTTGACTTTACACTTTTTTGTTTTTGTCTTTCATTATTTGTCCATGTATACGGTTATAACTATTTTAATATCGGAAGCTTTCTATTTCATTATTCATCATTCATACCCATTATATCCCAACGACATCAAAAGCTATCGGTAGGGTCTGAAAAGCTTTTTATTTGTATTACTAAATTCCTTCACTAACTAGCATATCATATCCATATCAGTGTGTCATCTATTATGGTACATATAGAGCCAATGTCTCACTAGAAGCAAACTTTCTATTTTTTGGATAGATGTATTGTTTGCCTGCCTCTCACCCTCTTCAGAACCAAACGATAGTTTTTGCTATCGTTGAAATGTGCTGAGTATGTGTTGTTGTTATATTGACAATGAATCGAGTATATGTAGTTGTTGTATTGACAATGAATTTAAATAATACTTTACTACCAAAATGAAAAAACTCAAACAATTGAATTAACCTGCATTGACGTTTTCAACGGTACATTATTCATTTGTATCGATGGGTTCATTTAGGTACATCTCAAATGATCACCCTCAATACCTTAAACCTTTGTAAGCAACTATTTAGAAATCAATGCCGAATAAAATTAAGGTTGGAAGCTTTTTATAGGCCAAAACTGAGGTTTTTGAAAATGCAAGTTTTCCTTACATCATTGGCAGTCTTACTGCTCGAAAGGGTATATGCTAGATGGAATAATCTAAAGAACCAGCAATGCATAGTCAAATTTAGGATGACAACGCATCTGACTTCTCTTGACATGTCCAAACCATTTCAGTTGTGGAGAGGAATAGGAGTAAATGCAGGCTCAAACTAACTTAGAATGAACATATTAGGCATGACTTACTAGATTTGCATCTCTCTGAGGACATAGTCCAGAATATGAGTTCATGAAAGCGGATGATTAAGGTTAACAAGGTTTTGATAGGATATAGGAGCTCCTTAGAATATATTTAGAGGTTTAGATACGCTATACACTTTAGGTTGACTTTGTTCTTTTTTTTTTGTCTTTGTCTTTCATTATATGTGCATATACATGGTATATATACTTTAAATCGGATGTATCCTATTTGTATTTACTAAACCCCTTCACTAACACACTAGCACACCATATACTTATTATTGTGCTATATATATATATATGTACATATAGAGCCGGGGATCTCATTGGAAGCAAACTCTCTATCCTTTGAGATGGAAGTATTGTTTGTCTCCCTCTCACCCTCATTAGACTCTAGCGATAATTTTTGTTGTCGTTGTTATTAATACATATTTGAATTTGGACTCTTTATAAATAGATAATATGTGAACTTTTTATAATTCATGTATTAAGACACGTCTTTCGATTTATACAATTCTACATACTATGCATCTAGGCTTTCAAATTGGGAAATCCATCTTTATACGCGAGTCTTGTACTTTTATGGTAATTTGTAGAGTTTATTGTTTAATAGTACTTATGAGGAATATTTTAGACCAAGGTCATAGGTTCTTCTCCCTTACATGGCCATGTTCAATGGAGGTTGAGACTGTAGCAAATACAACAACAACATTACTCCATTGCCAACATTACTCCATTGCCATAGAAACATAGCAAATGCGAGCATTAATTTAAAAATCCAGATTTCATCTCCATCCAATCCAACCCAACCCACATGCGTTTTCTTGATATGTACACAAGTTGATGGGCTTGATGTGTGTTATAGATAAATGCGTTTTAAAAAAAAGGATCTTAGCTATATATTTATATATCTTGTTGATTAACAATTCATATTATAAGGTCTAATAATTTACAATTGATCATTTTAAAATTTGTAAATCTTGTAATGGTCAAGTTAAATCATAATGCAAAATATAACAATAGTAAAAGATGAGATCACTTCGTAAAATGATCCCTCATAAACAACTTCATAAGATATACTAAAACTGTTCCATTTTGTTCACACAAAAGTACACACATACATATATATAGACACACACACGAATTATGTGTGAAAAACAATGCATACCCTACGTCACTTTATCATAAAATATGATCTTTTTCCAAAACTTTACAGTGAAAAAGAAAATTGTATTAACTTAAAAAATTATTAGAAAATTTGTTACTAAATTTATTATAAAAATATCTTGTGGAAAATAATTGATCAAATTTTCACCATGACATGAAGATTTGACACATCAAGATTTTGACTATATAACAACCTTATTGTCTTAGAGGCTTCCGCTTATGACGAAGTATAAAAAATAGGATGTACACAACCATATTTATATGTTAGAAATACATAGAGATTGTTTTCTAATGACGTATAATTTGCGCGTGAATCAAATAATTACTAGGGTGGGATTTTGAATGTGTATGGATCAAATGATCAGTAGAGTGGGATCATCGGAAGTGTTGTAATGGAGAACAACAACAACAATTATACCCAGAATATCTCAACGACATCAAAAGCTATCGCTAGGGATTGGAGAGGGTGAGCGGCAGACAAACAATACCTCCATCCAAGGGATAGAGAGTTTGCTTCTAGTGAGACCCCCGGCTCTATATGTACTTGCAGAGATAGCACAATAATAGTAATATGTACTAGTAAAAAGATTTTATTAAACATAAACGGAAATCTTCCGATATTAAAAAAGTCATCATAGTAGATATGCACACATAATTGAAAGACAAATGCCGAAAAAAAGACAAATAACAGTGAAACATGTAAAAATGTCATAACAAAATTCTGATGAAACGAGTATTATGAATATGACCAAAATTTAAAGATTCAAAATGAAAAGACACGATCTTTTCACAATCCTCTAGCAACCCCACTGGGGATAGGATTGTGAAAAGAGCAGATGTTTATCTAAAATAAATGATTATGACCATCTCATTTACAGGGTGCTGAATTATTGGTTGAACTTGAAAGATAGTGTAGGGATGTAAATCAGTATCCAACGGCTCGTTAGCAGGAGCTTGGTCATATACACAGTAGTCTGCATAAGGAGCCCGTCAGCACTGCAGTCAAGCCTAGAGGCCAAAGAAGCTCACACACTATGCACTTGCTGGAAAGAGGCTCTCTTGCTTTTCGCAAGAATTAAACCCCTGATCTCTCTTTCGAGAACTCTTGTTTGGAATCAGTTGGGCTAGGTCGGAATACAGGGTGCTGAATTATTAGATTTACATCATTTATAGAAAATTTTAAAACTGAAAAGGTGTGTATGAATGAACTTTTTACTGTACAAAATAAATGGTGCAGAATGTGGGGTCATCATGTGGGCCACCTTCCGGGATGAGATCTCCTCACCACGCGGTGAGTCACCGCACGGCCCAGGACGCGACATGTGACAGCAGTAGGGGGTGGTGAGGCTGGATAAGAGTTACTCTCACCCAGCCTCACCACTCCCCCTTTTTGCCACGTGTCGCGCGGTCACGTATGCGGTGAGGGGGGAGCGGTGAGGGGATCCTATCCCCCACCTTCCCACCCCTGCAGCAGTTATATTGTCTATATTCTCGGTGTCACATGTCTATAATGACCTCGACACGTCACCCATTTCCATTTTCTCAAAAACAAAAAATCAAAATTTTAAATATTAGTAACTTTCCTGTTTTAAAAAATTGAGTTCTTCCCCGCCCCCCGGCCCCTCCTACCACCTCGCTCCTCAAATATCCCCTCCTTCCTCTCGCCCTCCCTCCTCATTCTTTCCCATTTTCATCCAAATCCCAAAAAATCCCCCAAAAATGAGAGAAATCCTTCACATTCAAGGAGGACAATGCGGAAACCAGATCGGATCGAAGTTCTGGGAAGTAATCTGCGACGAGCACGGCGTCGATCCGACCGGCCGTTACAAAGGCGACGGAACAAGTGATAATCAACTCGAACGAATTAATGTTTACTTCAATGAAGCTTCCGGAGGACGCTATGTTCCGCGTGCAGTGCTTATGGATCTCGAGCCTGGTACTATGGATAGTATCAGATCCGGTCCTTTTGGTCAGATCTTTAGGCCGGATAACTTTGTGTTTGGTCAGTCTGGTGCGGGGAATAATTGGGCGAAAGGTCACTATACCGAAGGTGCTGAGTTGATTGATGCTGTTCTCGATGTTGTTCGTAAGGAAGCTGAGAATTGTGATTGCTTGCAAGGTGACAAATCGCTGTTTCATTCGTTCTATTTTGCTTCTTTTTAAACCTACACTTTATGTGTCAATGCAATTTCTACTCGATCTGTGAGATGTTTTTGATATTCAGTTTGATATCGGAAAATTTCGTTGACCTTTTGCTTTTCTAGAACCTCTATCGTCACAGTTGGTGATTGAACTTTATATCTCTACTTGCAAAATATCATTTGCATTTGCTACCTCTTTTTTTACACGTGAGGTCTGGAAATATGTTAGATTAATGTTGGTTTCTATTGGATTGGTTGTTGCTAGGAGTTGAGATTTTGTGATTTTGCTGTATTAATCGAGTTAACTTGTCGTGTCGGCTTGAAGATTACCTTTTCCTGGTTAATGATGAAGGGTAAAAAAAGGTCTAAAGCGATATCTGTATAGGAACTTTTGTCTGGTTCTAGTATAGCTTTTGTTCTGTAAATTTTTCTTTTTAAAGATCACATCTGACGCTTTTCGTGGTCCTGGAGTTTCCTTTTTCCATTTTTATCCGTCAACCGGATGAGATCATAGGAGGGCTCGTATAAGTCAAAATATGAGGCCTCCAATCACTTTACGTCACGTGTATAAAAGGGACCGATGTTTAATTATTTTCATTTTAAAAAAAGACTTTTGTATACGTACCGTCACGTGATTGGAGGTTCATATTTTGTCTCATATGAGGCCTTTTCAGATCTCATCCGCTCTTCAACAAGCAATGCCGTAGCATGGATCTATAATTCCATTTGCATGTAACTTTGTCGTGATAGTGCCTCATGCATCTTTAACATGTCAAAGCCTTCTTTATATAGGCTTCAAGTGGTTAATTAACACCTTAAAGACACCTTTTTGCAGAGAATTTAACCTACAAGTTGGTTGGTAATCGTTGGTTATCTTTCTAATTGAAAGGAGATGTCATGGTGCAAGAGTTGCATCTTTTATGAACAGACGGACATTTTAGGCGCCTTATGTAGGCGTTCGAAGTGTTCTGGAAGCTTGCTGGAACACTTCGAACGCCTACATCAGGAGCTTCATGTCACTTCGAACGCTTACATCAGGTGCTTCATGTGACATCGAACACCTATACAAGGCGTTCGAAGTGTTCTGAAAGTGTTCCAGAACACTTCGAACGCCTACATTAGACGCTTCATGTGTTTGGAATGCTCCCATTTCCTTCCACTGTTCATAAAACACTCAAAACTTCACCCAATCTACTATCAATAGGTCACATAACATTATACAAAGTTGGATCACAAGATTTAAAGTACTTTTAAATACTTTTCCAACAAGTTTCATACATATATACAAATTTGTTTATTATAATTGAACTTTTGATGATACATTATGAAGTTTTTGGAAATATCTTCATATGCAATCGAAATGTTTTAGCAAGTAGAATCTGCCGCTTCCTACAATTTGTCTTTTTGTCGTTATTATAATGCTAATTGTAACTTGCGGTTTGATTGTTTCGGGGACTCTCATCTCGCTAGATCTACCGGCATGTGAAATCACAAACATTGGGATCAGATCAGATCTTTTGAAATAAAGTAGTTGAACAATCAACTGTGTATTTTCTTTTCTACTGTTTCAGTTTGCTACAACTAGAAAGCTAACGACTATTCTCCTTGCTTACCCTACCCGCATATGATGGGAATGTATGTTATAATATTCATGGTAAATAAGCAAGGAGTGAGGATTTAGGCCTTAAAGCATTCTCTTATTTTTTTGTTTTGTGGTATTTCCTATCTTAGTACATTTGCAGTCGCTTAAACACAAAGTTGATTAAGATAATATGGCAGTATATCATTGCTTAATCAAGAATGTTTTGTTCACTGATTTAAGTTTGATGTAACAGAAGAAGTTTTTCTGAAGGAAATTTAATAGTGTTTTTACTGAAACATGAACTCTTGAAATTATCGTGTCACTGGTGATACATTCTTGTGCATTGCTTTGTTTCAAATTGGTCTCTTAGCCAAACTTAATAAAGTGGGAGAGTTCTGTGTCTTAGACTTGGATTCTTATGAGGTTTATGGCCATTGTTTGGCTGTTCTTTGTGGAATCTGGTTATTTACCTGGTAACTGGGTAATTAAACTTTGATGTGTATGTCGTTTGAGGGCATTGCTTGATTACTCATGTGATTAATTTTTTCACTAGCCTAGCCGAAAAAATATTAGCCTTTTATGAGCAAAGACTTGTACCTTTAAACCACAGGCATTGTGTAAAAAGGAGGTTTTGCAAGTGTTTCTGTAGACTTCCTTGCCTCCCAATCAGAAGGGCAGCAAGAGTTTATGAATGCTGAATCAATGTTGGAACTTTTAGCATGCTGGATTTCTTTTGAGCTGCTTGTTTGTTCTATGCTGCAGGATTTCAAGTGTGCCACTCCCTTGGAGGTGGCACTGGTTCCGGTATGGGAACACTTCTGATTTCAAAGATAAGGGAGGAATATCCAGATAGAATGATGCTGACTTTCTCCGTGTTCCCCTCTCCTAAGGTCTCTGATACCGTCGTAGAGCCATACAATGCTACCCTGTCAGTGCATCAGTTGGTGGAAAATGCAGATGAATGCATGGTTCTCGACAATGAAGCCCTTTATGACATTTGTTTCAGGACCTTGAAGCTCAGCACTCCTAGCTGTGAGTATTTCTCCTGCTGCCGTAAAACGATAAATATATTATTCTCTGCACAAATGATCATTCTGACCCTCACCCCCCCCCCCCTCTTTCTTGTAGTTGGTGATCTGAACCATTTGATCTCTGCAACCATGAGTGGTGTTACCTGCTGCTTGAGATTTCCTGGACAGCTTAACTCTGATCTGAGGAAACTGGCTGTGAACCTGATCCCATTCCCGCGTCTTCACTTTTTCATGGTGGGATTTGCACCTCTAACCTCTCGTGGATCACAACAATACATCTCTCTCACCGTCCCAGAGCTCACTCAGCAAATGTGGGATGCCAAGAACATGATGTGTGCTGCAGATCCACGCCATGGTCGCTACCTGACTGCCTCCGCTATGTTCAGAGGGAAGATGAGCACTAAAGAAGTGGACGAACAGATGATCAATGTCCAGAACAAGAACTCATCATACTTTGTGGAGTGGATCCCCAACAACGTGAAGTCCAGTGTTTGCGACATTCCCCAACAGGACTCAAGATGGCTTCTACTTTTATTGGGAACTCGACCTCAATCCAAGAGATGTTCAGGAGAGTAAGCGAGCAGTTTACCGCCATGTTTAGGCGCAAGGCTTTCTTGCATTGGTATACAGGAGAAGGAATGGATGAAATGGAGTTCACAGAAGCCGAGAGCAACATGAACGATCTGGTGGCCGAGTACCAACAGTATCAAGACGCGACTGCTGATGATGATGAAGAGTATGATGATGAGGGTGCTGAGGATCAGCAGTATGAAGGGTGAGTAGCCATTTTAAACAGTGAGTTTGTTTATTGTGTCTTCTCAACTTTGCTTATGTACTATTGTTATATCTATGCTTCTTTCGTTCTTCCCCATCATTTTGTTCCTTTCCTAAACTGCCATGATCCTTAAATCTTTAGTTGAGAATGTTTGTGTACTCTGTTATTCATAAAATTTTTCTCCTTGAAACTTGAAATGAGCGTTGATAACTTACAAACCAAATAGCAACTGTTGATAGCTTGAGTTTTTGGGCTGTTGTATTGATTTTTGAGGAGCTGGACCCAATTTTCACCATGAGTCATCGTGAACAACCTCTGTATGTTTATAACACATGGATATGGTTGCCTACATCCAACCTTCTATACCCGTCATAAACTTCCATACCTCGTCATAGACGGAAGCTCTTAAGGCAATGAGTAATGTTTTTGTCGATAGCCTTTTTGTTTGCTGCCGAAATCAGTGTAAGCGCTCTTACCTATAGCAAAATACCAACGAACTTTTCGGACCATAGCTGAATTAGGAACATCTCATTTTGTGCCTAAAAGTTTTTGCTGCTCTAAAATTACCTTTTTTCTTATTTATGTTCCAATGTGTGATTGTCTAGATTTGCAGCTTCTTTTTATGTCAATTGTTTAAAAGATTCCGCTAATTGAAACTCTTCCTGATGTAAATACATTTTGTTTTTAACAGTTTCTTTGCATTCCGGGACGTGCAGTACACGACCCATCTAAGTCTAGTATTAATATATAACTTTCGCACAGCATATTAGAATCTAGAACAGTGATACAAAACTGAGGTTGTAATAATCTTTACCGCCCAGAGAAAGAGAGGAAAATAACTGCACAGACAAAACCAAAGGAAGAAAATGAAAACGAAATTAAACTAAATAAAAAGGAAGGGAAAAGAGATGATAACCCCCAAAAAAGATTCTTCAACTGTTAAATTTTGCTATTTTATGATCTTCAGATTGCGAGTTCGAATTCACAAAGGTAAGGTAGAGCTGAATACATTAGATTACAAAACAATTCGGTCTTTCTTCATATCTTATGCAACAAGAGCATAATATACCAAGATAGAACTGAGTACATTAGATTGCAAAACGATTCGGTCTTTTTTCATATCTTATGCAACAAGAGCATAATATACCAAGAACGTCCCGGAACGTTCTTTTAGCTGGTGAATACTAGTCGCAGAAATCCCAAAATGAAATGAAAAGTTTCAAAATTCGATTGTGGGTAGTGTTGGGAGGGGGATGAAGAAAAATGCATCAGAGTCATGGAAGTAAGAGGATGAAACACAGCCAGAGGCGTCACATACCCTGGCTTCTTTATTCATTCTCGTTCATCATCATGCACTTCCAATAAAACAAAAACATAATTTCAAAAAAGAAAAAGTAAAAATAATATTGAAAAAGAGCTGGAATTGCAAGTTGGCAATATAAAATTGTTGCAGAATTCCAGAGGAACAGAAAATATTCAGAGATAATAAAGATGGAGATCAGACTTTAGCTGTCAAAACACGCAAGTCGGCTTCTCCATCGTTATATACCAAGTGGCTAAGCGCAAAAAACCCTAGGCCTTTCCGATAATAAAGTAGTACACAACTATTTCACAAAAGCCCATGGGCTCGTTGTTGTTACTATCGGACCCTGTCCAAATTGGCCCCGACACTCCCCATTGTTTTTGAGTTACTAACCATCCATAACAACAACAACAACATTACCTCATTGTTTTAGAAGCTTTCGTCTATAGCGGGATAGGGGGTCAGATGTATGCAACCATACGTAGGGCTGTTCAACGAACCGAACATCTCGCGAACTGTTCGAGTTCGGTTTGCGTTCGGTTCGTATTCGTTCATTAATGGTCGGTAAACGAGCCGAATTCGAACAGCTATTCGTGTTCGTTTACTAAAACAAGCCGAACTATTCACGAACTATTCGGCTCGTTTAAACAGTAAAAGGGTTATTGAGCCGAACTCGAACCAATTTTAAAGTTTGTTTAGCCAAACGAACCGAGCCGAACAGTTCGTTTAGCCAAACGAATCCGAATTCGAAAACCTAGTATTCAGGTCGGCTCAGTTCGTTAACACCCCTAACCATACTCATGTGTTAGAAACACACAGAGGTTGTTTTTCGTAACAATCCATGATAACGGAACATTAAATCATGTAGGCGAGTGAGGTATCGAGATAATCAATCAATTCATCATACCCAATATATCCCAATAACATCAAAACTATCGCTATGGTCTGGAGAGAATGGGATGCAGTCAAATAATACCTCCATTCTAAAGGATAGAATATTTGCTTCCAGTGAGACCCATTGTTCTATATGTAAATGCATAAATGACAATACGGTGGGCTAGTATGTTAGTAAGGGAATGCCGTATCGAAAAAAGACGCGAATAATATAGATCAATAAAATAACTAAGAGTACGTAGTTATGTTGCCTTTTATAAAAAGAAGAGTGCCAAAATACACACGATCCATATAATTTGCATTACCTTTTCGTCGTATTTTGATGATAAAATACATTACACTGTATGCTATTATGCTAAAAGAAACTTCATAGCGTTATAAAGCAAAAAGGATGGGCTTACTGTGTGTAAATGGAGAATCTCCTCACCGTAAACTCTTTTACCGCGCTGTTCACCGTACGACACGTGGCAGCAGGAGTGATGCGGTTAAATGAGGGTCACCCGCATCTAGCCTCACCACCACCACACTACTACGTGTCGTGCGGTGAGCAGCGCGCCGAGAGAGTTTGTGTTGAGGAGATCTAAACGCGTGTAAATGAATTCATTGACTATCATATAAATGCACATATAGAGAGAGAAATTGAATGTGGGTGTCACATGATCGATATATGTTTTAAATAACTGGTGACCTAAAATAAATTAGGAAGTAAACAAGGTTCATATGTTCAGTATTTTGATTATGGAACATTAACACCTCTACTAATATACCATACATCACAACAATAATTGAGTAAAAAGATTTAGTTAGAAACTCCTAACTCGTGTATAACACCGATGTGTTTCTACAACAATAGTTTTTTACAAGCTATATATAGAAACTATTGGTGCTTCAATATTGTATTTGTAACTCTAATCCATATTGGAATACTAAAAGTCCAGTTTGTAAAAAATAGAAAAAAAGGAAGAAGAATTATAAATAGGTGTACGTGGAATGATTTCTATTGAGCCAAGTAGTCTGGGAAAGATAACTCTTATTCGGTTTAACTATCTACGTATCTTTCAATTGATTCAATATTCATTTGTTCTTTTTTCATTTAGCTGACTGATTGAATAAGATAAAGTCTATTGTTACCTTATTGACCGAGTTTCGAATCGAACAAGCAATAAAAAAGTAATCTATCTTGGATGATTTATTACTTGAAAGGTTAAATACACATGTTTGACACCAGAATTACTCATGTCTTATGTAGCATGGCTTATTTCAATGTTGTAGATCTGGTTTCGAGCCCCGGTAGCAAATATCTTTTCTGTAATTTTTGTCCTCAACTTTTGCTGGGGATGAGATCTCCGGCCTCTCATTCCCCCTCACTCCATACGTCACCCCATACATCATCGCGTGACACGTGGCAGCATGGATGGATGGTGATGCTAGATTAGAGTGACCCATATCTAGTATCACCATCCACCCCTGCTGTCACGTGTCGCACGGTGACGCGTGGGGTGAGGGGTTTGCGGTGAGGGAATCCTAACCCTTTTTGCTGAGACTAGGATCTCCTCACCGTAAACCCCTCTCACCCGTCACCGCACGACACGTGACAACAATTGTAAATGGTAAAGTTAGATGAGGAAAATGCGAGTTAGTACATCTCATCCCTTTTGCTGACCTTGTGTCCGAAGCTTTTACTGACATTTTCTGGTTACTATTAAGACTGACCTCCTGAACTTTTAATGACCTTGTGTAATTTTCGTCTTGAGCTTATATTGATTTTTTCTGTAATTTTTGTCTTGAACTTTTGAAGGTTGAACCCAACCATTAATGCCCCTTGCCACATCCAGTCTCAAAGATAGTGTAAGGATGTAAATCAGGTACTTAACGGTTCGCTAGCAAGAATTTGGTCATTTACACAGTAGTCTGCATAAGAAGCCTCTCAGCACTGCAGGCTAGCCTAAGGAAGCTCCCACATTATGTACTTGCTGAGAAAGGGCTCTCTTGTCTTTGACAAGAATTGAACATCTGACCTCCCTTTTGAGAACACCTACTCGGAACCAGTTGAGTTATGTAATAGAGACATTTTTGTCTTGAACTTTTGATGACTGTGTTCGAAACTTTTACCGACCTTTTTTGGTTAGAAATACGGCTCGCCTCTTGAACTTTTAATGACCTTGTGTAATTTTTGTCATGAGCTTTTACTCACCTTTCGTCCTCAACCTTTACTGACATTTTTCTTATACTACAATAACAACATTACTTTATTGTCTTAGATGCTATCACCTATAACGGGTATAAGGGATCCGATGTACGCACCGATACCCATGTATTAAAAACATATAGAGGTTGTTTCCTGATGACCCATAATGAAAATTGCGTCAAGCTGTAATGATCAATTGCTACTTCACAATATAAGAACGCATCCAATTTAGTGAGTCATTATAGGTCATAGGGAATCAACATCTGTGTATTTCTAACACATGAGTATGATTGTGTATATCCGACCACTCATACTATGTTATAAACATGAGCTTGTAACACAATATGGTAGTGTTGTTGATATTGAATAAAAGGTACCCAAAATGATACACATTAAATCAACCACATTCCAAATGATGGGATACGTCCCAATACAAAAATCTGGTGGGATAATTATGAAGTGTACTAATTTATAGCACATCACTAAAATCCAAAACAGAAAACTTATCCCTAAAACTCTATATATATCTCAACCACTATTTACACTTCAGCCCAACTAAATTTCAACAAAGATTTTGAAGAAATCAAAGTATTATAATTGTTAAATTCTACAAGGACCTCAAACTCAAGTTCTTCGCATAAGCCTCTTGTTTATTCGATTCCTTCTAGCTTCAGCATATATTGCCCGTTTAACAGAAAAATAATCCATCGATTGGGCCGAGTCAAACCCGAGAGGGATATTATGACTCGAATTCACCAAAACCGCTCCGTTACCATTGTTAGATGGAACTAATGGTTGTGAGACTTGGCTATGAATGAGTTGGAATGGCTTCGGCACTTGTGTCTCCATCATAACCGTTGGATACATAACTAGCATTTGCGGATGATAAAAACCGATTTGGTCAGGACGGGTTAAACCCGGACCAGAATGAGGGATCTCACTTTTTTGGATCTCAGATTTTTCTAAGTTGGGCTCGGGTCCATCTTGGCTAACCCTTGAAGATAACACCTGTATGCCAGTGAAAGAATTAGACCTCAAGTACCCAAGTAAAGAAGTACAGGGACTCCACCTAGCAAAAATTGAAAATTCAAGTACATTTTGCAATTTTTGCATAATAAACAAAGAAATAGCCCAATTTGTCCTCTAAATCTTGACATTGTCTTAAAATTATCCAAAATAGAGGAAAAAAATTTCACCAGAATAAGGAAAAGAAGGAGGCCACTTTAAGAAGATAGTGACGGGAATAAAGTACAATGATGCAATTTACCTATAATAGCCCAAACAGAGGTATTTATGCAGCATGTGAGATTAGAAATCTGAAAACCATAACTTGGAGTAAAAAAAAGTGAAATCTCTCACTCGGGCTCCCATCGTCCCAGCCCCAAGTAGCATCGTAAAAGATGTATATCAAGACCCCAGCGGACTCTTAGGTTGGGTGAGGACTTACGCAGTGACCCATACAAGGTGTTCATCGCAAACTAGGTTTTCGGCCTAGCAGCAATAGAGCACCACACTGTACATGTCATGGATTCGAAGTCTTAACTTCTTGAAGTAAATCACAACCCAAGTACCAACTGAACTATGCATTGGGACCTGAAAAGCATAACTCAAACTATTTTGCATTGCACTCTTTGTGATATTCTTTCTTAAAATTTCTACAGATTTTATATGCAATCCCAAAGTCAAGGCATTTGGTTGACATATAATAAGTTATCACTAACCGCTCATTGTTCAAAAATTTAATAGTTAGTTATTATTCATAGTACAAAGATAAACACAAAAAATGGAAATATCTTCCACGTTATTCGATGTAATCACTTTTATCGTTGTTTTGGCGGTGTCTTTACTTTAACCATTACAACGACCAATTGTGTAATGTCAATAGTTAATTACTAGTCTAGAAAGTAAAGACAACGCAAAAACACTAAGGTGATTATCGTATCAACTACTAGAGTGTTAGTAAATACAAAATTATGATATTGCACACATCAAAATTGAATTGACTTGTAGCAACCAGGAATTGATGGCATTGTTTGTGTTAATACAAAAATTCACAAAATGCAAGGACAGGAAGTGCATAAAAGTATGTGTCAAATTGCAAAGTAATCAAGAACAAATTAGCCAGCAATCCTAGTATCTGCATATTGGAAGAATGATGACATAAATAGAATAATGCACATGATATATTCAGGACTATTATGCCATCAAGTATATCTTTGCCCTAAGTTTGATTAAAATCTTATAGGTGTTACTACCAAAACCTACAAAATAACAAAAGAACCTACAAGAGTTTTATAAAATCTACACCATCCAATATGTCTAGACACTGTATTTTCCCCTTCAGACCTATTCTATAATCATATGCAAGAACTCCATTTCATTAGATAATCATCAACAACAACATCACATATCTAGTATATCTCAACGATAGCAAAAGCTATCGTCATGGTCTGGAGAAGGTGAGAGACATGCAAACAATAGAGTTTGCTTCCAGTGAGACCCTCGGCTACATATGTACATGCATAGATGACACACTAATAGAGATATGGTGTGCTAGTGTGTTAATGAAGGAATTTAGTAAATATAAATAGAAAGCTTCCTACATTAAAATAGTCATAACCGTGTATATACACAAATAATGAAAGATAAAGACAAAAAACAAAAAAGTGCAAAATCAACCTAAAGTGCAGAGATTATCTAAGCCCTTATATATACTCTAAGGTGTCCCTATATCATGCCTAAACCTCGTTAGCCTTAATCATCAACTGAAAACATACTAATTACTGGTTGGCCATTGAAAGAAATGACCAAAACATAATACATATACATATATGTATACACACATATACACATAATATATGTATATATTCCCACTATCACTAATTCATATTATCTCTGTCATAGATGTTTGAGAGTTGAGATGAAGAACAAACAAATATTTGGGATGTGTGAAAAATAATACTTGCCTGTTGTTTCAATGACTTCATCTCCCTGTTGAATGCCAATAGTTGCTTGTGGTAAGCTTTCACCCTTTTTACCTCCTATTCATATCCAGTAAAAAGTAAAATCCAAATTAATGAAAATCCCAAAGAAAAAGAAGAAGAAGAAGATTATGCCATGGAATTCAGAAATTCACCTTTCGCAGAGAGTCTCTGTTCTCCTTTAATTCTTCGATTTTCTCCTGCAATTCCTCTGTTCTCTGCAAAAAGATTTCCTAACGATTTATATATTAAAGTAAAAAAAGATAACTCGAAATTTAAGAGAGAGACCAGAAACAAGATAAAGAAGAAAATTTTAAATATTTTTTCATTATTTTTTCTGTTTTAAATTACCCTTTTCTTGGGACTCCGCCGTAGACATTGGCCGGACTTTTCATCAGATTCAGTCGACGGGTATATCAACGGCGAGTTCGGACTTGCTACCACCGCCACATTAACTTCACCACTTTTCGTTATCTCAACTCCATTGTCCGGCAAAATCATCGCCGTTTTCCTCCTCTTCGCCGGAGAAGACTCTGCCAGTGGCGAAGGCGAAGGCGACGGTGATGCAGACATAACAAAATTTCCTACCGCAGATCTTTCTTTTTGGCACCCCATGACGGCCGACGTTGAAATTTCTTCTCTGATTTCAGAATCAATTCCTTCAGATTGACTAATATGTCTACAAGTTCAAGTTGTTGATCGTCGAAGTCATCAATACAAGGAGATTCTTCCATTACATAAAGATTTTTTTTTGTTGGATTTTTTGTTTCGAGGGAATTTAGGAATTGTATGGCGGCATGGATTGGTGAAGAAAACAGAGAGAGAATTTGGGGGTAGAGAAGTTATAGGAAAAGATATGTGTGTGTTTTTCAGCAAGAAATATAAGGGAGAGTCCATGGGCGTAGATGGGCTGTTGCCACGTGTCATCCACGTACAGATAGAAAGAGGCTGTATTTAGGGTTTTCTCTAAGGATGGGGATTCATGAGGGGAATGGAATATTTGACATTAGGCAATACCTTGTTGGCTTGTTGGCAAGAGGTTGAACCCCAATCCAACGGGCTCCACTGTCCTAGCCCAAGGAGCTGCGTGTAGGATGTAAATCAGGAGTCCAGCGATCTCTTAGATTGAGTGAGATTTTACACAGTTACCCACACAAGGTGCCCCCCACAAACCAGGCCTTTGACCTGACAGCAGAGGAGCACCCACACTGTGCGCGCCCCTGGATTCGAACTCATGACCTCTTGTTAGCAATTCTTAACCCGAGTACCAATTGGACTATGTACTTGGGGCACATTAGGCAATACCTTAATCTTCATAGTTTTTACTTCTACAACACTTGCATAAATTTTACTAGTGTTATTATGAGACGTGTGTGTATGGTGAGATTGGATAATTTAACAATCTACCCATCTCAAATATATTGTCACAATTGATCAGCATAAGTAATTGGTCAAACATCAATTAAGATTAAATTGTGAAAGTGTTTGACATAGTAATATGTCAGAACAATCTTCGTACCATTTATGACCAATAACTAATGTACAATTCGTAAAATAGTTTGACGATTTGATTTTAAATTATGGCTGACCATATATATTTGACCATTTGTTGTCACTATTATTGAGACAAAAGAATACATAAAAAGAATGTGCATCATGTGTCCAACACTACATATTGAGAGTGTTATTTACGCAGTTACCCTAACTCCTATCGCTATATATACTAGCGGGGAGTAGATGGACACAATGAACTATAATGCGATCTGTTTATCATTAGGTGAACGTGATCTGATCTTACACAACTTTGTGTCTCTTCTGTTGGCTTAATTTTTATTCAGTCTCATCACAATTTCTGCCATCACGTGTCATCCGATGGATCTGTTACCGTCCTTTCTACGGTGAACAGATTCAACCGGATGAACTATCTTTCCAACAAATCGAAACGGCAGCGGTGGCACCAACACACTAGCATGAACTTGTTGATTTACCAACACGTTGATTAGGCAAATATAAAATGCCTATTTTGAGACTTTTGTTATCATTGACGAATGTCACATTAAGAAATCTCTTTTTCATATCTACAACTTTCAAGAAGAGTTCAAGATTAAATTCAGAAATTAAAAGGTAAAATTCGTGCATCAAATTTGGTCAAGTTTTCAAGATCCTAGTTGATATAGGTTTTGGTTTTCCTTTTATCATAGGTTTTGTTTTGTACAATAAATAGGACATCTATTCTGAACGTTTTTAACCGAATTTTGATGAAAAAAATATTTTTTTATATAAATTGTGAGTTGTCAGAATTATTCTTGTGTTTTGATATTTGATTAAATAGATTCCACATCAACATCGAGAGGGATGTGGTGGCATCGGATCATCCATAAAAAAGGGTTTAGCTCTTCAGTTATATACGAAACAAAACACAAATGCACCACAACAATAAAAACTACTACTTGTGAGAAAATGCAAGAGATAGTCATGCAAATTAGATACAAAAATTCTAACCTTCTTTTTATAATATATATTATCTTCAAAAAAGAAAAGAAAAACATAATTCCTGTATCCCTATCTTCAGGAAGCACGGTCCAGGGGCAATCAAAGGAGATGAGATGGAGTGGTAAATATATAAGGATAGTAATGTAAATTCAGAAAGTCAAACAAGTTTTTTTTTAAATAAAAAAAATACCTACTTATAAAGACAAAAACATAAACTAAGAGGTAGCTTATTGACTTTTATCTTATGAACACTTCTCTTTACTAAAAATGTTTTATAAGCTAAGCCAAACAGACTCTAAGCTTGTCTAATTTCGAACATGATGCTTCAACAACACCACTACAACAGATATTCATATATCCCAATAACAGCAAAAGCTATTGTGCAGGTAAATAATAACTCCATCCAAAGAATAGAAAGTTGGCTTCCAATAAGATGTCCATCAATTTAAGAGTTATTAATTCTTTGGGAAGATGAGTATCTTGCTTTCAAGTAGGCTGCTACCGATTGGGATCACCTGACCCCCCTCCCCGTGACCGTCCGCCACGTGGCAGTGGGGGTGGTGAGGCTGGGTGCGGGTGACCTCCACCCAGTCTCACCATCCCCTGCTGCCACGTGGCAAGGGGTCGCGAAGGGGGTGAGGCATTCAGCGGTCAGGGGTCCTTTCCCGGCTGCTACTAGTTCCAAGCATAATTCCAAGCAATGAATACTGTTTTTGTTCCCATAAGAATCCCAATCACCTAAATTTCTTCACTTGAAAAGTCCAATCTTCATATAAAAAAAATACCCAAATAATTCTACACGGCGCTACTATATTGGATTACCTTTTTTTTTTCCATTGTTCAACTTCCACTATGGATCAAATCCTTTTCTATTAATTAATTTTTGCACCATTCAAGTGGTTTCTCATTTAGAAGAACTTATAACACAAGTGCTCACATGATTTTTAATTATAATATATGTATGTGTGTATATATATGTGTGTGTGTGTCTATATATATATATGTATATATATATATGTGTATATATATATTATAATATATATATATATCTATATATATATATATAATAATAATATATATATTATATATATAAAGGAGTATTGGACCAGATCATGGCAATGTAAACTGTCTACTAGTTCTTTAGGCGAAGTTTGATATGAGCCCAGTCGAGACAACAGCAACAAGCATTGGACCTTTTGAAATTTTGTTTAGGCTTTGCTTTTGTAATGATTCTCAAATATTCTCTTCAGTTTTATATACTTATTTATTTCCCAGTATATTTCTTTTTTCATGGCTGTAAAAAGTTATAGTCCATCACTTTTTGGCCTTGTAAGTTTCATAAACGATATAAATTAGGAATTTAGCGACCTACTAGCTAGATAGGAGCCAGTGTACCAACGCCTATAAAGACTTAGGCCCAAACTTGAAAACAGAGTCTAAGCTCGCGTATTACTTGTTTTTTTGGTACTTTGAACCAACCGGACTATGTCCAGTGAATATGTATTTTTTGCGGGCTCACTATGCATTATGCATGATCCCATAATCGGAAGGTAAGGATAGAGCAAGGATTATTGAACCTCCGAATACCCCATAATCGGAAGGCATATTGCTTGCCTAGTTCTTGGGAGTTTTTTGTGTGTGTTTGTCATCGTGAAGTTATTCTTGAAGTACATGGTTCCTGGCCCCAACGCTTCATCCTCAATGAACATTGTCGAAGATGCAAGGTCAGGAGTCCATCGGTTTGTTAGGTTGGGTGAAAACTTACGCAGTGACTCACACAAGGTGTGCTAGGTTGAGTGAGGACTTACGTAGTGTCTCACACAAGATGCCCCGCAAACCTGTCATTTGTCCTAGTAGCAGTGAAATACCACACTGTGCGTGTTCTTATAATCGAACTCTGGACCTCTTGTAACAAATCCCAAACCGAACAACTGAGCTATATCCGGGAGGCATCGTGAAGTTATCTGATGAAGCCGGATCTTCACCAAGGGTCTAGATGACCTCAACTTAGCTTCGTCAGTTGACTTGAAGAGTTGTTAACTGGATTGAAAATTGTAGCTGGAATAACCTCTAAAATATCCTGCACAAGAAAGCACAGATCAGAGGTCCCGGGGGTTGGCCCTGGGAAAAACCCTCCGACGCTCAAGTCAGTTTGGGCCATATCTCGCTGAGATTATAATTTTAAATGGTGAGTTCAGAGTTTCTCACAGTATGAGCTGAGGAGCAAAGTGTATGAATTTGCTTTAGGATATGAATGTTTGAATTCTGGATCCCCTTCTCTGTCTCAATTGATCTGCTTTTATTAATTTTTTCCCGCCTTTAGCCTCTGATGGCGGATGAGATGTTTGCTTGGGGCAGAAAACCTAAGACATCGTAGGTCTGCTGATGTGACTGGTAGACCGGCTGACGTGACTAATAGGCCTGCTGGAATGACCTTGGCGTGTTCAGACTGAATAACCAGCTGTAATCACTATATTCGGATTGCACTTCTGTTTGAGGGTTCCACGAGGTAATGTCGTGCTTGGTACCTTTGCTGAAGTGTCCAACTAAGCCTGGCCGAAGTGTAGGATTAGGCCTTGCTGAAGTGCATAGTCAGATCCAGCTGAAGTGATCTGAAGTGCGGCACTTGGACGTAAGCTGAAGTTGGTACCGAGGTGCAAACCTTCGCATATTCTTCGATAAATAGTATCATGCTGCCCCGCTGAAGTGCAGCCAAGGCTGAACAGCAATGCTTGAGCGCTGAACTGCTGAACTACATTACTTTAAGTGCTGAGTTACGAGAGTTGAACCGTTGACTGTTGTTGACTAACAGATGGTTTAATTACGGTTTATCATTATCCTTACACGTACGTTTCCATTTGGATAATCATCTTACTCAATACATAACGATATAGAGGCTATCCTATTATCATCAGAAAAAAGAGGTACACTCCACATAAGGTCTCTCTATGTAAAACCTACTTCGGGTGTGGACGCATCAAGTATACCAAGTCAAAGTTTACACGTTGTTTTTCATTTTTCAGAAGGTATTCTTTTAATTCAGAAGGAATAATTGCCGTACAATTGTTATTCCATAGTCTCCGACGATCTACAATTAAATGATTTTAATGCCAGATTCATACTTGCTAATACAACAACAACATTATCCTATTGTCTTATAAGCTTCCGCCTATGGCAGGGTATGGAAGGTCGGATATACGTAAATATAACCATGTGTTAGAAACACATATATTATTTTTCGATGACTCATAATGAAAATTGCGTCAAGTTGTGTCGATCAACTGCTACTTCACAATATAAGAAGCGCATCTAATTTAGTGGGTGATGCTTGCTCATACAATTCCACCATATTCAAAGTTTTCACTAAATGTATCTTTTGACATGAACATATTAAATAACCATTAAGCAAAGTAACATGTTCATCAGTCTAATCTTGTTAGTTTTATGAATAAATACTCTGCACTCCATTTTTCTATTGTGTCATCTAGAGCCGTGAGCTCAGTGTAAACAAACTCTCTATCCCTATTCCTATTATTGAGCCGGGCCGGGGCTCATGTAAACAAACTCTCTATCCCTATTCCTATTATTGTCATCTATGCAGGCACACGTAGAGCCGTGATCTCACTGTAAATAAACTCTATGTCCCTTGTGATGGAGGTATTGTTTGACTGTTTCACACACTCCTAATACTTTAGCGATAACTTTTGATGTCATTGAGATATGGTGAAACTCTCTATCCTGATATAGTGAAACTCTTTATTCTCATTGAGATATGCTGAAACTCTCTATCCTGATATACTGAAACTATTTATTCTTTGTGCTGGAGGTATTATTTGCATGCTTCTCACCCTCCTCATACCCTAGCGATAGCTTTTATTGTCGTTGGAATATATTGGGTATGGTTGTTGTTGTACTTTGCACTCCATTCACTCTTTGCGATAAATATCACAATTATCCACGAAAAATAAAAATAAGTTATTCGACCAACTATTACTCTGTATAGGCTGTAATCGTAACAGCCTATACGGAATAACGTAATATGTATTATGTATTATATATAATATATAATTAAGTTAACGTAATATATATAATATAAATCTTTGTGTACGCTTCATGTTTTATGATCAGTTATTGCATTTATTATACTAGCGCAACGTGTATCATTATTTAAAGATCTATTAGGAAAAGGGAGCGAAACTATAGGAATAAACAGTGGACAATATGTCATCAGGATATTCCAGACACCGATAATTACTGGATATCTTAACAGTTATCTCTCATGTCCTGTAGGATATACTTATCTCTTATAGCCCAGAAGAGATGGACTTGAAAGACGATAACGGGAGCCGGCGGCGAGGGGCGACAGCAAAAACAGAGAACCAGAAAAGGGACCAAGACGGAACACATGCCACGAGAGAGAGATATATATATATATATATATATATAGATATATATATATATATATATAGACACACATACATACACACATACACTAAATTCCATCACTAACACGCTAGCACACCATATTCATTATTGTGTCATTTATACAGGTACATATAAAGCCGGAGATTTCACTGGAATGAAACCCTCTATCCGTTGTAGGCATTGTTTGTCTGACCCTCACCCTGCTAGATCCTAGCAACAACTTTTGATGTCAGGGATATAATGGGTATGATTGATTGATATATATACTTTTTCATTTACAATGGTATCAATGACACATTCTTCCTTTATTTTGGAATATAATGGAATAAAGCAAAATGACTCACTAAATTGGTTGTCTTATATTGTGAAAGTAGCAGTTGATCGAAATAGGTTTACGCTCATTACGGGTCATCGGGAAACAACCTTTGTGTGTTTCTAACATATGTGTATGGTTGCGTATATCTGACCCCCCATATCCTCTCATATGCGGAAGCTTCTAAGGCAATGAGATGATGTGTTGTTAATATATAATATATATATATATATATATATATAATATATAGATATATATATATATATAATATATATATTAACTACTGATCGAACACGATATCATTGGCGAGCAACTCACCAATCATCCACCTACCAAACAAAGGTAATTCTCTAGTCATCCCAGTGGATAAGTTTTAAAGAAAGCCTATACGACTTTAGCAAAAACATAAAAAAATTGTCTGGTGCAGTAGGTTTCTGTGTTTTGTAGGGTCCGGTGAGTAGCCGGATTGATTTGAGATTTGCTGTACATAGCTTTATCCTACTCTTTGTGAAAGAAACTGTTTACATGATTTGAACATGTGACTTCAAGGTGACAAAACAGCAAACTTATACGACTTTGGCAAAAACATGTACTAGATATTAAAAAAAAACCCATAATTTTACAAGTTATGAAATTTCACAAGATTTGAAAAACCTATACAATAGAAATATGATGTGCATGTCCCTTGATGAGTTACTTACAAGGCGTACATCTACAATCACACCGTGCAGCGGAGCTGCCCGCCCGCCCCGGCAACCGGAAAATTAACCCTAACTCTGGCGGGACTTGTTCAAGAACTCAATGCACTCGGCAATGGCTTCACTATGATGTGAATCCATATAATAATAATTACACGAGCTACTGCATGAAGTTTTCGGAGGATCCATTCGGTCACAAGATTTTCTTCTCGAATCCGAACCCGAACCCGAATTACTACTAGTTCTTGAATCTTTTGAAGCAGTAGATAACAAGATGAAACGACGTAGTCTTTTTCGAAAGCGTTGGAAAATCTTCATGGCTGAGATATTGAGTTCTTGAGAAACCCTAGCTTTAAGATTTCTGCCAATGCGGTTATGATTATTGCTTGCTTGAATAGCGAAGCTTTCTTTTAGTGCACTGTGCATTTCTCTTGCAAATATTGTAGGCGAAGCGTAATGCTATAATGCTTGTAACATGGGGGTATTTAAAAGGAAGGGTGTTGTTAGCCATGGCAGCTTTTGCAATGAGTCCATAATTGAGTACAACCATATATTATAATTGTACGAACCAAAAGATGATGTACCAAACCATGTGATCAAATCATGTCTCTGGATATTTTATTGGGTTAAAATGTTAATATTACCAAGAAAAAACAAGGCATCAAGGAGTTGCGACTCATACAATAGCCCTACTTGTAGGTGCACATGCCGACCTACATGTTCTATTGAGTCATGTATAGCAATCTCAAAACATATGAGCGGCGCCTATGTCTAAGATATGTGGGTAGAGCTTATACATCACTCTATATACATGAGTGCATATTCTAATGCGTTACATCCCTATATACAAATGTTTCTCCTTCAAAAATGTATATGTTGCGTCCTTGCGAGATAAAATACACCGTCGCAGCCGAGGCAATTTTCACTGTCTTGGCTTTCAGTGCTTTTCCATTGAGTCTTCTGGATTCCTAAGCCAATATCCTGTTTATAGAGTGAAATCTCCATGGAAGTGCCAGCCATGATGAGATAGTAAGCCAAATTTGTTTAGTAGTTGAGCAGGAGAAGAAGAGGTGTTGCAGCGTCTCCTGTTCATCTGAGCAGATGTGACATTCTCTGTATTCTAGATAAACAAGACGATCCTTAGTGGTTAGCTTGTTCAGCCCAGCAAGCGAGAGTGTGAAGGAGTGTTTAGGGTAATTGCCGAGTCCCAGACAATCTTGCTCCAGCTGACCTTACTGCCCTTTTCTCTGAAATAGTCATACGCCAAGCGAGGTTTGAGAGCACCTTCCACTGTCCATGAGGTGATTGCCTATACTACCGAACTGCAGGAGTCTTCCCTAGCCAGCAACTGATCTAGGATCTCCATAAGTATCTTTAGGAGGGGTGAGTCCGAGCTGCGTCCCGTCCTTGACCATAATGTGCCTTGTAGTCTATACTTATGATTCATCCACTGCACTCAGAATGTGTCTTTCTTCTGGTGCAGGTCCCACAGGTGCTTGGATAGCAGTGCCAAATTCCACGTCTTCAGTTGGATAACTCCTAGTCTCCTTTCTTTTTTGGGCAAGCTGATTTGAGACCAGGCAACCCAAGCCTTTGTCGAACCCATTGAGGAGCTCCCCCACAGGAAGTGCAGACCTCTCTGGATATCTTATTGTTTTACGTGGCATAACCATTGGAGGAGCTCCAAAGTGTTACATTGAACATATGATGTGTGTCTATACACACACATATGTATATATGTATGCATACATACATACATATATATATATATATATATATATATATATATATGTATA
>AP025041.1:44372004-44508195 GCA_036186865.1 Eustoma russellianum | reverse complement strand
ATGTATACACACATATATATATGCACACATATGTGTGTAATTTAACTTTTTTACATGCGCACATAGGGAAATAAATAAATATTATAAGCCTAATTAATATTATGATGTGCAATAAACTTTATTCCTATACAATTTCGAATAATCTTGACGGTAATATAATATTGGCACAAAAAATTTATGGTACTATATAAATAACTACCATACAATATGGTGTTGAATTGAAGTCTCATTGAGCGAGTGTATTTCTATGTTTTTCAGTATCTTTTGATTATTTTTTATGTATATTTTATTCATTATTTTGTATTCATTAAATGTTTTTATACATATAAACAAAGAGGCATAGAATAATAAAAGAACATATTCAAAAACAATCTCAAAGATAGAGATAAACATTAATCAAATACATAAAGTACTGGAACAAAGAAAAAGTACAGAATAATAAATATTGTGGAAAAGCATACAACTGCGATGTACATTGAATGAAAAACCTTGTTTAGTTATATTGATATGTACTCGACCATGAATTAATAAAATTATGCAACAAATAACCAAAGAAGATCGCACCCCCAATAAACATACATAAAATATTGCTGCTTAACTGATCAACAAATTGAATAATCTGTAGTTATTGATTGATAAAATAAAACTAAGATGGCGTTTGGTTCGTACTTGGGTATCGGAATCAGAATCGAAATGGATATGACAAGATATGAGTTTAGGGCTAAAAGTGATAGTTGTTTGGTATTGAAGTGGGAATATGTGTGATAGACATTGATGATGTTTGAAATGTACCGAAATTGAAATGGGTATCAAATGTGGTCAGCCAGAAAAATGGCCGAAAAAATTTGACCTGCCGAAATAGTGACCAGCCGGCAGCGGACGGTGTCCGACGGCGTTGACCGCCCATACCCCTCATTTCCCGCCATTCCCATATTGATAGACAAGGGGCTATTATATCAAAAAAAATGATATCTATTACCAAATACTTGGATATCAAACTGAAACTCATTGCCTTATTCCTAAACCTCCAACCAAACACCACCTAATAGTCAATCAAAAAAAAAGAAAGGCTTGAAGAATACGAATAAACTACCATCATAACTCCAATTTCCATTACCAATAGAGTGAAAGACATACTCTTCATTGACTTTGGAATATAGTGGAATAAATCAAAATGACTCACTAAATTAGATACGCTTCTTATATTGTGAGGTAGCAGTTGATCGATATAGCTTGACGCAATTTTCATTGTAAATCATCGGAAAACAACCTCTGTGTATTTCTAACGCATATATTCTCTGCCTAAGCAGGAGCCTCTAAAGTAATGGGGTAATGTTGTTGTACCATCATAACTCCACTTTTCACAATTTGTCTTTGAGGGTATCATGGTGTAGTACCTTTATTACTTAGCTGTGGACAATTTTAGCCTTAAAATATACGTATAAACTATCATCATATCTTCTCATATCAACTCACTTGTGGATGCTATCATGTAGTATCATTACCTTTATCTTATAATACCTACGAATTATATTTTTCACTATTAAATAAGAGAACATACTTGTACCTCCATCTAAGTTCAAGGTATTGGTGAAACAAATGCTTTATTGTAACAACAACAACAAAAAAAATAATCATACCCAGTATATCATAACGACATCAAAAGCTATCGCTATAGCCTGGGAAGAGTAAGAGACATGCAAACAATACCTCCATCCTCCATCACAAGGGATAGAAAGTTTGCTTCCAGTGACACCTCGACTCTATATATACTTACATAGATAGTATAATAATAGAAATATGTACTAGTGAATATAAATGCTTTATGGTAATGTGAACTTAAAGAGAAACAAAAAGTTTAAATATTCATTAGACTCTTGAACACATTCATTGCACCGACTTTGAACTCTAGGATTTTGCTTATACAATGTTTTATGCCATTAAAAAGGCAAACACCGACATTCTCAATGATTACATGATATTTATCTCCTTATGAATAATTTAAATGGAGCCTATGGATTTATAAGCCGTCTTATATCAACGTACAACTTTAACCCCTCTTGACATATGAACAACAAAACTTGTTTGTAACACATGTACAAATTTTGAAATAAACCAAAAACAACTTCATGACATCTTAGACATATAATGGTCGACATATTACGTTCCACATAATCACCGAGTTGATGTGGTATCCCCTTCTAGTTACATGTCGATACCCTATTGGTTGTGTAGTAATTACTAAGATGTCACATAGTTAGGAATGACAATTTCTGATACGACGCGTCAACTTGACACGAATCCAAACATGATTTTTGTGGGTTTCGGTTTGTACTTCGCAGGATCGGATCATAATCAGATTGAACTCGCTTAGCCTATGACAAAACCTACCCCCAAACCCGAATTAACACATCAACCCACTAAATTTGGCATGCGATCAACCCATCAAATCAGAGAGTAACATGTCAACGACTAAACCCGTTCTGTCAAACCTGCTAACCCGTCAAACCAACAAAATATAAAAATTGGGTTGATGGGTTAATCCTTACCTGACGTATGAAACTAACGAGTCTGATTTAGGTTTAAATTTTGAAACCTATAAATCCAAACCTGACTTGTTTGACACGCCTACGTATAAATACTCTTTGAGAACCTAAAATTCATGGTCTTGCTTGTGTCAATTAGGAGAAGCCTCTAAACCTAGCCCATGTTTCTACAACTAGGAAAATCTGTTGCTCATTTATGTTCAACACAATTATTGAAATCTACAGCATCCAGGCCCAAATTAAACTGTCTGGTCAAGATTGAACCCGACCCTACAAATCCAAGTAACCAGACAGCCCTGAGAAAAACTGGAAAAACTGGAAGCAAAATCACCATTACGATTACTGAGCAAAAGGAAAAAAGTAGAAGGAAATGACAATTTTAACTTCCATTTCTAAGCTTCATTCCCCTTTTCTTTGTTGCCCACTTAAAATATCTTCTAATTCATCCCACAGAACACCTGGAAACCGAAGGTTGCATTGCATTAGAGCTGTTGATCTTGATGGTAAAGTTGCAATCTTTTTCTTAAGAAATTCAGTTTAATGTTTCTGGGTTTTGGATTTGAAATCATAGAGTTAACTGGGATTTTGGCAGGTGGTGGCAATATCAGTAGGGGTAGTGAGCATTGCAGTTGGGATTGGAATTCCAGCCTTTTATGAAAGCCAAATTGATAATGCCGTAAGCAAGCTCTGAGCTTTAATATTCATTTTTATTTTCTTCCTGATTTTCTGTTGAGAAATCATTATTTGCTACCATAATGTAAGTGTTGAGCATGTTAGAGGATGTATTAAGGTTGTCTTAACAGCCCATTTCGGAGACATTTATAAAGATGCTTCGAATCATATAAGCCATGGAGAATACTTAATTTAAATCATCCCAGTCAATAGAACTGATAGATAAATTGTAATAAGGATTGTATAAAGAGTTCAGTATCATAGTCATTTTATTCCTTGTAATGCACTCATTTAATATAACACAAATGGTTTTATGAAAAAAATGTCATTGTTTTGCTTTTTTTTTTTCTTGTTTTGCATGGTGAAAGAGTATATTTCACCGACCTCCCATACCCCGCCATAGACAGGAGCCTTTAAAACAATGGAGTAACGTTGTTGTTGTAGTAGTATACAAACACAAGAGAAGTGGTTAAAACATATATCCTGTGGTGATTGGGGTGTGGAGTGTGAGGTCCAAGTCCCCTGTATGAAATATGGACACTTAATGTGGCATATTTTATTGTTTCAATTTTTTTAAAGATAGAAGAAAGGTTAATCCTTCTCCCTTAGCATATTAGAAATGCTTGCCTAAGTTGCTTGTATGTTTGAAAAGAGTTAAGTAATTTCTTGCACCTGACTCGAATGATGGCACTTGACTATGCAATTTTGATAAGGCTTGCTATACTCTTATCTGCTGTTTCTCTTGTTATATGTTTAATAATTTTGTGCTTTAAGTTGATTGAGCATATAGAACCGGGAGTCTCAGCTGGAAGCAAACTCTCTATCTTGCGATAAAGGTATTGTTTGACTGTCTCTCACCCTCCCAATACCCTAAAAATATCTTAGTGCTTTCGTTGGGATATTACTGGGTATGGTCGTACAAGTTGATTGAGAACTGAGGATATAAAGTGATTAATATGGTGCAGGCAAAGCGAGAGAATACTCAGCCATGCTTCCCATGTAATGGCAGTGGTGCTCGTAAGTCATTCTCTTCTTCATTTGAGTGAAAAATCAATGGTCATGGTTACATTTTCCCAAAGCATCAATTTGATTTTCTTGTCCAGTGTTTGTTAACTTTGTAACCCAAACTGACAGTATAGTATCTGAAACTTCAACTGACAGTGAAAATCAATTTGATTTTCTTGTCCAGCTTGATGCATCATTATGGGTCATCATGAAACAACCTCCGTGTCTAATACATGAGTATGATTACGATTCGAGAAGGTTTCTCAATTGATATGGAAATGATTGGAACCATGAAATTGAGATGCTTGACATAATTCTGTTGTTTGAAAGAAAAAGCTTTCATGGATCCAGTTCATGTGGATCTTTTGGTCAACCAGAATTCTCCATGTTCTAATGATTCAATTGTGTGGAAACTGGTCCTTTATGTGTTTGAGCATGGTTATTTGGCTGCGTTTCTTATATTGTGAAGCAACAGTTGATCGACATAGCTTGAGGCATCATTGTGGGTCATCGGAAAACAACGTCTATGTGATTCTAACATGGGTATAGTAGCGTATATCCGACACTCCCATACCCCGCCAAAGGATGGACCCTCTATAGCAATGGGATAATGTTGTTGTTATAGCTAATTAGTCATTATACATCATCACCATTATGTCTATGCCTATTCTAGTTGCTGAATGAATGCAGGAAATTGAACTGTAGATAGGTGAACAGTTGTATAAACCGTTTTCTCTGGTAACCTTTGCAAAACCATCCCTTTTTCTCACAGTAGTCTTTGAAGTCAACAACAACCATATCCAGTATATCCCAATAACAGTAAATGTTATTGCTAGGGTCTGGAGAGGGTAAGAGGCAGACCAATCATACCTTCATCCCAAGGGATAGAGAGTTTGCTTCTATTGAAACCTTCGACTCTATATGTACATGCATAGATAGCACAATAATAGGAATATGTAACTCAAACATTTTTGCACAGGCTTTTTGTGTCTCTCCAAGTTCAATAATTATTCTGCACGAGCAGATCATCATGCTTTCGATTCGTAACTTTAGCAGAAAACTTGAAGTTCTTGTACATACATAACAAAAATCATCCAACATTGTATTGACTAGCCAACAGGCAATGAGACATCAGATGTATCAGGGTCAGGGCACAAAATAAGGACCTAAAGAAAGTTTAAGCAATTGTGTGTGTCTTGTTCTAGTATCATGAAAAGAGGCAAAAAGTTGCCTAGACATAACATTCAAGTAATTACCTTCTGATGAGCTATAATATATATGGAGACGGGATCTCCTCACCGTCTCCACCCTCATCCCATTGTCCATCGTCCGACACGTGGCAGCAAGAGGGTGGTAAGGCTAGATGCGGGTGACACTCATCTAGCCTCAACATTCCCTTGCTGCCACGTGTCGGGCGGTGGACAATGGGGTGAAGGTGGAGACGGTGAGGAGATCCGGTTCCATATATATGAGCATATTAGATCTACCAGCTATATTCAGATGGGTTAGGATCCCCTCACCGCAAAACCGTCACCGCACTCGTCACCGCGTGACACGTGGCAGCATGGGTGGTTGGTAAGGCTAGATGAGAGTTACCTTCATCTAGCCTCACCATCCCTCTCTACTGCCACGTGTCGCGTGGTGGAGAGTGGGGTGATGGAAAGTGTGGTGAGGTGATTCCATCCGTATTCCGATGATATTATTTGTCAGAGAAATGCAGATTTTGCACGGGGGCAGGTAGCGTGTCAGTAGAGCTTGGTGGAGGAGAGAAAGATGTATCGCGGTGTATAAACTGCGATGGAGCTGGTTCATTGACATGCACCACATGTCAAGGGACTGGTATTCAGCCTAGATATCTTGATCGCAGGTACGCCCTTGATCATGGAGGTTCTCATTGTTAAGAATAAAATTGGTTTTAAAAAAACACGTTCCCGGTATTACTAGATTTACGCGTTTGGGTAGGGTCGGGGTAAGAATAAAATTGGTTCTTTGTTTTAAAAGAAAGGTACTTTCCAATATTTCTGCGCATTCAGCATGGCCAAAACAAACAAAAATGCGGTGCTATGACCTCAAGACATCTTTCGTTTTGTTTACTTTAGGAGAATGAACAATTATCTTGATGTAACCTTATGGTTTACAAGATAATATATAAAATATCTTTGCCAAATGATGAAATTTGGGGGTTAACAAACCGAGCCGAACCAAATACTAGGTTTTCGAATTCGGATTCGTTTAGTTAAACGAACTGTTTGGCTCGGTTCGTTTAGCTACACGAACTTTAAAATTGGTTCGATTCGGCTCGATAACCTTATAACTGTTTAAATAAGCTGAACAGTTCGCGAACAGTTTGACTCGTTTAACTAAACGAATCTGATGACCTGTTCGAATTCGGCTCGTTAACAAATAATTACCGAACGAATACGAACTGAACTCGAACAGTTGAAGAACTGTTCGGTTCGTTCAACCGCCCTAGATGAAATATACAATGTGATATGTGATTATGATTTCGAGTTTTGAAATTTATGTTCTTCCATGCAACAGAGAATTCAAGGACGATGACTAGGGCGTCCCCAGAGATTTGGTACTCTGCTGAATTGTTTATCCTACTGACAAAACTCAAAAGACATCCTCACACTTTTTGTAATATTTCCAATTTTACGTGTAAATCATTCTTTTACTTTTGATTTTGCTCATCTATATTATGACTAGCAGGTTATGGAGAAAGTGGTGATTATGCAATATCGCAAAATGATTCACTAAATTGGTTGCACTTCTATATTGTGAAGCAGCAGTTGATCGATACGTCTTGACACAATTTTCATTATGGATCATCGAGAAACAACCTCTGTGTGTTTCTAACACATGTGTATAGTTGCATACATCCGACTCTCATGCCCCGCTATAAGCACGAACCTATAAAGCGATAGGGTAATGTTGTTGTTACTTATACAATCAGCAACCACCACATGAGTGGGTGTGGGTGCGTGTTTTTCCAGTACATGAATCTCAAGTCCATTATTTGGCGTTGGAAATCTATCAATGGTTAACCTAAAGGAACTACTTATCTTTTGGCTGAGTCAATCATCTATGTGAAAGATTATTAAGAATATTGTCTGATTTTGGATGAACTCGAAATTTTTTGAAAATGGTTAAATGATTAGCCTAAAGTAAACGATACGATAAACTGAAACTTGTATGTCAAGAAACACGAACTGAAACTTCAAGTGATTTGTTTTCTAGTTGTCAAAGGCAGTTGCCAGAATAGGAGATCAAGTTTGGGTGAGTTGAGAAATTCATACTATAAACTAGACTCTTGTATTTGTGCAGGGGCAGAAGAGAGGTCGGATCGCTTCGCCATCTGTTGTACGCAGCTTTTTCCTACACTTTTTTATGTAACAGGCTTTTTCCGAAGTTCGACCCAGTGACTTCAAAGTCACAAAACAACAACCTTATCATTTGTTCCAATCCTGTCCTCTTAAGAAATTCATACTGTGCTGTTCGATAAAGTAAGATATTAGGAACACCAAGTAATTCAAGAAAAATTGATTGAGGTCTAATTTTGCCAGTTGACTGCTTTAATTTCCAGCATCAGAATGTGAACTTTCATTCATAAACGAACATGTGGAATTTAAAAGATGCAATAAATGGATTAATAATCATATAAACTTTTATTATTAAAGAAGACTTATGGAGAGAAAAGATTTAGTGCATAGCGATCTCGTTCCTTCTGGGATCCTGCACAAATATGAGAGTCTAATGTATCGGGAATGCCCTTGGAGGGAGGGGTATCATTTTCCACCTCCTAACTTTAGAAGTCAGGTTCAAGTATCTATTAAAAAACTCTTAGAGTGACATAAAATTTGACGTTCCCTTAATGATATGTGCTAAACTAGTGTTGATTTGCAATACAAACGTCAATCTCAAGCAGTTTCTCAAAATTCTCATACAAAGAAAAAAAATAAAATAAAAAAGAAAAACAGGCATAGCGTATTAAAAAAATAGATCCAAACCGAATACTAGGTTTTCAAATTAGATTCGTTTAGCTAAACAAACTGTTCGGCTCGGTTCGTTTAGCTAAACAAGCTTTAAAATTAGTTCGACTTCGGTTTGATAACTCTATAACTGTTTAAACAAGCCGAGCTGTTTGCGAACATTTCGACTAGTTTAACCAAACAAACTCAAATAAGTGTTCGAAGTCGGCTCGTTTAAGTAAAATTAACGAAAATATGAATCGAATTCGAACGGTTCGCGAACCATTCGGGACGATTAACAGTTCTAGGCATAGCACGGATAAAAAATTAACGTCGACATTGGCGTTCGAACCTGAGATAGCGAAACGATACAGATTTCACTCCCTCAGCAGTCGGACATGTCAACCTTCTTCTCTAGTTTCTTCCTACAAATTTTATTTTTAGATAAATTTCACCTATCCCTTTTTTTCTTTGATTTAGGGTTTAAGTTGCTCTTGAATTTGACTCTGGACATCTCCTGAATTTGAGCTCCAAGGAAGACGCTATACCAGCAAACATAGCGCAAAGAATAATCCAATTGCGTCAGAGTAGCAAGGAGTTTCAATTTCAACCCGCCGGACATATATCTGCAGCGATGAAACTCCTTGGGGAGAGAGAGGCAGAGAGAGAGATTCAGAAAAAGGGATGCTGTATATAATAGGTCTTGGCTTGGGAGATGAAAAAGATACAACTCTTAGAAGCCTTGAAGCTGTAAGAAGATGCTCCAAAGTATTCATCGAAGCCTACACTTTCTCTCTTTTGGCCTTTCCTCCAATGGTCTTTCCAAATGTTTGTTAATTTATTTTCTCATATATTACAACGACATCAAAAACTATCATTGAGATCTAAAGAAAGTGGACACATAAAAAAATACATTTTAACTGTTGGGATTGAAAGTTTGATTCTAGTGATTAGAAAAAGATGATGCATTTTTAAAGAGTCCACGCCCAAAAGCCCATGGTTTCTCATTGGTGGGGAATATAGGTTGACAGTAGGTGGCATGAGAGGTAAATGGTGAAGTTAATTAGGATTTAACCCGGCTTGTTTTTTAACGAAAGGTAAATGGTGAAACGATTTGGGATTCAACATTTACCGCTAAGCCAATTTTATAACGGTAATGAATAGTTCACTTGAATTATTTTAATTTATTTTATTGTCATAATGAGGCTAAGAATAATGCCTAATGAGACTTTAATCAACTCGTCTACAGGACATAGCTCAATTAGTACTCGTGTTGAGAGTCGCTCCAAGAGATACATGTTTCGATTCCAGGAACACCAGCAATATGAATGTTTCACTACTATCTGGGCCAAATGCTCAGTTTGCAGTGGACATATTGTGTGGGCTCCTTGTGTATGACATCCTCCAACCTTAGAAGCTGTTAAGTTCCTGATTTACATCCGCTATGATGCTCCTAGAGGCTGAAACAGTAGGAACCCTCAGGGTCAGGGTGGTGGCCTTTTACTCCAAGACTTTAATCACCTCAAATTGTCGGTGCTTAAACTAACCTAATGATCACAGAATAGAGACTAGATGGTCGAAATATGGAAAGTTGGTTTATTCAAGCCAATTCAATTTAAATTCAGGCCAACTTAGACCTGATCCTAACATTGTTAACAGAAGTGCGTGATGGTGTAAAACTATGTATAATTTTTTTGTATTTTCTGCAAGAATGAATGTATTGTGATCCTAAGACACATCAACAACACATACCCAATATATCTCAACGACAGCAAAAAGCTATCGTTAGGGTCTGGAAAGGGTGAGAGACAGACAAACAATACCTCTATCCCAAAAGATAGAGAGTTTGCTTCTAGTAAGACTCCCAGCTCTATTTCTATCTGTATATATGACATAATAATAAGGCTATGGTGTGCTAGTGATCCTAAGACACACATTGACATGAATTAAACATAAACCAAAATGCAAACTATAGTGCACGGATATGTTTCTCCTCGTATTATTCAACAGTGCTCACTTGACATACAAAAACAGAGGAGAAAAACACACTTTTCAGTCAAACGGACACACCATAAACACTAAGCAATGAACAATAAGTCTCAAAGATAATATACAGCTAGAACATACAAAAATAATCACCAAACAGCTTCCAGACAGGTCTTCATAGACATGGCACGACCGGATCGAATCCCAGTTCCTATTTACACTACTGTTGGATGCTTACCAAACATGCAAGAGCTAGCACTCATTCTTTGTTTTAGTGGAAAAGAATCTGCTCAATCCACGAGCATGTTTCTCAGGTGTTGGTGATGACGAAGACGACGAGGTTGACTTAGTAGACCTGTGTTTCGGGTGCTTCAAACCGGTCGGTGAACTAAGGTTCACGTCGTTTCCCTCAAAATCATCAGGACTATGTAGCATATCGCGAAGATCAGTTGGAGATGATTGACGACCTGCTTTGTGCACAGGGGTGCAAGGAGTGAGGTCTGACTCGGGTCGATCAGTATTATCTTCGAAATTCGTGTTGCCGTTACATGGTGGTTCGTTGTAAAATCCCTCGTCCCTACTCCTATCACTGTTAGGTGAAACAAGCAACTCGGTTTGAGGGCGCAAGGAATTCAACTGCTTGCCAAGGAGGAAGATTGTTTCTTGACACTCAGCTAACTTTTCAGCTGCGGCTGTCAGCTCTCTCTCCTGTGATAAGATGCAAATTTTTATCCAAGCAGTTAGGAATTTGATAGACTATATGTTTAAAACTTCTTTTGCAGAAGAAAAGAAAGAAGAAAAATCATACGGATCTTGCAGCATAATCCCTTACAATGTATCGCAGATACATAGATCAAAGGGAAAACTAAAGATATTTCAGAAGAACAAGTTCAGAGAAGCTTTAACTCCTTTTGTTTTGGTTTCCACTACAAAGATTACATGATTACGGGGGGGAAGGGGGGGGGGGGGTATGTTCTAGAAGCTATAAACAAAACCAGGGGATTACCAAAAATTAAAAATCATAATAACAATAAAGTCAGAGGAAACAAACATAAGCTAGAAGTTAATCCGTACTTCTTCAGCTGTGAAAACGTTCGTCTTATAATAACAATTTATGAGGTTTATGGCACTACGGGACAACCTAGTTCACCATGCAGGCTTATAAACACTAGAACCACAATCAGTTCTCAGGGTCACCAAAATGTTTTCCATTTTCCCCTTTTTTCTTCTTCTTTTTTTTTAATTAATGGTAGCATTCATCTTAGGTAACCGTGGAGCTATGTTATTTGCATATTCAAGATAGAGTTTCATTGAGCATGTTATTTGTAGATGTCATTTTGTTGTTAGATGAGACTAGTGAATGACCCAATGCTAAGTTGTAATGTCGGCGGAAGATACCCAAGAAAAAGGTCTTCAAATTGAGTCGAAAGAAGAAAGATCATACAAAATTTAAATTTAGCAACAAAAAAATAACCCTTGAATCATGTGCAAACCGGAAGACCAAGAGATTTACATGAGTGAGACTTTAAGGTATTTATAATCTATACTACAAAAAGATGAAAAAATTGACAACAATGTGATTCAAGGATGTGAATCACAGGGTACGGACAGGGTGGTTAAAGTGGAGAAGTGGATTACGTCCTCTTTATGATAGAAAAGTCTCATTAAAGTTTAAAGAGAAGTTTTACAAGATGGCATTAAGACCCACACCGCTGTAAGGGTTTGATTATTGAACAATCAATTACGAGCATGAAGAAAGGATGAGAGTGGCGGAAATGAAAATGTTAAGATAGATATGTGGACATACAATGAATGATAAAATAAGAAATTGACATATAAGAAGAAGGTTGAGTGCTTCTTATAAATGAGAAGATGAGAGAGTCAAGGTTAAGATGGTATAGGCATGTACAAAGGCATCTTGCAGATGCGCTTGTTAGCGGTGCGAGACAATGAATGAGATACATGCTAAATGTGAGAGAGGAATACCAAAGAAGACATGGGGAGAGAAAATAAGAAATGATATGACTTATATGACAATTGGAGAACACATGGTTAGTGATAGAGCACAGTAGAGACAATTGATTCATGTAGTGATTTAAGCGAAAAGTTTAGATACTTACACCGGAATCACAGATCAGATGAGATGATGCATCAGATATTAGGAAACACATAAGACGGGTAGGATTTAGGTTGAGATTAAAAACGCAAAAAAAAAAAAAAAAAAAAAAAAAATTGATCCATAGAACCAACTCTGTAAAATAGGGTAACCATTAATGAGATGCATATAGCTGACCCTGCATAATAATAAGAAAATAGCTTGAGTGGTGTTGATTCATCTCAGGGTAACCATTAATGAGGTTGAACAGAAACTACAGATTATCCTGAAAAAACATAGATGGCTATTTACCTGGTTAGTCTTGGCATCAAAATCCGCTGATGGGCAACTTTCCATCCTAAAGAGAGCAAGTACAACATGTGGGTAAGACAGATGCTGTTAGCATCTATAAGCTAACATATATAGAATATGACACAAGCATTATGACAACAAAAACATTCCTAGCTACATGACATCACACATCTTCAACTCCCTAGTAAAAAGTTCACGAATCCATGCCAAGTCCAGGGTGCTAGAATGGCTGAATATATGAATTATTTTCCTCAGAAGTGGAACTATGAACAAAAATTTATTCCCGGTGCCAACTATTTGAATAAGGTTTGTCCTACGCCCTTAGAAGAACAGAAGAATCTCATTTACTCCCAAGCAAAGAACAGTGGAGCAGAATCTAGTGAGGCGGGAGGCACAAGCAGGAAAATCAACCTTAAAGGAAATAACAACACGGAAAAGAATAAATTCATCTTTGGCAAGTTCCTTTCCCCTACACTTGTTTCTCTGCAAACAGTTCTAGAAAACATTTTCTTAATTCAATCATGGTTGCGATGACATGATATCTTTGAACGAGTCATATTCTAAATGCGCATATTATGCATCAGATAGTAGGAGACACAAAAGGAATGTAGAATTTAGATTAAGATTAAGAAATTTTAAAAAAATAAATTAAATTAAATAAAACGCAGGAGAAACGATAGATACATATAGCCGACACCGCACACTAAGAAAAAAGCTTGAGTGTTGATTAAACTATTGACCGTGGAGACATTATATAGAGTGCCTACTCTGTATCTTCTAAAATTTGAACCGACATTCTGAGAGGAAACCATCTCTGGTAGTGTACACTGGAAGATCATATTATGTTAAAGAGAGATCCCTCCCTAATTGCCCTATATTAGCAAATTTTGACATAATAAGGAGTAACTGTGTGGGAAATTGGCAGAAAGGAGACGACCTGTTTTTGCATCAGAAGATCATATGGCCTACAGAAATGGCACAGAAACCTCCGCACAGTCCGCAAGTGGAACAAGTAGCAACGGATTAGAAAAAATGTTACTAACCTGTGTAGCTGATCTTCGAGATCCTTACATCTGGACAAAGTTTCTTGCTGGCTTCTTCTCTCTTCTTGAAGCTCACTTTCAAGTGCTGCTGTTTTTGTCAATAGACGATTTACTTCAGCTTGGAGTTCTTCACACCGTGTTTCAAGGGTATTATAGGACTCTGCCATACACTTAAGTTGCGTCTCAGACAAGCCAATTATCTTTTGAGCTGATGTCAACTGCGATTTAACTTCTGCCAAGTGTTGTTCTGTTTCCTGCAATTGGATCTTAGTGTTATTGAGCTGTTCAGTGCATGCAGACAAGTTGATAGCCAAACTATCTTTCTCCGATTTTAGTTGCTCAAACTCCTCGAGTGAACACTTCCATAAGTTGGCTGGTGGAGGAGAGGTTCTAGCAGGACTTTCATGTGGAATATCAGGATCAGAATTGGTATCAGAAAAGTGGGAACAGCTATTAAGATATCTATCGCCTGATGGACTAAAGGAGGCTTTATTTTCTGGTAAAGCAATTTTGTCTATGCAGTCTGAATTACTTGCTTCAGCTTCAGAAACCCTATATTCCATCACTTTAAATTGAAGCTCATTTGCTTTTCTCATCAAATGGGAAAGGTCGAAAACAAATTGGACCAGACTGGTTTTCCTGTTCATGACTTCTTCATATGTGGTGGTGAGCTGTTCCATCTGTTGGCTTAGACCCTCGGAATCAAAAGATGTAGACTGGACAGTCTTGGCCTGGCCGCCTAAAACTATCACAAATTCATAAATCCGAGAGATTGCTTTGCTTAGTTCTTGGCTAATAGAAACCGAAGACTCCGAAAGATGCTCACTACCATGGGATAAAACTATATCCTTCTCTGCAGCTGGATTTGCGTCATTTTTAGAATGAGATTCGGTGTATATTTCCTGCACAACACATCTGAGATTTTCCAAAGCTTTGGTAATGTCTTGATCCCTGGATAATGAGTCGATTATAGCAGTGAGCCTAAACTGTAGCTTTGCCACAGGACTCGCATCCATTCCAGGATGTCCAGGGACATCTTTTCCACAGGTCACTTGGTTCACTGATGAGCAAGACACACAAATCTCCTGCGGCACAGAGTTTTCCTCGTTGATGACTTCTCTTGAAGCACCATTTTCCACAACTACTATTCTCTCACCATTTTTTATACCTGGGCTTGCAAGGCCAGCATCTGAGTCATTTGACTGGTATGCTAATTTCTCCATCTCAAGAAAGTCATCCATAATCCCCAAGTGACTTGAATCCTCAGACATGTCACAACTATCCGTCTTTTTTCCCTTCTTGAAATAGGAGAGCTCAGATACTGATGGTGTGCCAGCACAATTTGCATCATCATCACTTGCATCCACAGATAAAGAGGTCATGCTTGGTGGACGACTTGTTTGACTCAAGGAACCATGAAGAGAGAGCTGATTGTGGAGTTTTGGAGGATTGCTATGCTCATCATTGGATTGCAATTGTGCTTCCAAAATTTGAAGCTTGCTAGCTGTTTGTGCACAAATGCTCCTGGAGGCTTTCAACTCACTGTTACGCTTTGCTAAAGCTTCTTTTAACATATTTGTTTCTTCCTCCATGGCTAATAAGCGTTCACTGAGAAGATCATTTTCTCTGTAGTACTTCTGCATAATGTCAGGCGAAAGTTCGGAATGTGAGGTTGGATGATGAGTTGGAGGCTTAACCGGAGACCTCCTAAATCTAGCATCTCCCTGATCCCGACCTAAATTTTCTACTTCAAGCTTCATTTGCGCCAGGGCAGCAGGACCTGGTAACTTCTTCCGCACAAGACCACGTAGTCTTTGACATTCAGCTTCTAGCCTAGCTATCTTCTTTACTCCTTCTAAATGTTGCTTGTTTGCCACTTCGGCAGAACGGACACTCATGTTCTTTTCTTCATTTCTAATTTCCATTTCCTTTGTGACTATGTGAACTTCGTACTTGAGTGAATTTATTTCCTTTTGATTGGATTCTATAATGCTTTTCTGATGTTGTATCTCAGCTTCAGCTTGCGATTTTTCCTGATTAAGTTGAATTATCATGCCGGAGTAATCTTGTAAAGACCTCGAAAGTGCAGCATTTTCTGCAGCGGACCTGAGTAATTCCTGGTCTAAGGCAGCTATCCTTGATTCAAGCTCAAGTTTTAACTCGTCAGTCTGTTTTGTGTTGGTAAAGATAACATCATGCAGTTCTTGTTCATGTTCTTCTTTCAGGTTTCGTATCTGCCTCATGCACTCTTTGAGGGCGCCATCCAAATGTGATGCTCTGTCTTCAGCTGTAAGCTTCAAGAGTGTGACAGATTCCAGATGCATTTTCAGTGCTGCGGCTTCTGCCTCAGCCTTTTCCCATCCTGTCCAGCATATCTTAATTTCACACTTCATTCCGGTTCAAAAAGTAGATGTAGAAAAATAATAATAACAATAACAATAGATATTTGCTTGGGCTTATACTTTCCTTCGTTGTCTAGGTGTACAACATGTAAAGACAAACCTGATACAGCTTCTTCGGCAACTTTAGCATGTTGCTTCACAAGGTTCTCTTTATTAGTCATTTCCGTCTCGGATTCCAATAGCTTTTCATTCAAATCCTTAATTTCTTCTTCCAAAGTTGTGACTTGCTCTTCATATGACTTTACTTGATCCTCCAACCCAGTAAGGTGAGAGTACGTCTCCACCGAAATTTGGACATACTTCGGCTTTTTATATTCCTCCTTTTTCACCTGGAATTTTATGACACACTTTCAAAAATAAAGAAATAACTTAAAGACCTCCTGAAACTGTAACAGAAGCTTGCAGGTAAGCAACTGAATAATAGGAATCATCATTGCTGCAACTCAACAGTGCCTGGAACCTTAAAAAAACAGTGCCTGGAAATGCGGGGGACACCGCACTTGATGATTACAGAGCAGAGGAAAAAGGAAGAAAATAAATATAGTTACTGCAGTGAGATGCTGAAGAAAGACCTGCTGGATTTGAGATTCTGAAGGATCTGAAAGAGAGGTGGCAGAGTCTAATACTGGCTCGGCAGCTGCTGCCTTGTTGGAAGATTTCTTTTTCCACGGCCAGCTCCTTCGATCCATCAGAAGCTGCATGGAGATGCATAACACTGAATAAGTAAAATAAAAAATAAAAAGCAGTTCCAAAGAAAAATAAATCAACATTATCAGATAATAACCATGTAAATACTATACCGCGATCTTTTCCCCACGATGGAGCAAATTCACAGTAGAAGGTGTACAAGAATGTCTATCCAATGGTACGCTTCAGGTTCCTACGAATATAATTTGCACGCGTTAATGCAGTGTACTAACAGTTTCATCCCCTGAACTCACAGCATGTAATTTAATAAGGTCGGGCTCCATGTATGGATACTGCATGAAGCATTATTCAGATTAATGCTCAAAATGAGTCTTCTTGTCTAGCAGTCCCTTGAAGTATAATACAAACTAAAATAGATGAATGACCAACTCGTACCTAAAGTTGAATTTAATCAGGTTCAGTCAATTTTCTAGATGAAGCTTCTGAGAAGTAGGAGTATAGACAACACATTTGACCAGATAAATCAAAAATATCACTCCAGCCCACTCTGAATTTCTTGATTATTGTAACCGATTCAATGAGTAATCAGGAAAACAAACCCAAAAAATTTAGTGCTCAACAGCAAATAAAACTGCAAGATTCCATTAAAAAACAGCATATCTCGACTTTTGAGGCGGACAACTAAGCTGAGCAATTAAAAAAAATCAACCGAGTGAGGACCAGAGAAAGACAGATCACCATAAAGAGCAATGTATATCATGAAAATGACATTCAAATACTTTTTAAGGGGAAAAAAGGAAATCCAAATAGACGGTGTCATTTGATTACCAAAGAAGGGTGCTGCAAATTGCACCCTAATATTAATTAAAAAATATCAGTATTCCATAATTGCTGCATCCAACAATCAAGAATTACTTATTCAGTTACCTACTTCTCTGATTTTAGAACTTGTAAAGCTTGCTTAATCAACTTAGAAACACACACACGCAACCCAAATATCCGATCCAAACATAGACGTATACCTTTTACCTCTAAAAATCAACATCAATTATGAATTTACATCCCATGAATAACTAGTTTATCTTCACATACATCCCCAAAAAGGAAAACCTTTAAATCAACTGGAAATAACATAAAAATAATAATTTTAAAGGTTTGGCCGCTGGCGAAAAAAAGGTGAGAAAATAAAGGAGAAACGAAACAAAATCTGCACCATCAACCAAAAAATAATTAGACCAGAGAATAAGGCAATGGCCTATTGGTACTGAACAACAAAATATGCTTTTAACAACATCCGATAATCAAAATGCAGACAAAAGCTTCGAAAGATCATAAAAACGTCTGGAAGAAGTGAATGATGCAGTGAAGCTAAAAAGGAAAAGTTACCGAAGCTTCATCGAGCAAAAAGGAAGCAAATCAGCAAGAGACTTACATATTGCTCGAAATGCAGCTTGAGGATGAAGTAGAAATGGTTGTAGCTGAAAGTTAAAGATCAAGGTGAGGAAATTAGATTGGCGGTGGTCGGAATGCGGTGGTGGAGACGGTGGAAGAGGTGGTGGAAGGATTGGAGGGGAAAATAGTGAAGGAAAGTGGGCGCATAATATAATGTGGTTGGTGGTCACTTAAAAGAGAAGCCTTTTTTTTCTTTTTTTTTTCCTTTTTTTTTTGAAAACAAAAGGAAGGCGTTGGAAAGCTCCAAAACATCAGCCTTTTCCAAAAGTGAAATCAGGAATTTTTTTATTTATTTATTATCGAGATTTACGTTAATCTCTCTGAACATCAGCAAGTTTCAATGTTTTAGATAATGCTCATTCCTTTTTTTTTTCTTTTTTAATCATCATTATCCATACCCATATCCAACAACAGCAAAAACTATCGTTAGAGTCTGGAGAGGGTAATGGTAGGCAGACAAGATAGAGGGTCTACTTTCAGTGAGACACCCGGCTCTATATGTACCTGCATAAATGACATAATCACAGAGATACGATGTGCTAGTGTGTGTTAGTGAGGAAATTCAGGAAATACAAAGAATAGCCTTTCGATATTAAAATACAAAATAACGTGTATATGTACATGTAACTTAGAAACTCAGCGGCCTCCTAGATTGGAAGGTCATACGTAAAAAGTTCACACAAGGTGTCCACTGCAAAATGGGTCTTGGCTTAGACATTAGTAAAACAACCACACTGTGCATGTATCTGAATTCGAATCACGTACCTTTTAGAACAACTTCCAAAATATCAACTGAGCTATGTCTTAATTGCTTTTTTTACCTTTTTACTTGGATAATGCTCGTCTTAATAGTTACTCGCTTCTAATTTCATAACATGTGTTACTCGAATTTCAAGATATGATGTCATGTTATAGTGTAACATTTCTTTAAAACTTTCATGAAAAATAAATATCGTTTTGTACATTTGATGGAGAGAAGGCAGGCTTGTAGCAACTAATAAGATTACTATTTTAAAACATTGAGGTCATAGGTTCAACCCGTGGAAAAAGACTCTTGCACAAAGTGTAAGACAAGGCTGCATATATTAGATCGCGAACCGATCTGGCTCCTCTCGGAACCTGCGCAACCGCGGCTTGAGGTCATGAGTTTGAGTTGTGGAAACAGCCTCTTACAAAAAGTGTAAAGTAAGGTTTCGTGATCTGACCCTTCTCCAAACTCTGCACAAACATGGAAGTCTAGTAGAACGAGAATGTCTTTTTTACATTTGAAGGACACTTCTAATTAGTACATGATGTCGTACAAAAGACTGATAATTATAAAAGATCATTACAAAATGAGAAAAGAAAAACTGATATTCATACATCTACATTTCTGGACAAAAACTAGTGTTATACTCAACAAAAGTTTTTATCGTAGTCCGAACCCAATGAAAAGTCCCAATTAGACTGTTTAAATATGTACTTAACTTTGTCATCCCCATAAGAGAAAACTATATAAGAGATTTTACTATCTCAACTCTAATGCAACTATCTAAAAAAAACTAAGTTTTGAACAATAAACCTTAAAAGTATAAAAGACGTTTCTGATGTATTAATCTCGTACATTTACACAATCTAAAAACAAATCGAATCTCTTTATGATCAGATGTACAAAATCTTACCTTACATTTTATGTCATATCTAAACTTTGCCTTAGATAAGTGGTTAATGGTAAGATTGTCAGCTGAGCTGTGTGGGAACTAGGGGATAGGATCCCCTCACCGCAAGGAGGTGCGGTGACGCGTGACCGCGCGACACGTGGCAGCAAGGGAGGATGGTGAGGCTAGATGAGATGACCCTCATCTAGTCTCACCACCCTCTCTTGCTGCCACGTGTTGCGCGGTCACAAAGAAGGTGAGGAAAATAGGGGTGGGGAGATCCTAACCCGGAAACTAGGTCCGACTGGAAGTTTGGAAATTGGACCACCGTCACTTTTAGTTAGGGTAGGCACCTATTGACTCCACCAAAGAAAGGGAAATCTCTGCAGCTACACTTCGATTGGGTGCCTTTGGCTGCAATCTTGTGTGTAAATATAATTCAGCTCAAACATTACCTTTTTATTTAATGTGTGTTATTTATTTAGTCTTCAAAATATAAACTCAAACTTTAAATCTCTATATATATATATATGTATGTATGTATGTCTAATATAACTTTTAATTCAATATTTTCAAATAATTTTTGTACAATATAAAAAAACACTGACGGAAACAAAAAATTTACATTTCCAAAGCATACTTCTTACATGTAAGCAAATTGCATCACACAAATCCTAAAAATGCTTATAAACTAGTTTGTCCAGCTTCAAGATAAATCAACATAAATCAAAGTAGTATGAGCTAGATAAGAAAGAAACAAGTAGAGACTGAATCAACACCAAGATACGCAGGTTTAAGAGAGCTCATACAGAAGTAAGTGGAGTAGGATGAAGGATTACGTGCTGCTAATGGACACATTTAGGCGGGATTCAAGTGAGTGAGTGAAATGAGGAGGGAAGAGATGCAACGCTTCGGATTAAAAAGAATCAGATACCACATACTCAATTGAATAAAAAGGGTTTTTTTGTTTGCCACTATAATTTTCAAAATGAACATTTAAATGTCCTTCAAAATTAAGGAAATAGATCCTAAACATATAAAATGTGGTTAATCATGCGGTAAACGAAGCTATTAATGCAAAAGTGGTTGAATATAACCAACTATCATTAAGAATTTCATCTTCCGACCAAAAGCAAGCTAAAGGTACATCTGCTGGAAGGTTCACTGTGGCGTCGGCTTATAAAATTCAGACGGAAGAGAGGAGCACGGCAGCAGACCAAATCTGGGATGATATTTGGGTCGTGCCAGGACCCTTACGATTGAACCTGCTTTTGTGGCAATGTTACACTGCTCTTCTCCCAACAGGAGTATTTTTTGCACTCAAGGCATATTAAAGAGGATTGTCGCTGTGGTATTTGTGACCAGGGTATGGATGATATACTTCACGCACTACGCGATTGCCCGTGGTGTTTGAAGGTATGGAGGGGCTTAGTCCGAAAAGATGGTTGGGCAGCTTTTGTTTGGACATCTACACCGCAGCTTTGGATCACTCAGAATCTATATTCGGATTGGAAGACTGATAATAGCCAAGGTGAGTGGTGGTACTTGTTTCGCGAGGCCATCCACAGTATATGGTTTTGGCAGAACCGTGTCCTACATGAGGAACTCGAGGACCTTCCACCGGCACACGTTGTGGCACGTGATATTACTTGGAGAGCAACAAAAACTGAGTTGGTTCACACGTCATCTTATAGTGAATTTGTACATGTTGTAATTCATAGCTGACGAAACACTAGTTTGTACATATTTGCAGTTGATATTTGAATAAAATAGCCCCATTCTATTGGGAAAAAAAAGCAAGCTAAAGGTTGAATCGCAGAAAGCGAAAGTGTACCTTAAAAAAAGTTTTTATAACTGGTATATGTTTTTCTTATAAGAAGATGTTTTCGCGGCAAACAAGTCTTTTTAATCAAATTTATTTCATACATTCCCTGCTGTGTCCTTGCAAGTAAGATATTTAGGATTAAGACATGGTTGGTTTACTAATATTCACTCCTTCCCAAAAATAGAGTGAATAACGTTTTATCTATAACTTGTACCATCGTTACGATTTATATATATATATATATATATATATATATATATATATATATATATATATATATATATATCTTTTGTTTTTACAACAGATATATAAATGTTTACCGATTATTTACAACAATTATCCATATCTTTTTACTTACAACGGTTATCTATATATTTGTAATTTTGCTTCAAATTTGCAATACGTAACAGAAAAATCCTTTGTTAAGTCATCTAATTTGCTGTTAAATGTTGCAATTTTGTAAAAGTATTATAAACATATATATATATATATATATATATATATCTTTTTTTTACAACAGATATATAAATGTTTACCGATTATTTACAACAATTATCCATATCTTTTTACTTACAACGGTTATCTATATATTTGTAAGTTTGCTTCAAATTTGCAATACGTAACAGAAAAATCCTTTGTTAAGTCATCTAATTTGCTGTTAAATGTTGCAATTTTGTAAAAGTATTATAAACATATGGTTGTAAATAGAAATAATATGGATAATCGTTGTAGATAATGAAGGTATAGATAAAAATCGTAACGAAGATAGAAGATATGAATATGAATCATTATTAACTTTTCTAAAATATTATCTTAGTTGAATTTTAAACATAATGTAAATTACTATATATTAAAAAATAAACTTTGAAAATATTTTGAGACCTAAAAAATAATAGACTAGTGACCTAAAACGAAGATCATAAATGTAATAAATCTCCTCATCATCTCCCACATAGAATTTTATGTTAGACACTATTTCGGTTGAAACCTTCTACCCCTTTTTATATTTTATTTTCTAATTTTTTTTTTTTGGATAAAAGCATGCAAAGTTTCATTCAACGGATCAAGAAATAACATACCATTGGATTAATAGATCTTTACCAGAGCTTCAACTTACATGGATTGGTTTGTTCAAATATTCCGTTTCCATTTCGAACGGAGTCAAAGACACAATATTTATTGACTTAGAATATGATGAAATAAAAAAAATGATTCACTAAATTGGTTGCGATTCTTATATTGTGAAGTATCAGTTGATCGATATAGTTTGACGCAATTTTCATTATATTTCATCGGAAAACAACCTCTATGTTTTTAACATGGTATGGTTACGTACATCCAATCTCCTCATATCTTACCATAGACAAAATGAGGTAACGTTGTTGTTGGTACATATATTCGTCGGCAGGATTGAAAATGAATCGAAACAATATCCCCCAACAATAGAGAAAATGACCGATATAATTGTTCAATTTATTATGATGAATTCCATTAAAAAGATATAGCGCATTAAATTTAGCCTCGTCAAATCATTGCAGAGCTCTTGAAATTGCATTATATGCTCCCAATACCACAATCACCCCTTCTTTTTCGGGTTGGAACCTACTCATCCCCACTTTCCTCATCCTCTTTGTGACCACGCGACACGTGGCAGCAAGAGAGGGTTGTGAGGCTAGATGAGGCTCACATGCATCTAGCTTCACCACCCCCCTTGCTGCCACGTTTCGCGCGGTCACGCGTCACCGCACCACCTTACGATGGGGGATCCTATTTATTCTTTTCCTCGCCCTCCACCCCCCCCTCCCCCCCCCCCCCCCCGAAATATTTTGCTACTCGATCAATTGTCGACATGACAAAGAGTCCTATCATTATTTTTTTCTTTTATTTTCTTTTATTTATTTACCGATAAAGCGTGTAGAACAAGATATTGTTCTCTTGTTTATTTGACGCAAACAACGCTAGTTCCTTAGAGCATACTTAATTGATTATATAATATTTATACTTTAGTTTGACTTTGATATTTTGTTCTGATCTTTTTTTCAATTATTTGTACATGTTCAAGATTATGACTACTTTAATATCGAAAAACTTTTGTATATATTTAAGTTGACTTTGCACTTGTTTGTTTATGTTCTGCCAATGTTTTATGTTGTATGTACATATACACGTTATGAGTATTTTAATATCGATATCTTCCTCTTTGTATTTCCTAAATTACCTCACTAACACACTATTACAGCATATCCCTATTATTGTGCCGTTTATGCAGGTACATATAGAGGCGACTCTCTATATACCTTGGGATATAGGTATTGTTTGTCTGGCACTTACCCTCCCCAGACCCTAGCGATAGCTTTTGATGTCGTTGGGAAGCGATAGCTTTTGATGTCGTTGGGAAATATTGGGTACGATTGATTGATTGATTGAACGTTAGTTCCTATTTGAATTGTAACATAGACATAACAACAACACATACCAGTATATCCCAACGACAACAAAGCTATCGTTAGGGTCTAAAGAAGATAAGAGGCATGCGAACAATACCTACGTCCCAAAAGTATGTGACACAAAAATAACATGGTTTTAACTTTGTTCTGGAAGCGTAACTGTCCTTGTAAAGTCTTATATTGTAGAAATGAAAATGAACCTAAATTAATTTAGAATAAGTCCTTTCAGATGAGTGAGAATGAAGTCTGAAAGTACGAGATAGTAAGTTGTTACAGCATTTTAAAATAGTATCGGAGAGGAATGCGGGTAAAAATAAATCATGAAGATTGATTATTATTAATGTAACTCCAATAACTTGGTATTCTAGTATGTTTCTAGTTAGTAGACGTTGGTTTTATTAGAGATAAATGATGAAGATATCGAGTCAGCTTTGGACACCTCGATAAGTTGTCCAACTATTTTATCTGTGGAGATTTATACAAACGTTTGTGATGTGTCTAAAATAAATCTAATAAACGTTCATGATTATGTAAGGTTAGCATCTTTATGTTCTTTGTTACACGTTTGTTGACATTAATAAATACAAACATAAAAACATTAATTTACTGTAATGAGGCATGTGTGAATTCTAACAAAATAATAAAATGAATATCAACCGGAATAATAGAATATAAAATAAGAATGAATCAAACGTGTATACAAGTATGCCTCAACCAAAAATGGCATATACATAACACAAATACAATATACATCACAAATATGGCTGTTGATACCACAACGCTTCCTACGTTTTGCCTTTTGATCAGTTCTACTACGTCTAGATGGACCTAGTTCTTCAGACAACTACGGCTGTTACTATGAATATGGCGGTGACATATCGATCTCCTGAGATGGTATATGTATCTCCATCTCTGCATGTGACAAATCTGTCTCGAGATCACTAACATACTGAAAGATTGAAGGATCATCAAAGCCAAGAGTGTGCAGGTAAAGCACGTCATCCTGATCGTCATAATTAAATACATGTCTACTATCGATGACTGATGTACAGAAGGATGTATCTGCTTGAGATGATGCTCCAACATATGCATGTCCTAAGGAAGCTGAAGTTGTTTGTGCATGTGCCTCTGATGATGCTCTTGTGTGTGCATTTCTCGACGACCAACCATCTCTCTGAGACGTATCAAAATACGAAACAGATGTTTGTGTTTGTGCCTTTGATGATGCTCCTTTGTGTGTATTTTCCGACGACCAACCATATGTCTGAGACGTATCAAAATACGAAACATATGCATGAACAATCTGTTGAATGGGAAGTCCTTGTAAAAAGAATTTGGAGTCATATATATTGCATGCAAGGCTTATGTACACCAAAGGGGACAAAAGAAAAAGTTACAGGCCACCCATTACACGACTGCTTTGGGATTCCTTCAAAAATAATTCAGTTTCATGTGAAAACAATAAATAAAAATAAATAAGAATCATTTAATTAAAAACTAGTTCTATGTCTCTCACCTTGAAGGCCGCTGAATGATTTGATTTGCATTCTTTATGAATCTTCGTAGGAATGAAACGGTTGAGACCTTTGAAATTAAAATATGACCTTTTGCATCCAATAAACCTAACCCAAAGGTGGGAGGGGGCAGGTGGTCTGAGTTTGTCTAGATTTTTTTTTTTGTATGTTTTGACTGTTTTCTTGTATATTTTTATTTCTCAAATGTTTTTACACATAAAAATACTTGAAAACCTTTATTTCAAGTGTTTTGATTGTACATTATTCTACCTATATGTTTTTGTTTGAAAATATTTTAACATATAATAAACTTGAATGAAAAAAAAGATACAAAGAAACAATTAAAACAACAACAACAACATTACTCTATTGCTTTAGAGGTTTTTGTCTGTGGCAGAGTATGGGAGGGTTAGATATACACAAACATATATATGTGTTAAAAACACATAGATGTTGTTTTCTTATAATCCGTAATGAACGTCGAACTATGTCGATCAACTGCTACTTCACAGTCAAAAGATACAATCAGAATGTCATGAATTGAAACTTCCATTTAGGACCCTGAATTTAAGAAAAAACTGCATACAAAGGGTGGGACTTTCTTCTTTCTTTTCATTTGATCTTTTATCATTTTATGAACTTCAAAATAGTGAATTGAAGTAATTTCCACACTTCATGATATTGGCAATATCTATAAAATCAACCTATTATGATATACCATTAGATGGTGTCTCTTAACCAGAACTATAGATATCTGCAGTTTCTTAGTTGGCATTAGGGGTGTTAACGAACCGAACCAAACTGAATACTAGATTTTCGAATTCGGATTCGTTTAGCTAAACAAACTATTCGACTCAGCTCGTTTAACTAAACGAACTTTAAAATATGTTTGAGTTCAACTCGATAACATTATAATTGTTTAAACGAGCTGAACACTTCACGAACAGTTTGACTCGTTTAACTAAACAAACCCGAATACATGTTCGAATTCGGCTCGTTAACAAATAATTACCGAACGAATACAAACCGAACACGAACCGAACTCGAACAGTTCGCAAACTGTTCGGTTCGTTCAACCGGTCTAGTTGGCTTCTAAGCTCTAGCAATCATATTTTGCATTGATTAAAACGACATTTTTGGTGCACTGGTCTCCTACATTTATACAGGGTCCGAGAAAGAACCGGATCGCTTCGCGATCTTTACCATAAACTCCTACCACAATATTCCTTCACCACCATACAATATTATGATCATTGATTTTACAAAAGAAGAGTAACACTTTACATTATTAAAATGTCTCCTTTAGTACGACTCAAGTTAGAGTCTATTTACTCCCTCAAGTTTACTTTAGTATTTTCTAATATGTTTCAAAATATTATCTACTTCTCCTAAGTAATTTGTTAAATTATATTTATTTTGAAAAGTATCAATGTAAACAAATAATAAAGGTACCGTATTATGATAGATGAAAGATTGAGTAAAATGTAAAAAATGAAAATTAGTAATAGTTTAACCAATAAAACACTTATTGCATAGTGTCCCTAAAATAATTTATAAATGTTAAGATGGACCATAAAATTGAAACAGACAAGAGAAAGTTTTAAACTGACATTAATATCAGAATTTAATATACTCCTTGCCGATAATGTCACAAAACCATCTCCAAACCTCCTACACCTACTTACATTATTGTGACTGATGAATGGTCGGATCGTTTTGCGATCTGATGTACGCAGCCTTATCATATATTTTGTACAAATGGTTGTATCTACGACTCGAACCCGTGACCTTAAAACCATAAAACGACAATCTTAGCAGTTATCAATGACCCGTCCTCTAACTCCAAATAGTTAAAGAAAAGAACAAAAGGAAAAAAAAACCAGCTGCCCTTTCACATAAGTACGTATAATGATCAAGAAACTATTTGCAATCATATAAGTGGAAAATTTGTCTAGAATAAAATGCAATAAGATTAATATATCTTAGTATATTAATATATCTTATTTACTAAATCCCTTTCTCTAGTACACTACCACACCATATTTCTATTATTGTGTAATCTATGCATGTACATATAGAGTCGAAGATCTCACTAGAAGCAAGCTCTCTATCCATTGCGATGAAGGTATTGTTTGCCTTCATCTTATCCTCTCCGGACACTAATGATAGCTTTTGTTGTTGTTGAGATATACCGGGTATGATTATTGTTGTTGTTATACATTAATATATCTTGATTAGGTTAATCATAGATGTATTGAATCCAAACTTGAATAATTAAGGCACCTACCAATTTGGTTACGCAATTGATTATCCATCACTTCCTGATGTCTGCCTCAAAGTGTTTAGATTATTACCTAATGAAGGATAAAATAATAAATTAAATAAGATTATGACCAAATTATGACTTAGCTGGCAGCTGGCAAGTAAATACAAAATAAAATATGAATAATAAATTAATATACCTTTAAAGTGTCAGACAAACAAAAAGCAACGAGAAAAATCCTCTGCCAGCTATACTGATATTATTGATTTTGCCCTTTGGATTTTTTACTCAATATTTTGGTTTTGATTGAGCAGTGGACTTTTTAACTTTTTCTTTTCTTTTCTTTTCTTTTTTTCTCTCCTCTTTTTTAGACTAGCTTATGGTGAATCGATGCTTGCTAATATACCATATTTGTTGAGAATATTGTCCCACATCGGAAAATTTGACATAAAATATATGGGGTATATGAGGATGAGGCACCACCACCCATTGCCTTAACGTTTTGAGTGGATATGAGTCTCACCTCATGTAAGCCCAAGTTTCAACATGGTATCGGAGCCAGTTTAAAAATGTAGACTCACACATCTGGCCCATGATTGACCATTTATTGTCTCCTCTCACCTTAAGTCTAGAAGAAGTCTTGTGGTTTGTGATTGATTGTAAGTTCTAAGGCGCGTGAATGAGAAGTCTAGAAGAAGTCTTGTGGTTTGTAATTGATTGCAGGTTCTAAGGCACGTGAAAGAGGACATGTTTTAAGGCACATGTGTATGTCAAGTCACATTACCACCTGGACTTGGCTTGTGGCTTGTGATTGAAGGCGAGTTCTAATGCGTGTGTGTATGTCAAGCCACGTAAGGGCATGTGTTGAGAATATTGTCCCACATCGGACAATTTGAGATAAAATACATGAGTTATATGAGGATGAGGTACCACCACCCATTGCCTTAAGATTTTGAGTAGATATGTGCATCACCCTCATGTAAGCTCAAGTTCCATCAATAATAGCATCACATTATTTTTTATTTTATTTTATAAGTGTTAGATATATATCAAAACTTAATCTGTTTAACATCCAATTAGTGCATTCTTTAACATGTCGGTACGTAATCTTGTAGTATTAATATATACAAAAATGTATTGTGTCTTTTATTTAACATAAATGTATTGTTCAAAAAATATATACACACATTCATAGATATAGACATATTTATCTTCATGCCACGTCACTACTGGTGAGAGATCTCTTTCAAACATTTATATTTTACTTGTTTAAAAGAAATAAAAATGAAAATTAGGCAAAACACGACAATCAAAATGAAAAAAAAAGAGTGAGAATATGGGTTACGTGGGGGTTATACATATATATATATATGTATGTATGTATGTATGTATGTATGTATGTATACTGAGGGAGTTACGTGAGTTCTAAGAATGCTGTTATTGTTAAAGGAGGAGACTCCTTTTGTTTCCCTGTTGGTTGCCCGGGGGGGGGGGGGGGGGGGGAGAGTAAAAGAGTGATTATTTCTCTCTTGCTTTTGATTTTACTTGCCTTGCAAAGTAAGTAAATTTCATGATAACTTTAGATATAAATATCACAACTATTCATTTTAATAATCTTCCTAACTCTTTTACTTCTTGTTCAGTTGTTGCTATTAGAATATAATCCCAATAAAAGTTTGGAGCGAATATTCATTACTTTCTCTTTGTTAAAAATATTGTGAGAGTCGACTTTTCAACAAATGTGGTTTATATTATATTGAAAAATCAACTATGATTATAAGATAAAAGGAGTATTAAATTAATACGTTACTGTGTTAACGCATTTGTCTTATGTGACGGTCTAACTTCACAATTTTCGGGCAATTTGTGCAGTCCCCCCCCCCCCCCCCCCTTTTTATAATCAGCAATCTGTGCATTTTAAGAAAACTCATTTTAACGACTTTATTGGAAATCCTCTAATGTTCACAAATTTTTCAATTTATAAGTTTAAAGCCTCCAATTCTCACAACATAAATAAATAAATTAAAAGAAAGAGAAAAAGAGAGGAGGAGGGTATCCCGTAAGATTGTGTTCCTTGTGATATTGTGGTTATATGATTTATAGTTAAATTCTAATTGCTTATTTGCAAAGAGTTATCTTAAAGGGTTATTTTTTAAGTTAAGTGACACAATTCTTGATTAAAGGAACATGTCCATTTACCAAAGATGTGTGAATATAAAAGGTTATGATTGGACGTATCTTTTGATTGCCTATAAATATAAATGAAGGTCATCTATTCACCCTGTTTATCGCTTTTACTTATCCATCAAAGTAATCATTAAAGTGAGAGTTAGTGGAGAGAAACCTCTTTTCAAGTTTGAAGTTGTCTATATCAAAGTTGAAGCTTTCGCTCGTCAAAGACGCTTCCGCTCAACAAACCATGAAGAAATGTACGCTTCCACTAAACATTCTCCACTAAACATTCTCCAATAGTTATTATGAAATGATTGTGTATGTGAAGACATAGATTTTTATATCCTACTAAAGAATAATCGCTTATATATCCATGTTTAGTATTCGCTGATGAACAAAGAAAAAGCCGTAGTTCACATGTAATATTCCTAAGTTATCATATAATATTAACGACTTCTTTTAATGCTCATGCAAGAATTTAGGTTGTCGAAACGCATGTTTATGATGTATTAGACATAAGTGCACGATGGTGATTGATTTCTTTTGGATTCTCTTGATTATGACCAAGAGACGATAATGTTAATTTTCTTCTGTTCAGTTGTAAATTATTCAATCTTGTCACCGTTCATATTTCTTTCACGTGATTTCTGATGTATAAATGATACATAATTGAATCCAAACATTAAAATTTTTGTCCAGTTAATACATTATTTGATAAATTACTAATACGATCCATCACAAATGACATGATCAGTTTAGTTTTTGTTGGTGTGTGTCTATATATACATATAATGTTATTGATTGAGACAAAACTGTAGATTCTCAGCATCAATGTCGTCGTAATTGATCTTTAGTCACATGTTGCCCCTAATCAAACACATTCCATACAACCGCCAAATAACATGATTAAGGAATATTATCACCAATCCCCCTACAAGATATTAATTATATCTCGTATCTCACGTGTGCTTTTTAACTGTGCGACTTGTGTGTAACCCTAAAAGGAAAAACTATATTAGGTTGCGAGATCTTATGATACTGACTAAATTGGTTGCGATTCTCATATCGTAAAGTAGCAGTTGATCGACACAACTTGACACATCATTATGGTCATTGGGAAACAACCTCTGTGTGTTTCTAACACATGTTTATGATTGCGTACATCTGACCTTCCATACCTCGTCATATGCGAGTCTCTAAGGCAATGTAATAATGTTGTTGTTACATGAGTAAGTAAATGGTAATTAGTACATAATGAAATGATTCCAGATAGAAATTTACATGTCAACAAAGAAGATGGTAAATAGTTTCATTACGCTCCGCAATTTTCGCATCGTCACACTCCTGTAACCGAACACCGTAACTGATCGCCGTCATCTTCTCCGGCAATTCCCACCGGCAATCCACCTTTTCGCCCTTCATCTACCATGGAGGATGATCCACCAACCCGAACCACAGAGGAGAACAACCAGTTTCTGCGCAGTGTAAAAAAATATAAACGACTTGCACCTTTTGCCCCTTCCACGTCTCCTGATCCACCGATGGCAACCGGCAGTGCTTGGACGGATGTGCTAAAACGCCATTCTACCTCTACACTAATGGCGGATATATATACAGGTGATGATGAATTAGAAGAGTCTGTTGACGATGATCTCCACATGAGTCCGCATATGATGGAACCAGCAATGCAAGATGTCTCTGTTGGACGGGTAGTGGTCGATATTCCGGCTGAGTAATGGAAGCACCTTTGGCATCCATGGCAGCGCGCCCTTCTTGTGAAACATTTGGGACGTCGAATCTCTTACCGCATGCTATCACAGAGGCTATCTGACATGTGGGCAGAGGGCCGACGGTTAGATATTGTAGATCTCAAAGATGGCTATTTTGTGGTGCGATTTTTCACCAAAGAATATTATGTGTACGTGCTTGAGAATGGCCCATGGATTATACAAGGACACTAGTAGCCAAATTCCGACCAGTCTTCTTTCCATCTGCGGCAGAACCATCCCCAACCATGATTTGGGTCCGTCTTCCTCGTCTCCCTTTGGAATTCTTCAATGAGAACGTGCTCATGCGCATCGGGGATAAACTGGGGGAAAGCAATCAAGATAGATATGAATGCCATGCAAGTTTCACGAGGCAAATTTGCGAGAGTATGTGTTGAGGTTGATCTTCTAAAACCGCTAACATCCATGGTATTACTCAATGGCCATCAATTGAATGTTGAGTACGAGAGTCTACACCAAATTTGTTTTATGTGTGATAGATATGGACATCGGGTGGAAACCTGCCCTACCTGCAGCACCACAGCTGAGCCTGCGCCTTCAATACCCCCATAAATGCCCCAGCCAAGTGCTCCATCTAAGCTGTTTGGACCTTGGATGATCGCTAAGAACAGAACTCGTATACGGTCGAATGCTGCCAAACCAACCCCAGTCCCCACAACAATCCGTGCCCTAGAAGCCAATGCAATACACCCTACTCGTGTGGAACCTATTGATATTGGTGAAGAAAGTAATCACCCTGGGGGATCACGCTTTAATGTTATTGCAGATATTGACAATGATGATTCTACACTTCGGACCGCCGACAGTTTGGCCACTGATCTCCAACGCCTACCCGGTTTGGGTCCACCTGTCCGCTTTACTGCCTCTACAAATGAACAGCTTATGAAACCAAAAGAACGTAAAGCAAGAGGAATCCCCGTCAAAGACACCCCCAAAGCTAAGTATCAACCGAAAGACTCTTCTAGATGCCCTCCATCTACTCCCTCTAGCACCAGAAGTCACCCAGAGGGCTCTAGAAGTGTCACTACCCCGCTGGACTGGCAGCCCCAGGAGTGGCCAGCCCTATCACGTGCTGCACCCATACGTAAGCAAAAACAACACCCACTGGAGGATATTACCAACAACAGTTGAAGATCATATAAAGCACCACCTGCCCGGTAGGTCTAAGGCACTCCAGGCGGTGATATGTGATTCCAAGAAAAATCATACAAGTGAGAATACAATGGATATAGATGCAGAGGCGGCTGGGCCCTTGGCCGGCACTTGACAACCAGTCTATCATGTTATCCATGCGTGTCCTAGCATGGAATTGTAGGAGAGCTGGTTCCCTGGACACGATTCGTGCCATTATTAGATTGGCTGGTGATCAAAAACCTAGTGTTATGTTTTTAATGGAAACCCGTGTTCCAAGTTCGCGAGCTTGCCTCATCATCCGACGTACATATTTTACCCACTTTGCAGCAGTAGAGGCACGCGGCTACTCGGGGGGCTTATGGTGTTTCTGGGATACATCAAGTATTACTCTCCGTATCCTTAGCTACACGGCACAAGTAATAAATATTAGTGTTCTTCAAGGAATACGTGACTTGGATATTATCTTTTGTGTATGCATCACCAATATTATCTATCCGAGAAACCTTCTATGAATACATCGAGCAGATGGCTGAACATGTTCATCTTCCATGGTTATTGATGGGTGATTTTAACCAAGTAATACGACAGGAAGATAAACATGGTGGTCGGGTTGTACGTGGCTATTGGGTGGATCGAATGCTTAGAATGGTGGAACATAGTCGTTTGATTGAGGTTAATTTCTTGGGACCATGCTTACTTGGACCAACGGTCAACCGGGAAGATTTCTTATACAACAAAGACTTGATCAATCTTGGGCAAATGATAGGTGGCACCTTCAGTTTAGAAATGCGACAGTTCATCACCTCCCGAGATGCCATTCGGACCACCATCCTTTGATGTTGGTATTTGAGAAGGATCAACATCTAGCGCCGCCCAACATTATTTTCTGGTTCCAAGCATGTTAGATGGCACACACTCAGTTCCAGACTTCATTCTGACCGCATGGGAGCCGTATAAGGATGACTTCGGCCGCACTCTTGCGGAGTTCACCAAAAAGATTGTTCAGTGGAAGCATGAGGTATTTGGGTGTATATCACAACATCGGAAGCACTGCCTAGCACGAATTGCGGGAATTCAACATACTTTGGCTGATCGCCCCTCACATTTTCTATCAAATTTAGAAAATGAGTTGCAGGTTGAATACAATGAGATATTAAAGCAAGAAGAGATCTATTGGCAACAAAAGTCTAGACTGCATTGGTTTAATTATGGTGATCAAAACTTCCGTTACTTTCATCTCTCCATGGCTCTACGTCGGCGTCACTCTACCATTTGAAGACTGAAGACAGCAGAGGACAGCTGGACCGAATGCCCCCATGTAATACGCGCAGCTATTCGTACCCACTATATCCAGTTGTTTTCCAGTCTGGCTGCTGCATCATGCCGTGATCTCGATTTTAATATCCCATCACTTAACCATGCAGACCGCCTGATATTAAACCGGCCAGTAACAAGCACGAAGGTGGAAGAGGCTATTTTTCAGATGGGATCATATAAAGGTCCCGGACCCAATGGTTTTTCTCTCATATTTTACCAGAAGAATTGTGATATGGTGGGACCTGCAGTGACTGAATTTATTCTCACCTCGTTCAAACGAAGAAGCTTTCCGGCGGACCTAAACAAGACTTTAATTACACTCATCCCAAAGGTGGCAAACCCTGCAGATGCAACCAAGTTCCGATCTATAGCACTCACAAATGTCATTGTCAAGGTAATATCGAAGATTATTGCTAACCGATTAAAGTGTGTTATTGGGAAGCTCATCCACCAATGCAGTGTGCATTTGTGCCTGGAAGGCAGGCAGCGGATAATATCATAATTGCCCAGGAACTCATGCACTCCGTGAAAATAAAGCAGGGTCACACTGGAGACATGGTTATTAAGATTGATTTGGAGAAGGCATATGATAAGGTTCAGTGGACGTTTCTTTAAACTATCCTCTCGCGTATTTGTTTCAGTAATGATATGGTTGAGCTCATTATGTTTACCCTTACATCGGCATCGTTATCAATCATATGGAACGGCGAATGTATGGAGCCATTTCGCCCTCAACGCTGTATTCGACAAGGAGATCCTCTTGCACCGTATCTGTTTCTCTTATGTATGGAGGTTTTGAGTCAGAATATTGTGAAGGCTGTCGACGAGGGTCGATGGACTCCTATTCGGACATCTCGGCTGGGGCCACCCATTTCACTCCTTTTCCTTGCCGATGATTTGCTATTGTTTGGGATCGCTACAAATTCATAGGCAGAGACAGTTGTGCGTATCCTTCTTGATTTTTGCAAGATCTCCGGAAAAAGAATTAGCCTAAAAAAGTCACAGGTTTTAGTCTCAAAAAACGTTGCTTCCCACTTCCAGTCTCAGGTATTTGCGCGGATGGGCATCAACTGTACCACTGACTTCGGACATTATTTGGGGATGCCACTTCTACAGGGGCATATTGACCAATAGACCTACAGTCACATATTGGATAAGGTACGTACACGACTTGCATCTTGGCAAACTAAACTCTTATCTCAAGCGGGCAGGTGTGTTCTAATTAAAAGTGTGCTAGCATTAATGTCTGTGTATGCAATGCAAACAGTCCGTCTACCACTGAGTCTTATTAGTACTATTGAAAATCTGTCTCAGAGTTTTTTCTGGGGAGAAACTGCTGAACAACGCAAGTTACATTGGTGTCCCTGGGAAACCATATGCATGTCGAAGGCGGAAGGTGGTCTAGGAATTAAAAGGATACGCCTTATGAATATGGCAATGCTTGCGAAACTGGGGTGACAAATCCTTACGAGACCCGATCTGCTCTGGGTCCAACTTCTTCGACACAAATATGGTGATTTATTACAGGATAGTTCGAAACAGAATGTCTCCTCTACGTGGAGACATATTCGCTCAACAGTGCCTCTATTACGGGCTTGCCTTGAATCCTCCAATGTATTAAGTGATGGGAATACTGATATAATATGATGGAAGGGTACAACATCAGGTAAGTTCACCGTTTCTAGTGCATATGATGCTCAACTGCCCAATATAACCTCGGTGCAGGATTATGGGATTATATCTGGGCCATGAAGAGACCAGACCGAATGAATTTTCTCTTATGGCAGGCGTGCCACGATAGGTTGCTTACTGGATCATTCCTACATCAGTGCCATATTCGGCCAAACAGCAACTGTATTACATGATGATACATAACGGACGGTGTATTACATGCATTACGTGACTGCCCGTGGGCACGTAGTCTCTGGCATTGTTTGATGCAGTCACTAGATAGTCCAGTTTTATTCCCGCATGGGACGAGCAGGGATTGGATTTTATCAAACCTGCAAGATGTGCGCCATCATACGGGATCAGATGTAGAGTGGAGATATATGATCCGAGAAGGTGTTCATACTATCTGGTACTGGCGTAACCAGATGCATCATAATACTGTTGATCACTACACTCCGCTTTGGCAGACATATAACGATGTATTTTGGAGAGCCAAACAACAAGTGGCAGCAGTGACATGTATTTATAGTAATGTGACAGGGAATCATAGCATAGTATAGTTGTTCTTTTGATATTTTTGAACTGATGCACATTTGATTTTATTAATGAAATACGATCCTCTTTTCCCAAAAAGAAGATGGTAAATGATAATTATAAAAAATCTAAATATATCTACAACAAATTTGATTGACTAGAAGTAAACATTCATAGAAGTATTGTAAAATTTCTGTTTAGGTCAGAGCATGGCTGACTTAGGAAATTGGCACGACATAGTAAGGATTTTTTTTTTCCCAAAAGGAAAAAGAGAGCTTTTTATTCAAGTGGAATGCCAATAAATACGATGGAATATTGCCATTCCAGTGTGTACATGAAGTAGAAGACATACCTAACTGTGCCAAATGATGAACTGGAAGATTCCCAGTACGTTTTACGATTGTTTATTCGCCTTAATTATATACTATATTTAGAATAACTATTCGAAAAAAATAATATTTGCAATATCCTTTATTATATTAAAACTTCACTTTATATTAGAAAAATAATGGCAAATGTCGTTTGTTCATTGTATAGGTGAGGGAGAGCATGAGGTGTGAAAATATGATTGTGTCCCTCACTTTCCTACCTATTTTCATTCATGTTACTTTTATTTCCATTTATAATGGAGTTAAGGACACGTTCTTTCTTGACTTTGAAATATGATGGAATAAAGCAAAATGACTTATTAAATTGGATGCGCTTCTTATATTATGAAGTAGCAATTGATCGACACAGTTTGACGCAATTTTTATTATGAGTCATCAGAAAACAACCTCTGTGTGTTTCTAACACATAGGTATAATTGCGTACATCCGACCTCCTATACCATGTCATAAACGAAAGCAGGTAGTGTGTTATGTTGTTGTTGTTACTTTTATTCATTCTCTTTTATCACTAGAAATCTTCATGTACAAAGTGTGCATTCTACTATGATCCTATAAATCTTCTACTTGTCTTATTTTTCTCTCACAATTCAACAACAAATTTATACTACAACAACAATATTACCTCATTGTCTTAGAAGCTCCCGTCTATGGCGTGGTATGAGAGGATCGGATGTACGCAAGCATACCCATAAGTTAGAAACACAGGGTTGTTTTCCGATGACACATAATAAAAATTGCGTCAAGCTGTATCGATCAACTGTTACTTCATAATATAAGAAGCGCAACCAATTTAGTGAGTCATTTTACTTTATTCCATCATATTCCAAAGTCAAAAAAGAGTTTGCCCTTGACTCTATTGAAAATGGAAATACATTAACAAATTTATAAATATATGTAAATTCGTCAAACAATTCATTATCCTTTATTTGACTTTTACCCCTTAAAACATCATATAATGTTAGATTACTCTTATTTGCTTGAAATAGCAACAAAAAGTTATTAGTATGTAGAATCCAATGAAAATGGTTGGCCATAAAGCGGGTGAACCTCATCTAGCCTCACCACCCCTCTTGTTGCCACATTTCACGCGGTCATGCGTCACCGTACCATTTTTGTGGTAAGGGAATCCTATCCCCAATCAAGATCCCTATTTTAGCCACTCGATGACAACTGTTTATGAAAAGCATGTGATCTAAGAAGTCTTTGCTTCACATAAACGAAAGCATATTTATGAGCAAAATCTCAAATCTCGGTGGATAAAAAGGTGATAACATATGCAACAAAATTATATCCATGAGGACCCCATCCCCACTACAATTACCCAGCTTTACTCCCTCTGTGCTTTCTCATAGGATTCGGTTCTCACTAGTGGTTCAGGCTGGAGGTTCTGGTTCTGGTGTGTGTGTTTTGGGTGGCGCCGAGAGTAGCCGAATCACTTTACGATCTGATGTATGCAGTCTTACCTTACATTTTGTGTAAAAGAATGTTTACAAGACTCAAAACCGTGACATCAAAGTCACAAAAGCAATAACTGGTAAGGCTTAAACCCGTGACTGCAAGGACACAAAACAGCAACCTTACTAGTTGTTTTCTCGTAGGATTCGGTAGGCAGTAGTGGCTTAGGCAGGGGGTTATGGTTCTGGGGTATGTGTTTTGGGTTGGGGGGGGGGGAGGGGTAATTGTTGTTGCAGTATTGATGGCCAGGGTGGCTGAAATCATTTATACCACAAAATATGTTATCTTGTGGTGTTTTAAAGGTACGATATAAGTTCAGCTGTAAGCCATTTCATGGAAGTTGGTAAAGAAGAATCAACAACAACATGACCTCGTTTTTTTAGAGACTCCTGTCTATGACGGAGTATAAGAGGATCGGATATACGTAACAATATCCATGTGTTAGAAACACACAGATGTTGTTTTCCGATAATTCATAATGAAAATTACGTAAATCTGTGTCGATGAACTGCTACTTCATGATATAAGAAACGCAGTCAATTTAGTAAATCATTTTGGTTTATTTCATCATATTCCAAAGTCAAGAAAGAATGTGTTTTGACTACATTGAAAATGAAAAATAAGTTGGTAAAGAAGAATGGTGAAATATAATTGATGAGTCCAAAATCCACATTCTCGAATAAGACAAGACTTCCAGTCAGTCAATAACAGTCAACGTGACTCAGGCTCAAGTATAACTCTTAGTCAGCTCGGCCACACAATTAAGGCAGGTCGGCAAATATTTGACATGATAAGAACATGATCAGATCTACCGCAAGCTTGCTCATCTCGGCTCGACAGATTTCACTATTCCTCTTGGCCAAACCATATTTCGGAGTATTTCAGCTTGGCCATATTCCTAGCAGGAACTCTAATTGCACCTCGGCCCAGGAATGTACTGGTTACCCAAGACAACCGCTTCTGGTCAGCCTCAGCAAGTAAATGTTCAAATATCATTTCAGCAGTGCATAACTTCATAAGGAAGCAGATTTTGCTCGGCCTCGGAATGTCCTCGGCCTCAGCTTCCTGACTGCCTCGAACCCCAGCCTCGGCCTCAATCTCATAAGGGTTTTGCCCCTAAATTACTCGGTTAGTTCGGACAATATAATTGCCGCCTGGGACCTACCAAGATAATTCTGCAAACGCTTTCCAGGTGTTAAGCATCGCTTGGCTGAGTAAAGAGTCATTATTGCTGGCTGCCTACATGTCATAGACTTAGCTACTTGCGCAGCCACTTGCGCATGCATCTGTCCAATCACACTGCACACCTACAACGGAGTAGCCTTTCTGCAATACGTATTGGTCTAATCAGCTTTATGCATAAACGCCCTCGAGACGGACGAAAGAAGGGGAGCCTAACAGAACTTTTGGAGTCTTATTCTCTAAGGAAAGAACTCCATATTCTCCAACGATAAAAACACTTAGGGAGAAAGCTCCTAAACGGCGTCTCGGCCGACATTTAAACAGCCATACTCTCAGTGAGAGCTTCTTACAGATTTATTTTTAACATTTATTCCAGCATAAACTACATACAAAAATACTCATAACTGACTTAAGCGTCAGAAGGTTTTCCCAGGGCAGTGCCCCTGGGCCTCCAATGTCTCCTTTCCATATCAGGTTCTATTGACGGACCCAAACGGAAAGCTATCTCTTCCAGAAAGACGCAGGTTTGAACCTGGACACACGTATTGTGGGTGTTTTAGTGTTGTCTGAGTAAGTAATAGCTATGTCATTGTATCCGGCACAATTGAGTTAGAGAATTGCTGGTCCAGTTTGCAGTAGACACCTTTTGTGGGTTCCTGCCAATGTCTTGCCAACCTAGGAGGCCGTTGAACTTCTAATTTGCATACTTCACGAAGCTCTTTAGGACTTGGACGATGGAGGCCAGGAACTAAAAATATTAACTTTTTGCTCCCGAAGAAAGGAAGCAAATGCACCTTGCATACATATGGGCTTGAGATAGATAAAATATGGGTTAAGGCTAGCCATGCATGATGAAAGTCGAAAGTTAATGTTTAGTGCTACCAAATTTATAGTAACACCGTTTAAGACCAATTTTTGAAACATTATAAGATGATCATGGAAGACGAGTCTAAGACCAATTTCTGGAACATTACAAGATGACATCATGCAAGGCTAGCAAACGAAGCTCCAATGTCTCCTTTCCATTTTCTGGCTACTCTTGTCCTCTAATTACTCGTGACGCGTTCAACCCCATGCATATGGTTTTCTAAAGTAACGCTATCTCTTCCGACAAAGATTAGTTTAGCTGGTAACGTCCGTGTACTTCGACTTATAAGGTCTTAGGTTTTAATCCTTTTGCCACCGACCTATCTGTTGTTATGTCGGTGTACTTCGACTTATAAGGTTTTAGGTTTTAATCCTTTTGCCACCGACCTCTCTGGTTGGACAATCTGTAAATTTATACAGGCAAAAAAAGGCCGTGGACCACAATCCCATAGTATTCCGCAATAATTGGATTCTTCATTTGGGTTTCTCCCATTCAAAATTTTTTCCTTTCTGGTTTCAGAAAATCACGGACTCATATTGTAGAAGGTGCACTGCTTTCTCAAACTGGGATTTCTTTTTGTTTGCTTTTGCTTTCTGTACAGAAAGTATCAGAGAATCGTTCGTTTGCCAATGTTTTTTTCCCCTCCTTTTTTGGTTAGAAGTGTCCCCATGACATAGCCCAACTGACCTGTAGTCTTTAACAGTTGTGCACAGTGTGAGAGCTTCTTTAAAAACTTTCCAGCAAGTGCACAGTGTGGGAGCTTCTTTGGCCTGTAAGCTTGCCTGCAGTGTTGGGGGCTTCTTATGCAGTCTATGACCATGCTCCTGCTAGCGGGCCGTTGGGTACCTGATTTACATCCATATACTACCTTTGGGACTGGGTGTGGGAGGGAGTTGGAGTTCAACCCTTTTTTGGTTGGAAGAGTCTTTAACAGTTGTCCACACATGCACATGTCGAAACTGAATCACGTGCACATCCTTGTTCTTAAAGAAAGACAAAGATATAAAATAAAAGAAAGTGACCAAATTTTTTGTTTAGTAAATGAGATACAACAATAACATTACTCAATTGTCTCAGAGGCTCCCGCCTATCGCAATGTATGAGAAGTCGTATGTACACAATCATACTCATGTGTTAGAAATAGAAATAAAGGAGATAAAATCGGCTATTAATGGTTTGGATGCATAATTATGCATTAAAATTTGTCAGTTTTGATACATGTTGAGCTGAGAAATTCTGATTTTGCGTTGAATTAAACAACCTTTCTTGATTGATTGAGCTTACTTGCGCTTGTGCTTCAATTTGATTCTTTTTAGTTTGGGAAGAATTCGTTTGTGACTCTCTAGTGACACGGATTAGTTTCCTATTTCTATAACGGCATAAAGTTTATGTTTATGCAATCTGCAATTAATGTCGGTTGAATTCAATAGTGGCGTAAAATGGTGTTTCCAGTGCACTAGACTCCCACATTTGCGTAAGGTCTGAGTAAGAAACGAATCGCTTCGCAATCTGATGTACATAGCTTAATAATACGATTTGTCTAACAAAATCTTTAAACAATAACGGTATGTGAAGAATCCGGTTTCATGCAACTAGGACTAGAACAAAGTACTATGAAAAAACAAGAGTGGTAGCAGATCAACTAAAGGTGCTTAGGTTTTTAGGAATTTGCTAGGTTAGAGATAAGATAACACAGGTAATAACATTTTTTTACATATGATATTAGAGTGAAATATTAGATCTGTGTACAAGTTTCCAAGTCAATTCTAGGCAGCCCATTCAGTTATTTGGAAGTGCTTCAATCCATGGGCCAAAGATGGCTCTAGGCTATAGGTACATGGAGTGCAAAGAAAAACGTTGTGCGGTGCTGCAATGACATCATCGTAGGTTAGACGTACACTGAAAGCGGATGTGATCACCTCACCGCGCGGTGACTCATCCCACTCCCACCACGTGACACGTGTCAGTAGGGGGGAATGTGATGAGGCTGGATGAAGGGGGGTGTGGTGACCTTCATCCAGCCTCACCACCTCCCGCTGCTGCCACGTGTCATGCGGTGACGCGTGCGGTAAGAGAGTTGCGATGAGGGGATCTAAACCCCACTGAAAGGGGTTGAGGTTCGAACCTAACAAAAAAGAATGTTCACATAGTTAAATAGTATGATCATGAACGAAGATTTAAACTTGCATTAATTCAAGATAGAAGGCGTTCTCGGTGCACTATGTTAGGAGGGGTCATATCATTTCGCAATCTGATATACGCAGCTTTACTTTACGCTTTGTGCACAAGGTTGTTTTCGCGACTCAAACCCGTGACATCAAGGTCACAAAACAACAACCTTTGTATCATTATAAACTTGATGTAATTGAATAGATATAAAACTAGGATAAATCCTAAATTATGGCTAATTTATCTAATGACAATGTCTATCCATATTTTTACAATTGATGGCCACAATCCAAATTATATATATAAAAAGATAATTATATAATATTCTTCATAATATCTCTAAGGAATATTATGACGAAATATTCCTTAACAATATTTTTTTTTAGAGAAATTGGATCTTCATTCAAATAACCATGTAAAAAAAGTTGTATACATCACATCCCTGCTCTATTTACATATTCTCTAACTAGCCACTGTATTAATTCCTGTCCAAGCTATTCGTATATTCCGAACTCTATTATATATGTCCCTTGTCAGACTTGCCATATCGGGTCGACTATATTCCTTAACAATATTTTCAACAAAGATTTAATCCAGTTTCTTTTGACCCTTTCTTTGAAATTCTTTTATTTGTCAAAACCCAAAGATAACAACCGAAGAAAACAAAGTAAACCGAATGAGAAATTGGAGAAATCCATTGGAAATAACGTTCGCTCGCGTTATCCAGTTGTCTGAAAACTATATATTATACAGTTTCCGGAACGCTATTTATTCTAAATGACTATACGTTATACACTAAATATACTTATTCAATATATTATCTTTTCTTTTTCAAGTGGCATGTACAGACTTAGTCAATTTAATTTTTCTTATTTGCCATGGAGTGTGTATTTTTTATTCATACGAAAAACATAACCCGGGCAAATCTGATAACCCGTGAAGTAGACTTTAGAATGGTTAATTATTTATGAAGGCAAAATATTTCGATTATTATTCGTACTCCACTCTTAGTTAGTTAATGAAGACAAACTAAAGAAATTATATAAGAAAAAAGGTTAGTACGAGAACTTTCACCACTGATGTATTTATATTTTAGAAAAAGTAAAATATTTTTGAGACAAAATCAAAATTGAAACTAAAACAATAGTCTTTTTTAGCCTGAGGAGTATTTATCTTCAAAATATAAACCAAGAAACTAAAAAAATAAAGATAGACAAACTCTCTTATGCAATTGGTTTCACTAGAATCAAACTCTCTATCCTTTAATTGAGATGGAAGTATTGTTTGTCTGCCTTTCATTCTCACCAGACCCTTGCTATAACTTTTTCTGTCATTGAGATATACTGAATATGATTGTTGTTGTGTTTGTTACTAAGATCAAAAGCAGAAAACACAAGAGTAACTCTAAACTAGAGGGCGTAAATTGAATCTAACGCAATAAATTATTATGTATTTGCTAGTTTTTGGCATCCATCTTGCCAGCTTTCTTGTTAAATAATTACCCAACTAACAAATCACTTAGACTTAATTAGGTGATATGTTGATGACCAATTGTATAATAAACCCTCTTTTTCTTCTAGCTCATATTTTTTTTTGTCTTTACTTCAAACGAAACAAATTAAATATATTTTTAATTTATTATTAACACCCAATAATTGAATAACTGTCACGTCACGGAGGAAGTCTTTCTTAAAACTAGGCATGTAAATGAACCGAGCCGTTCGGTTGTTCGGCTCGTTTGGCTGGAGCTCGGCTCGAGCTCGGCTCGGTTAAATGGTTAATGAACCGAGATTGAACCATTTTTTTGTTCGAACTCGGTAAGTGACACCGTTTGTTTAAGGTGTTCAGCTCGTTAATGTTGTTCGTAAGTTAAACGAACCGAGCTTAAACAATTAAATATGTTCATTTAAATAAACAAACAAGCTCGACTCGTTCGCTAAGTTAAATGAACCGAGCTTGAACAATCCGATGCTCTGCTCGTTCAGCTCGTTTACAGCTCTACTTAAAACATGACGTGGAAGAATTGTTTTAGTAACTAAGTTACTGTCACCAAAGAAGTCTTTCTATCTATATAAGTTGATCATATCTCTGGCTGAGAGTCTCACTAAAAACAAGCTCTTTATCCTTTTGGATGGATGTATATATAATTGTCTGTCGCTCATCCTTTCTAGACCCAAGCGGTACCTTTTGCTGTTGTTGGCATATACTGGTTATGATTGTTGTTGTTGTTGATCATATCTTTGTGTGGTATATTTTTCCAGAGCAATGTAAACTTAAAACTAGAGTTCTCGTTTCATCCTTTTTGTGATGTTAGATAAGCTAAGATTCACAAGGATTTTGATAGTGATGTTAGATAAGCTAAGATTCACAAGGATTTTGATAGATATTGTTAGAAAAGTACGTTAAAGTACTTTACCGTGTGCTCCAAACTTATATAAAACATATATGAGGTTGTTTGGGAGATTGATGTGATGTTTGGAACACTTTAAACTTGAAATATGTCACTTGAATCGATCCATGTTTAGACTGGATCGAACCAAGTGAAAGCTAGAATAAAGTTCAGTGTTCTGGAGGACTTCGATCGATCCATGTAAGGGACATCGATCGATGTGTTGTGTTGCAAATCCGAAAGCATTCTGTCTAACATAGATCGATCATATCGATCGATCTATGTGACAACGATTGATCGATGTGATCGATCGATGTAAGGCGGAATGAAATTTGAAGCTTCTGTACAACTTTGATCGATCACATCGATCGATCGATGTACCAACGGACAGAACTTTTCACTTTGAATTGCAGCTTTTGGTCCAAGAATCATCTCCATTCACCTATGAATGGTAATCAACGGCCATAACTGGTAAAAAAACTGTTGAAATGAGTTTAAACCATGGCTTTTAACACAACCCAATGTCTATATATAGTAGATCTTGCTATCTTCAAAGATTACACAACATTCTTGCAAAATCTAAGAGAATTTTAGCAATCTTCTTCTACTACTATCTATTGTCTTTCTCTTCTACATCAAGTTCAATCTTCTTCTCTTAGAGCAAAGGAAAAGAAGAAAGCCGTTATATCTTGGGAATCATTAGTCTCGTTGTCTACCTTATTCGTTGGTAGAGGCTAAATTGCTTTAAGGACAGAGTTATCACGAAACTCGTCTCGACTTTTGTTTGATTATCTTCTTGCTTGTTTTCTATCAATTTCCTAACAGATTTGACTGTCCTGTGGCTGTCTCCTATTTGGTTTTTGAAAGATTTTGTGAAGGAAATACTAAATAGGCCTGCATTATAATAAAATCAAGAAGTTTATCACTGTTGAAGATAGGAATATTAGATTCGGATGCATTAATATTTGCGGAATAATATGTGCATAATTTTACTGATTGATGGATTTTTTCCCTGATGGGTCTATCGTGGATTCGTCTAATGAGTTTTTCGATTTTACAAAATTATAGGGTATTTCCGATGCATTAGGCTTCTGTGCTTGCGCAGGTTTAAGGGAGGAGCCAAATCGCTTCACAATCTGATGTACGCAGTCTTAACTTGCACTATGTACAAGAAACTGTTTCCACGATTTGAACCCGTGACCTCAATGTCATAAAACAGTAACGGTAACTTGCTGCAAATCACGTCCTCGACAAAACTATAGCCTGTGTGTTCTATTTGTTGAATTATATTTTGTACTTTGGATCTCTATGATGGTTTATCGTTCAATGCTTTTGGCTCATAAAGTAAGTTTGTTTCATTGGGAAGCACATTTTTTTAAATAATTAACCAAACAAATACTCTCTACCTTGAAATTATATTGTCTTAGTTTAGCTTGATCATAATTTACGAAAATCAAATTATTTTAGTCAGTATTTATATTCCATCTTAAGTTGGTTAATTGAGGTAAACTAGAAAAATTATGTAAGTATTCATTGAGGTAGTAATATGAAAACCTTGATACTAAGATGTTACTATTCTTAAAGAAAATAGACAATGTTTTAGAAAGAGCAAAATAGAAACTATGAGTATATATCCTTAATACAGAGTAGACAACAACAATATAATAATACATATCTAGTATATCTAACAACGTCAAAATCTATCCTTAAGGTCTGGAGACAGTAACGTCAAAAACTATCGTTAGGCTCTGGAGAAGGTGAGAGACAGACAAACAATATTCCATCTTAAACATAGTTGATGATTTCATTTTTTTTTTGTGACTTGAAATACATTATATTCATATATTTCATGCCATCTCGTTCTTTTTATTTGTTCGTAAGTATCCATGTCCAAACGTAATCTTCATCCGTAAACAAATATACATTTCTTTTGACATTCCTCTCCCCCCTCTTCTTTTTGAGATACTCTTTTACATTCTTTGGAGTATCCGGGATAGGATCCCCTCACCCCACGCATCACCGTACCACACGTGGCAGTATGGGTGGGTGGTGAGGCTAGATGCGGGTCATGCTCATCTAGCCTCACTACCCACCCATGCTGCCACGTGTCGCACGGTGACACATGGGATGAGGGAAAAGTGGGTGAGGTGATCCCATCTCCAAAATCCGTGATCAAAACTCTGGATCTCCATGATCTTCAAATTAAAAAACAGTAGCGAAAAATCTTGGTGATCTTCTATCTCCTATAGTATTTCATGTTTTAACTTGTTTAGTAAGATCACTAGCATCAAACTTTTACGATCCATAATTCTTTATTTTCTCTCGTGGGATATCTTTTCCCAAAAAAACTCACATATTTTAGTAAAACTAACCGTCGGTGGTCTCGATGGAAGTAAACTTTCTATTTTTTTGAATAGAGATATTGTTTGTCTGTCTCTAACACTCCTCACACCCTAACAATAGTTTTTAATGTCGTTCTCCTGGGTTAGATGATTTTAGTAAATAAACACGGTTATTATCTGATTAATCTATACTATCCTAAAGACAAAAATAAACAATCACTCTTATGCTCTCATATAATTTTTTTAAGTAAAAGTACCACGATCATTATCTGAGACAAAAATAAACAATCACTCTTATGCTCTCATATAAATAGAGTATCTATGAATTCGTCTGTGTTTACATATCTTATTGAATTCAGAAAATTTACCAACTTAAGAAAAAAAATCGAATAAAATGGCATCAGACATCGATAAGTATTACACGTACTTATATGATTGAGGAAGAGAGATGGAAAGATTTGTTGATACTTATAGAGAAAGTAGGCGAAAAAACCTAAGTAAACATCCTAGCAGCGATCGAATTCATTGGTAAAAATGACTTTGATTCTATATCGACTAATAACTCACGTTACAAAAATGTAAAAAATTTACTTTTTAAATACCATAGGTGTGAATACTAGACGACCTCTCCACCGTATAATGGAATAGAAATACCACATGTATGAACATTAGTCGACCTTTCAAAAGTTAATATATGTGAGGATGACTTCTCCACCGTATAATGGAATAGAAATACCACATGTATGAACATTAGACTAACCTTTCAAAATAACACGTGCGCATTAGACGTACTTATTGGATTCAGGAAGAGAGATGGAAAAAATTATTGATACTTATAGAGAAAAGTAGACAAAAAAACCTAAGTAAACAACGTAGCACTGATCGAATTCATTAGTAAAACAGATCTTGATTCTCTATCTACCAATAACTCAAGGTTACAAAAATGTAAGAAGTTTACACTTTAAAATACCATACGTGCAAGCACTAGACGACCTCTCTACCATATAATGGAATAGAAATACCATATGTATGAACATTAGACAACCTTTTAAAATAACATGTGTGAGGAAGACCTCTCCATCGTATAATGGAATAGAAATACTATACGTATAAACACTAGACGACTTCTAAATATGTGTGCGAAAGAGATTTAGTGACATGGGTGGGAGGAGGACGCGTCAGACGCGTCCCTGTAAAAGCAAAACAAAAAACCCTGCTAGAGTTAAACGAGTCCCCCCTATTAGATGCGTCTGCTGCGTCCCTCTTCCCACCGCGTCACCGAAACCGAACCCATATGTGTGAGCATGAACTATACAATATCAATCTGCCGAACCTACTCCATAGAAAAATTTTCAGCTTCGCATCACTCACCAAACGGATTTATGAGCAAAATTATGCAAAAGAGGCTGTTGCAAATCGAGATTGCTCCTGATGCCCATTTGATAACATCCCTGAAACATCTCTGAAGCTCCTCCAAATTCAATCAAAGCCAAATGCCTAAGAATTTCCTCAAAAGCTTCTTCTCCACAAGGAATTGCCAAAGGGCCTGTATTACTAAACCCATATTCTTCCTCAGCTTGAATTAGAAGCTTCTGGAACAATGGATGATTCAGGTGAGTTGTAGGGACCACGTATCTTTTGCAACTGGCGCCTACTGTTACTGTGATGTGGCCGGAAGGAACGTCTGGTAGTAATCTACGGGCCGCCGCCTTCTTCTGCCACCGGCGTAGCCTCTGGCGGAGGTGGACGATGTAGCGGATGTTGCTGCACCCTTCTGGCATTCTTGCATTTGTTCTTTGTGGAAGAAAGTTAGGAGGGAGAGTTTTGGAAGGAGGGTTGAATGCTGATCCAACCCCGTACACCTCCCTCTTCTTCTTATTCTGAGGGCCGACGGTCCGAACCGCATCCCAATAAGCGCGGTTCTTGTCGGCCTCTTCTCCCCTATGTGCGAGTAATCTGTTGTACTCGTCCTGAAATGAGAATAAGAATTGTTAGGGTTTAGGGTTTAGCAATAAAACAAACTAAGGAAAAAAACAAATGATATCGTAGTCTACTTACACTGATGTCGCGGACCTTCGCCGTGATCCAGTCCTCCGTCCCCTCGGAGGCTTTCTTCCGATGCGTCTTGTAGAAGAGATCGTAGGAGGCTGGCCACTCCCCCGTCTCCTCGTGCTGAAAGAATGAAATAAAATATGTTAGTGAAATCCAGAATTTTAAAAATTTCGGCATGACCTATTCGTTTATCGGAGGTATCCCGGCCTTAAAGGTCTCTCCGTCAAAGCAAAAATAAAAAGAAAAAGGCAAATGAACACATATACTACTTAAATTAACCATATATGAATACCAAAAAAACAACAGCGCAACATAAGAAATCAATGAATATAAATAATCCACTTAAGTCAATGAATGTAAATAATCCACTTAAGTCAATGAATCTAAATAATCCAATGAAATCAATGAATCTAAATAATCCAGAAGTGTATATGAGTGCGCCCCCTGGTTTTTCAGAAGAATTTGCAGAGAATGAGGTATGTAGACTAAGACGATCATTGTATGGGCTTAAACAATCCTCAAGGGCTTGGTTTGGAAGATTCACTGTGTTTATGAAGAAACAAGGGTACAAGCAAAGTAATGCTGATCATACACTGTTCATAAAGAGGAAAGGACCGAAAGTGACATGCTTAATAATCTATGTAGATGATATGATTATTACAGGTGATGATACTGAAGAAATAGCTGGGTTGAAACAACAATTGTTCTCGGAGTTTGAAATGAAGGATCTGGGAGACCTGAGATACTTCTTAGGTATTGAAGTGCAACGCTCGGACGATGGGGTCTTTATATCACAGCAGAAGTATATTCTAGACTTGCTTGCTGAAGTGGGGATGATGGATTGTAAGCCAGCTGGAGCCCCAATGTTGGTAAACTAAAAGCTAGATTTTGAGGAAGGAAAACCTGGTACAGATCAAGGGCAGTATCAACGACTCGTTGGAAAACTAATTTACTTGGCACATACTCGTCCAGATATATCGTTTGCAGTGGGTCGTGTGAGCCAGTTTATGCATCGTCCGCAGAATCATCATATGGAGGCAGTGATGAAGATTATTCGATACTTAAAAGGGACAGTCGGACGTGGGATTTGTTTTCAAAATAATGATAATTTGGATATTAAGGTATTCACTGACGCGGATTGGGCAGGCAGTGTGGTTGATCGTCGGTCTACGTCCGGGTATTTTGCCCTTGTTGGAGGTAATTTAGTCACGTGGAGGAGCAAAAAACAGAAAGTAGTGGCCCTGTCTAGCGCAGAAGCTGAATTTAGAGGCATTGCTAAGGGAGTTATGGAGGTTCTATGGCTAAGAAAGTTGTTAAGTGATTTAGGTGTTGGAGTTCCATTGCCCGCTAAATTGATGTGTGACAATAAGGCGTCTATCAATATTTCTGAAAATTCAGTGCAACATGATCAGACGAAGCACATTGAGGTAGACCGTCATTTTATCAAGGAGAAGATTGAAGATAAGATTATTGAATTGCCATTTGTACCATCAGAAGATCAGTTAGCGGACATCTTAACAAAAGCCGTTGCTGGAAGGGCGTTTGACGAGACATTGAGCAAGTTGGGCATTGTTGATTCCCCTGCTCAACTTGAGGGGGAGTGTTAGGAAAGTAAAATATTCCATGAGTAAATGCGTACCATAATAGATTGTAACGGATATTTTGTAAATCATTGAGTGATTGTAGAAGAGTAATTATAGGGATTGGGTTTAATTATCTTACCATGTATAAGTTTAGACATGTGTATAAACAGAGGTTGTAACCAAGCTTATTTCGTATGAATGAATAACAGAAAACATTCATCTCCATTCTTGCTTTTACTCTATGTCTTTTATCACCCACTTCTTTTTGAGAATCTCTTTTACATTCTTTGGAGTATCTGGGATATGATCTTCTCACCCCAAACCATTCACCCCACGCGTCACCGTGCAACACGTGGCAGCAAGGGTGGGTGATGAGGCTCGATGCGGGTCACCTTCATCTAGCCTCACCACCCACCCCTGCTGCCATGTGTCGCGCAATGACGCATGGGGTGAGAGAAAAGTGGGTGAGGTGATCTCATCCCCAAAATCCGTGATCAAAACTCTGGATCTCCATGATCTTCAAACTAAACAACAGTAGCGAAAAATCTTGGTGATCTTCTATCTCCTATAGTATTTCATGTTTTAACTTGTTTAGTAAGATCACTAGCATCAAACTTTTACTATCCATAATTCTTTATTTTCTCTCACAGGACATCTTTTCCCAAAAAAAAACTCACATATTTTAGTAAAACTAACCGTCGGTTGTCTCGCTGGAAGTAAACTTTCTATTTTTTTGAATAGAGATATTGTTTGTCTGTCTCTAACACTCCTCACACCCTAGCGATAGCTTTTAATGTCGTTCTCCTGGGTTAGATGATTTTAGTAAATAAACACGGTTATTATCTGATTAATCTATACTATCCTAAAGACAAAAATAAACAATCACTCTTATGCTCTCATATAATTTTTTTAAGTAAAAGTACCACGATCATTATCTGAGACAAAAATAAACAATCACTCTTATGCTCTCATATAAATAGAGTATCTATGAATTCGTCTGTGTTTACATATCTTATTGAATTCAGAAAATTTACCAACTTAAGAAAAAAATCGAATAAAATGGCATCAGACATCGATAAGTATTACACGTACTTATATGATTGAGGAAGAGAGATGGAAAGATTTGTTGATACTTCTTGAGAAAGTAGGCGAAAAACCTAAGTAAACATCCTAGCAGCGATCGAATTCATTGGTAAAAATGACTTTGATTCTATATCGACTAATAACTCACGTTACAAAAAATGTAAAAAATTTACTTTTTAAAATACCATAGGTGTGAATACTAGACGACCTCTCCACCGTATAATGGAATATAAATACCACATGTATGAACATTAGACGACCTTTCAAAAGTTAATATATGCGAGGATGACTTCTCCACCGTATAATGGAATAGAAATACCACATGTATGAACATTAGACTAACCTTTCAAAATAACACATATGTGTTAGGTCCCTTAGAACACACTAGAAGGGGGGGTTGAATAGTGTGTTCACCAAGTATGGATATTTTGTGGCTATTTTTCGTTTTAGAGTGCAACCGATACTTGGATGTGTTCTTTTGAAAGATAAAAACTTGAAAGACAAGAAAGAACACGATTATGTATAGAGGTTCAAGTCAAGAGACTCTACTCCTCTACCTTCTTGGTGTTTCACAAGAAGGATTTTGAAATGGGGATTGTTATTTCTTTTTGGGGGAAACAACAATCAAAAACGAAATCAAGAAAATACAAACTAGGCACCTTGCCTAGACAACAACCAAGAGATCTAACACTTTGAAGTCTTGCCTCCAAAGATCTTCTTTGCCCTCAAAGAAATCTTGTAGGGAGAATAGTGCACCACACACTATCAACAAACCCTTCAAAGTTTAGAAATCTTAAACAAGGAGCACCCTTGCTCCTTGACCAACAGTCTACCAAATCTCTCACAGAGAATCTCACCAAGAAGAAGACTCTTCTTCTTACAATAAACACTCTCAACAATAAAGTAAAAGTATACAAAGATTTACAACTATTTTGAGAGATTGAGCTTGAGAGCACTTGAGAGCTTGTGAAGTAGAAAGTTGAAGAAGAAGAATGAACAAAACCCTTCTTTTATCAACCTTCAAACATCTTCCCGTTTGAAACCTTCTGCCCAGCCAATAATGGGATTTGGCATCTTGTGAAGGTACTGCAGCATTCTTGGGAAACAATTTTTGGCATGTAGCAGCCATTAGAAGAAGATTCAAAAACCTTGGCCAAGAATGGAAACCTGATAACTCTGAGTGTGAGAGAAGACCTGCTGAAACAACACTAAAAGAGGAGGGTACAAAGAGTCAACTGGTTAGAAAATGAAGCAAAAAGACATTTGTACCGTTGAGCACATGAAGCGCCTAATCTGTTTAAAACATAAGCGTTCAAAGTAGGATGAAGCGCTTAATGTGAAAGTGAACATGCGTTCGAAGTCACATTAAGCGCCTAATGTTGGCAACTGAATGCGTTCGAAGTGACATGAAGCGCCTCAAGTAGCACTTCATGCTAGTTCGAACTGAAACTGACATTTTCTCAGAATCAGACTTGGGAAAGCGTGTTAATTCAGAGAAAAGTACTTTTTGACTTGGTGGAACACTTGAAGCGCTTAAAGTAGCGTTCGAAGTATTCGTACATTTCATCAAGGCACATGAAGCGCTTGATGTAAGCGTTCGAAGTGCCCTGACTTTCATACACTTCACATGAAGCGCCTGAACCAGGCGTTCGAAGTGCACGCACATCCAGACACCTCACATAAAGCGCCTAAAGCAGGCGTTCGAAGTGTACTAGACTTCACCAAGGTACATTAAGCGCCTGAAGTGAGAGTTCAAAGTGTACAACTTCAACCCATCAACTTGAAGCGCCTAATCTAACAAATTCAAGTACCAACCTTGTGCAAATCATCAAAACCAAATCATATTCTAACATTCTCCCTCTTTTTGATGATTTCACAATATGCATCATTTTAATATACTCCCCCTTGGCAAATGCTCCCCCTCACAAAGTGCATTAAACTTTTTCAAGAAAAGTACCATATAATCCCAAAATAAATTTACTTAATAGAAAACACTGATACTTACATCAATCAAGAAGAAAGTAAATTCAAATTACATTCAGAAACGGAAAAGTGTTTTTAGGCAGCGCAAAACAAAATGAAAATATCAGAAGGAAACGAAAGAATCAGAACCCAACTACAATCCACCACCAGATCCAGCACCACTTCCACCAGGATGCTGTAAATCACCAAAATTGAAAGGACTTGACGCATACTCCGCAAAACCACTCATTGGTTGGCTACTTCCACCAGCACCACTTCCACTAGCACCACCAGCTCCACCAGCACCACTAGCAGTTCCTGTATCTCCGGCAGCAGCAGCGGTGTCTCCCCCTAAATCATCAAAATCAGAGGGAAAGGATGTCCACGGCATTTGCTGGAGAATAACATCCTTAAGAACTCCAAAGCGATATTCATGACGCGCATTTCTAAGCTGAAGGTGCTGAACAGATTGTTCCAAAGATTGAATTTGAGCGCGCAGCTGGTCAACGGTACTTGATTCAACATTTTCTTGAGGCTCAGCTTCAGCCTCATCATCAAGACCGGGAATGTTCGTGGCTTTACGTTTTTGGGAGTCGATGGCTTGAACAATGTTGTAATTACTGTAATAGTCCGTGTTCGCCACCGAGGTGAGTTCATTATCAGGAATGACAATACCTTTGGACTTGAGAAGAATGGTGATGAGATTGGCAAAGGGTAAGGCCTTGGAAGCTTTCCGAAGAGCAGAAAAACATGACCTCAACCATAATCCAGGCAAAATTGAGTTGGGTTTGATTTTTGATGCGGTAAGTGACGTAGAAATCCATGTTGCTTGGATTTCTTGTCGACTTACCATTCACACAGTAAGTGACAATGGCTAACAAGATGCGATCAATGAGAGCCATGTTCTGAGTCTTTCGGGAAGGAAAGAACCCCAGATCAAACTTCACATCTTGTTCGGGAATTCCGTATTTACTGCTCCAGTCAAATACGGAAAAGTCACTTAGGCCTTCGTTTCGGATGCGGAGAATTTCACAGATTTCGGGAATAGAGAAACTGAGGGACGTACCATCAACAACAGTGTTGAGCAAGAAGGATTGAGATTCAGTTTGTGGAGTAATCCACAGATTTGCATAAAACATCCGGGTGTACTCCCGGGAGAAACTGCGCATGTCAAGCCTGGACCAGAGGGAGGTCCAACCTTGAAAATCGAGCAACGACACGATTTGATCCATGTGAGTCTCGGACAAATCACTGAGACTCAGGAGTTTGAGGGGAACAACAGGGCGATTGTTCGTGTGCCATTCTTCAACGAGCAGACTTGAGTACAGTGACAGGTGTACTCCTTTGTCAATTGGGCGAGGAGATTTCTTGATATCATTATCAAACTTCTTCAACCAAGGGAAGTTGTCCTTGGTCAGCCCTTCTCGGGTAGTCTTGAGTTCTTCGGGTTCCGTAGTCCCGAGTCCAGCAGTTTTCTTAGTCCTATGATTGCGTGGGCGTTTTGAAGGTCCTGCAGAGGCCATTTTTAGGGAAAGGAGTGAAAGAGTTCTGGAAGATTGAATGGAGATGAAAGCTTGATTGAATGGGGGTGAAAGCTGGGAGAGAGAATTTATAGTGGGAGATGAAGAAGATGAAGAGATGGAGGAAGTAATGGATAGTTAGAGAGTGGAGAAGTGGAGGAGAGAAAGGAGGAAGGTGAAATGAATTTTGGGAAAATGGGGAAGGGAAGAGGGAGGTCGTGGGAAAGAGGGAGAGAGAAAAACTGGCGGCAGGAGTTTGATGGTCATTGAATGGCGCGAAACTGAAGAGACGGCGGAAATGTCAGTGAAGAATTAGGGTTGAAGCGCCTCAAGTGACTTCGAACGGCTTCATGCAAACGGATGAAGCGCTTGAAGTAACTTTGAACGAGTGAGGAAATTCAGATGAAGCGCTTAAAATCACATCGAACGCGTGAACATACTCGGATAAAGCGCTTGATGTCACTTTGAACAAGTGACATCCTTAACATCAAGCGCTTGATGTGATATCGAACGCCTAAGCAATCTAAGATGAAGCGCTTCATGTCTACTGATGTTGAAAATTTTTGAAATTTTCATGCTCAAAACTCAAGATGGTTTTGTCAACCCATATTGAGCAACCCCAACCTATTTCTTATAGATAAGAATACATCACTAGGCAAGGGTTTCGTGAAAATGTCCGCAAGTTGGTCATGTGTAGGAACAAATTCTACACATACCAAGTTCTTTTGTACACAATCACGGATGAAATGATACCTCACTTCAATGTGCTTGGTCCGACTATGTTGGACGGGGTTTTGTGCAATATTTATGGCGGACGTGTTATCACACAAAATTGGCACCTTTGAGAAGTGAATGTTATAATCATTTAACGTGTTAGTCATCCATAACAATTGTGCACAACACGAGGCGGCCGACACATATTCGGATTCCGCCGTAGAGAGAGACACACTGTTTTGTTTCTTGGAGTACCAAGAAACGAGACAATCTCCAAGAAACTGACAAGTTCCGGAGGTGCTCTTTCTATCAACTAGACTCCCCGCATAATCGGAGTCACAATAACCTCTTAAATCAAAACATGCATTCTTAGGATAAAATAAACCAAATTTCAAAGTACTTCTAAGGTATCTAAGGATGCGTTTTACCGCAATAAAATGCATCTCCCTAGGATCACTTTGAAATCTAGCACATAAGCATACCGCATGTAAAATATCGGGTCTACTAGCCGTTAAGTAAAGTAGACTACCTATAATGCCACGATACAAGGTTACCTCGACATGTTTTCCCTTTTCATCCTTGTCAAGCTTTGCACTTGTGCTCATTGGAGTGTTCACCTCTCTTCCTTCACCAAAATTGTACTTTTTGAGCAAGTCTCTTGTGTATTTGGCTTGGGAAATGTACACACCATCTTTGGTTTGCTTGATTTGTAATCCAAGGAAATAGTTTAGCTCCCCCATCATGCTCATCTCGAACTCACCTTGCATAAGACTAGCAAATTGCTCACAAAGACAATTGTTAGTAGCACCAAAAATAATATCATCAACATATACTTGAACAATTAAATGATTCCTACCTTGTTCTTTTATGAACAAAGTAGTGTCAACTTTACCTCTTGAAAAACCATTATTAAGAAGAAAAGTACTTAACCTCTCGTACCAAGCTCTTGGAGCTTGTTTGAGGCCGTAAAGAGCCTTTTTAAGTTTGAAGACATGATGTGGTGAATCATGACATTCAAACCCGGGAGGTTGTGCAACATACACTTCCTCTTGAATAACACCATTCAAGAACGCGGATTTAACATCCATTTGGTAAAGTGTAAAATCTCTATAACAAGCATATGCTAATAACATTCTAATAGCTTCAAGTCGTGCTACGGGTGCAAATGTCTCATCAAAATCAATACCTTCTTCTTGACGATATCCTTGAGCAACTAACCTAGCCTTGTTTCTAGTGACATTACCTTGATCATCCATCTTGTTACGAAAGACCCATTTCGTACCAATAATAGGATGATCGTTTGGTTTGGGAACTAACTCCCAAACATCACTTCTTTCAAATTGGTTTAATTCTTCTTGCATAGCCAAGATCCAATTTTCATCAAGAAGTGCTTCTTTAATATTTTTAGGCTCTATAAGAGAGACAAATGCATTCTCTCTATATTGCCTTCGTGTGGTGATACCTCTATTTAAATCACCTATGACTAACTCTTGAGGGTGAGAACTTTTGTGCTTAAATGATCTAGGAAGATTGGATACATCACCTCCAACTTCCTCTTGATCATGTTCCGGAAGAGATGAACCTTCATTATCATCATGAACCTCATGTTCCGGAATTTTTGATGCATTTTCTACATTTTGTGAATCAACATGAGTAGAGGAGACACTTCTACGTGGCTCACTAAGTTCATTTACACAAGGTGGAGGAGTGCCTTCGAGAGGTTCAACTCTCAAGTCAACGAAGATGTTTCCATTTGGAGGATCATCAACGATTTCTCGTTGAGGAACAACCATAGGAACATCCTCAAAAATTTCTTCTTGAGGAGTCACATCTTCATCCTCTACACAATCCTCATTAAGTTTAGGTTCATCACTAAGTGACTCATTAAACTTAACATGGATTGATTCTTCCACCTTTTGACTCCTTTTGTTGAAAATACGAAATGCTTTACTATTTGAGGCATAACCTAAAAAGATACCTTCATCCGCTTTGAGGTCAAGTTTGTCCAAAGTATCTTTGGTATTAAGTATAAAACACTTGCAACCAAAGACTTTGAAATACCCAATGTTGGGAACTTTTCCATTCCAAAGCTCATAAGGTGTCACATTTAGGTATGGTCTCAAATAGACACGATTGATCACATGGCAAGCGGCATTAACCGCTTCGGCCCAAAAATACTTGGGCAATCCGAACTCGTTTAACATTGCTCTACACATTTCTTGTAGAGTTCTATTTTTCCGTTTGGCCACACCATTTTGTTGAGGAGTTCTAGGTGCCGAAAGGTCATGAGAGTATCCTTTGGACACACAAAACCTTTCGAAATCACCATCGAACTCACCACCACGATCACTACGGATGGTTTTGATGGTGTCACCCACATGATTTTCCAATCGTTTACTTAGACTTATAAACTCACTACATGCATCACTTTTCTTAGCAAGAAACATCACCCACGTATAACGAGTATAGTCATCTACAACCACGAAGGTGTAATGTTTGCCACCCAAGCTTCTTGTTCCAACATCCCCATACAAATCCATGTGAAGCAATTGTAGGGGCTTGGAGGTGGAAATATTTGTCTTGGGTTTGAAACTTGTTTTCACAAGTTTCGCCTTTTGACAAGTGTCACATAAGTCATTGTTTTCAAAACTCATTTTTGGAAGGCCTCGGACTTTATCATTTTCGCAAATAAATTTAAATGTTTTGAAACATACATGTCCGAGACGTCTATGCCATAGTTGCGTCAAATCATTCTTAGCAACTAGACACGATACATTTTGAGAAACCAAATCATTGATGCTAACTTTGTAAATATTTTTGAAACGCAAAGCCTCAAATAAAATCTTTTCTTCCTTTTTCACGACACACTTTGTTTTCAAAAACGTTACCTCATAATTAGCATCACAAAGTTGACTGACACTTATCAAGTTAAACTTAAGACCTACAACATATAAGACATCACTTAGAGAGAAGGAATCGTTACCCACAATACCATGTCCTTTGATTTGGCCTTTGCTACCGCCAAAGTGGACAACTCCTCCGTCTTGCATAGTGAGTCTATGGAAGAGACGTTTGTCTCCCGTCATATGGTTGGAACACCCACTGTCCACGACCCATTTGACCTTCTTGTCTTCGCTTTCTCCATTGAGTGCTAGGGCCTACAAAAGAACCATATGAAGTTGGTACCCTTTTTATTTTGGGTCCTTGAAGGTTAGTTACCTTCATCTCGCCTTTCGGCACCCACACAAGATTCTTATTATTCTTAGCTCTACATACTCTTTCTACATGACCTTTCCTATTGCAATAAAAACATGTAGGAGTATGCTTGTGTGTTGGTGCATGCTTGTGCAAATGTTTGTGCATTGGCACATGTCGTGTTTCCTTCTTAGGAACCACCTTCTTTGGGATAGTAGAAGGTTTTTGTTTCACAACATGGACCAAAGGTTGTGATACCTTTGGTGCATTAGCCTTTGGTTTAGGCATGTGCCTTTGCTTCTTCAAGGAGGTTTTAGACTCCTTGATCACTTGTGTTTGTTCCTTTTTGTTTCCCTTCTTAGATGCATACATGACACTAGGTTTGACTTTCATACTTGGTCTAGATGCATCTTTATTCTTTATCTCTTTAGCACCTACCCTTGAATCATTTTTCTTATCCTCAAGGGCTTGAGCACATGATTTCATCAAATCATGTTTCTCTTCAAGTGCAATCACATGCATTGTTAAAAATATGTCATGCTCAAGTTGCAATGCAATGTGATTCTCTAACGTGTCATTGTACTCATTTATGCATGCTCTAAACTCTTTCTTGACACGTTGATATTTTAAATCAAGGAGATCATTTTCTTGTATTAAATCATCTCGTTCATCAATAAATTTATAATGAGATGAAATGTTGCATACCTCCTTGTCATCGTCGATGGCCATTAGTGCAAAGAACTCCTTGTCAAGATCATCTTCCACCACCCCCGTGAGTGCAAGATCATCCCTATCGCCATTGTCGCTTTCGGATCCGGAAAGAAAACTCTCCCAATGGGCTACCTCCGCTTGCAAGGCCTTCTTCCTTTGGTAGATGGCCTTCTTGTCTTTGAGTTGCGGCTCTTTCACCCGACAATCCTTCATGAAATGACCAAGCTTCCCACATTTGTAGCATTTATTCTCTTGGTCCTTCACCTTGTCCTTGGGGTATCTTTCCTTGACGAATCTCCTTGCTTCGTCACCATTTTTTCTTGCAATACGTCGGAATCTTTTGACAAGAAGTCCGACTTCATCATCCGAGTCCTCCGACTCTACGACCAACGCCTTTGAGGATTGGCGAATAGGATCATTCTTTTCTTGTGCATCTAAATGAATCTCATAAGTGATGAGATTCCCGTATAACTCGTCCAAGGTGATTGTTTCAAGATCCTTGGACTCCTCGATGGCCGTCACTTTTGCATTCCATTCTCTTCCTAAACTGTTTAGGAAGCAATGGTTTAAATCTTCTTGTTCTATCTTCTTGCCAACCGCTTTGAGAAGGTTGACAAGTTTGGTGAACCTTTGGATGGACTCTTCAATCTTTTCACCTTTGGGGACAGTGAAGTTGTAAAATTGTTTTATCAACTGTCTCCTTTTGGCCTTTCTTACTTGAGAAGTTCCTTCGTGGATCATCTCAAGCTTTGTCCAAGCTTCATGTGCGGATTGGACACCTTGAATCTGAGCTCTCTCATTTGTGGAAAGAGAGCTATTTAAAATAGCAAGAGCCTTGCTATTTATGGCCAACTGGAACTCCTCCTCCGGGGAAGGATCATCAATATCAATGGGAATCATAGATCCTTTTGAGACCTCAACCCATATTCTGTGAGAACAAGAACGCAAGTACGTTTCCATGTTTGACTTCCACAGTGGGTAGTTCAAAGGGTCAAACATGGGAACTTTAACATGAACATTTGAGATAGAAGGGAATAGGGTTTCCTGCCTCCTTCTTCTGGAAATATCAGCAGTAGGAGAACTCACATCCTCATCAACAGAGGCCTGCCTCCTTCTTCTGGAGGTTTCAGCAGTAGGAGAACCCAAATCATCAAAAACAAAGGGATCCATACTAGAAATGATCAAATCTTGTATTTGGACTCAAATAAGCAAGATGAGGCTCTGATACCAATTGTTAGGTCCCTTAGAACACACTAGAAGGGAGGGGGGGGTTGAATAGTGTGTTCACCAAGTATGGATATTTTGTGGCTATTTTTCGTTTTAGAGTGCAACCGATACTTGGATGTGTTCTTTTGAAAGATAAAAACTTGAAAGACAAGAAAGAACACGATTATGTATAGAGGTTCAAGTCAAGAGACTCTACTCCTCTACCTTCTTGGTGTTTCACAAGAAGGATTTTGAAATGGGGATTGTTATTTCTTTTTGGGGGAAACAACAATCAAAAACGAAATCAAGAAAATACAAACTAGGCACCTTGCCTAGACAACAACCAAGAGATCTAACACTTTGAAGTCTTGCCTCCAAAGATCTTCTTTGCCCTCAAAGAAATCTTGTAGGGAGAATAGTGCACCACACACTATCAACAAACCCTTCAAAGTTTAGAAATCTTAAACAAGGAGCACCCTTGCTCCTTGACCAACAGTCTACCAAATCTCTCACAGAGAATCTCACCAAGAAGAAGACTCTTCTTCTTACAATAAACACTCTCAACAATAAAGTAAAAGTATACAAAGATTTACAACTATTTTGAGAGATTGAGCTTGAGAGCACTTGAGAGCTTGTGAAGTAGAAAGTTGAAGAAGAAGAATGAACAAAACCCTTCTTTTATCAACCTTCAAACATCTTCCCGTTTGAAACCTTCTGCCCAGCCAATAATGGGATTTGGCATCTTGTGAAGGTACTGCAGCATTCTTGGGAAACAATTTTTGGCATGTAGCAGCCATTAGAAGAAGATTCAAAAACCTTGGCCAAGAATGGAAACCTGATAACTCTGAGTGTGAGAGAAGACCTGCTGAAACAACACTAAAAGAGGAGGGTACAAAGAGTCAACTGGTTAGAAAATGAAGCAAAAAGACATTTGTACCGTTGAGCACATGAAGCGCCTAATCTGTTTAAAACATAAGCGTTCAAAGTAGGATGAAGCGCTTAATGTGAAAGTGAACATGCGTTCGAAGTCACATTAAGCGCCTAATGTTGGCAACTGAATGCGTTCGAAGTGACATGAAGCGCCTCAAGTAGCACTTCATGCTAGTTCGAACTGAAACTGACATTTTCTCAGAATCAGACTTGGGAAAGCGTGTTAATTCAGAGAAAAGTACTTTTTGACTTGGTGGAACACTTGAAGCGCTTAAAGTAGCGTTCGAAGTGTTCGTACATTTCATCAAGGCACATGAAGCGCTTGATGTAAGCGTTCGAAGTGCCCTGACTTTCATACACTTCACATGAAGCGCCTGAACCAGGCGTTCGAAGTGCACGCACATCCAGACACCTCACATAAAGCGCCTAAAGCAGGCGTTCGAAGTGTACTGGACTTCACCAAGGTACATTAAGCGCCTGAAGTGAGAGTTCAAAGTGTACAACTTCAACCCATCAACTTGAAGCGCCTAATCTAACAAATTCAAGTACCAACCTTGTGCAAATCATCAAAACCAAATCATATTCTAACAATATGTGCGCATTAGACGTACTTAATTATTGGATTCAGGAAGAGAGATGGAAAAAATTATTGATACTTATAGAGAAAAGTAGACAAAAAAAACCTAAGTAAAGTAAACAACGTAGCACTGATCGAATTCATTAGTAAAACAGATCTTGATTCTCTATCTACCAATAACTCAGGTTACAAAAATGTAAGAAGTTTACACTTTAAAATACCATACGTGCAAGCACTAGACGACCTCTCTACCATATAATGAAATAGAAATACCACATGTATGAACATTAGACGACCTTCCAAAATAACACATGTGTGAGGAAGACCTCCCTACCGTATAATGGAATAGAAATACCATACGTATAAACATTAGACGACTTTTAAAATACTATATGTGTGCAAAAGAGATTCAGTGACGCGGGTGGGACGGGGACGTGTCAGACGCGTCCAATAGAGGCTGACACGTGGCTCTCCTTGTGAAAAGCAAAAAAAAAAAAGCCCTGTTATAGTTACACGTGTCCCTCCTATTAGGCGTGTCTCACGCGTCCCCCCACCGCGTCACCGAAACCGGACCCATATGTGTGAGCATGAACTATACAATATCAATCTGCCGAACCTACTCCATAGAAAAATTTTCAGCTGCGCATCACTCACCAAACGGATTTATGAGCAAAATTATGCAAAAGAGGCTGTTGCAAATCGAGATTGCTCCTGATGCCCATCTGATAACATCCCTGAACCATCTCTGAAGCTCCTCCAAATTCAATCAAAGCCAAATGCCTAAGAATTTCCTCAAAAGCTTCTTCTCCACAAGGAATTGCCAAAGGGCCTGTATTAGTAAACCCATATTCTTCCTCAGCTTGAATCAGAAGCTTCTGGAACAATGGATGATTCAGGTGAGTTGTAGGGACCACGTATCTTTTGCAACTGGCGCCTACTGTTACTGTGATGTGGCCGGAAGGAACGTCCGGTAGTAATCTACGGGCCGCCGCCTTCTTCTGCCACCGGCGTAGCCTCTGGCGGAGGTGGACGATGTAGCGGATGTTGCTGCACCCTTCAGGCATTCTTGTATTTGTTCTTTGTGGAAGAAAGTTAGGAGGGTTGACTGGTTCTTCAGAAGTGTTGTTGAATGGAGAAGTTGTGGTACGTGGAAATGGATTTTGTGAGTATATATATAGTTGAGTAAACAACAACAAGTATACTTACTATATCTCAACGACAACAATAGTTGAGGAAGTGTAGGTTCATATCGTCTTATGTGCTATCTAACAATTGTCTCATTTATCGTACTTTACACGGAAAAATAAAGAAGATAAGAATTAAGAATACATGACTTGAATGGTCTAATGGTCATACATATAATATTGAGAAGACATATCATTTTCTGTTCTACTCTTAGCGATAACTTTTGGTGTCGTTGGGATATACTGAGTATGATTATTGTTGTTTTATCATTTTCTGTTCTACCAATGAAGTTCTGATCTATAAGTAAGAATGTTTGATTGAGAAGTTTCTACGATTGAAAAAATAAGGATTTAATGCACCGAAAACTCTACACTGGGGCTCTCATCGTTGAAACATATCATCCAATTTATATTTAAACTGTATCAAAAGGTCTCCATACATGTTAGACGGGTTTACATTTTATTGAGTTTGGAAAGGATTTGTAATCATTCAAGTTAGTTCTAATTTACAAGGTTTTTTTTTTCTTTTATAGGAAAAAATTATACTCCTAACGGCTGTATTTTACTACTTGGACAGTGATCACTGTTCATTTACAGTAATTTTTAACATTTAGGGTAACGGCTAGTTATCTGTTCTACTTAGCTATGTACAGTAAAATAATTCTAAGTTACAATATTTACATGATTAAGTATGACATCTCAGCCTTAGCGTTGCTGCTTTGTTTGTGCTTCACCTCGGCACTTCGGCTCAACACTTCTTCACTTTGGTTCTGTCTTCAGTTCTTCTCCACTTCAGTCCGTCTGTCTTCTACAGCTAAGTCTGTCCTTATTTTGTCCTTAACTCCTCAGTTTAGCTTTATTGTCCAAGTCAGCTCGGTTGACTGACTTGGTCTCCATGTCTTTGTTCATGCATCACTCTTTGTTCAGTTCGGCCATCCTTAGCTCGCTCGGCTGGACTTATTTCTATACTTTTAGATAAGTGTGAAAGTAAGAAGAACTTATCTATTAACCAAGAATACAAGATTTTGAACAACAACAACATTACCCATTGACTTAGAAGCTCCCACTTATGACGAGGTATGTGTGGTCGGATGTACGCAATCATACCCGTGTGTTATAAACACACAGAGGTTGTTTTCCGATAAACATAATGATGCGTCAAACTCAAACTCAATCTATGTGTTTAGAACCTTATAAAAAAGAAAATTAACAAGATTTACGAAGATCGATCAAACTCAATCTATTACAGTTGAAACAATTTTGAGACCACTCTATAAACACCAAATCTACACGCAAAGCATATGCCTTTTAATAGTTTTGATCGAAAAGGCACCAAACAATGAAAATAAAATGATCAAATGTGAGATTCTCTCTCTTTGTTTTGTACTCCGTCCCATAATCTTAGTCATGCATTCTTTCCTAGAATATTTTAAAACATCATTTACCTTTTAAAAATATTTACATTATGTTTAGTTTCAAAATATCTTTCTAAACAACTAATAAAGTTAATGCATCATTAAATGTAAAAAATAAATAAATAGATAAAGTGTAAAATTGGAAGATTAAAAAAAGATTTAATGACTAAATAATATATTAAATAATGTCTTCTTAATAACAATTATTTCTGGTATCAGACTAAAAATTTCAGACCGAGCAAGCATAACTGAAAACATCCATGTCATGAAGAAAAACGATAAATTTTACCGTCGTTAGGATATACTGGACATGATTGATTCGTTGAATGTCATGCAGCAAATCTAACTTTGCAAACCAGCATATATGTGGGGAAATCTACTCATAATGACACCGGCAATCAGTATAAGAGTTATTTTAGCTTTTGCAAGAACCGGAACTTGTCATTTATCGTTCTAGACTATCTTTATAAGCATGGTGTTTTACGATCCTGCGTTTGTATAGGGTCTTGGAAAGAGCTGAATTGTTTTGCGATATGATATATACAATCTTATCTTATATTTTGTACGAAAGACTATTTCTGCGGCTCTAACACATGGCCTCCAAATCACAAAACAATGTTATCAGTTGCTCCAGGTTGACCCTATTAAAGGAGACAAAACAACACCGTAAACTAGACGGTGTAAATTGATATAAACCAATTAACTATTAAATAATTGCACAACTAACAAATCACGGGTGTACTTCTTCAGTCTTTTAATTGCGTGGTTAGATTAAGGTGGTTGATGGCATTTATATAATAGGTGCCTTACTCTTCTGCTCTTTTATTATTATTTTATTTGTTGTCCTTTTGAGTTAGGGCCAAATTCTTTAAATGAGAAAAATTACGGATAAAGAAATTCATAAATTATTGTATAACACATCGTAATCCAATAACTAAGTTATGTCATAAATGAAGTCTTTCTTGGAACATATGGTGAGAGAAGTACAAGTCAACTCTCCTACTTAATCTACTTTCCCTAAGCTCTAATCCCTTTAGGTAAGAAAGAGACATATACTTTGGTCTTTATTACAGTATTTTAATATGGTTAGACATCCCTTGTGGTTTGAAATGTGACTACTGTAACCACAACAAGCATCGAAGTATATCTCAACGACAACAAAAGTTATCGTATGGTTTGGAGAGGGTGAGAGGCAGACAAACAATAACTACATCCCAAAGGATAGAGAGTTTGTTTTTAGTACGATCCCAGCTCTATATATACCTACATAGATATCACAATAATAGGAATATACACTAGTAAAAAGATTTTATTAAACATAAATAGAAAGCTTTCGATATTAAATGAGAATGTATAGCAACAAAAAGGAGTAGAACAGCGTCTCATGGAAAGGAACTGAATCAAATCGGTTGAATTCTGTGATGTTAAAGTTTCTCCTTGACTACTACCTTATCTTATATAACATTATGCAATATATACTAATCAAGTTATTTGAAAATACACATGATGCATCTCATAATAATATCTAAAGATGTGTTAAGAGATTCAGAGACGACTAGTTACTCTCACTGTCATATTCTCAGTCTAATATCAGAGGTATGATCGATAATACCTTAATGGTTTAATTACGAAAGAACATTAAACCTCGTAGTATGTGTAAATATCAGGAGACACGTATAAAATTAAAGCTTGCCTAGCATAAAATCTATCAAATATCTCAAATTATCATCATCTCAATACAAGATCCTCAAACGTAGACAACAAAAAGGTCCCATTATGGGTAGTGTATTCAAGATCATCACCTGATAAATATACAGACATAAAGGAGTAAACTCATGCATGCCCAGTAAAAAATAGGGATCCTTTAATAACTTTCATTATTTCTGTCCCCATACTATTTAATGGGTTGTCCCGAGTATCCTTCCAGCCGAAAGCCAGAAGACTAGTCCTCCGTCCCTGCAGTCAGCACACGAAGTGGTAGGAAACTGGCCAAATGGTTTTCTCTATTCACATGAGTGGGGATCGAACCCCCAACCACATGCTTAAAGGACGAGGTGCTGAACCAACACGCTAACCATGTTGGTTTCTGTCCCCATACTATTCACTAAGCATAAATATAACATCATTTACTTCAGTGTCATGAAATGATACATACATATACTCCATATAGCACAAGCCTTTATTTCCGTTTCATTCGGTTTTGTTCATAAAACCTTTTTCATTTCGTTTCATTCCTTTTCTTTAATACGTTATTTTAGTCGTACCTTCATCACAGAGCAGAACCTAATGGCTTATTTTTACTTTTTATTTTCTGTAAGCACTTTGGCCTTATTCTATACCACAAGGAGTCAACCTTGATATATGTTTATCCCGTTGAGACTCTTTTACTTCATTAACATCATCACAAATAGGCTAATTCAGCTTTCCACAAAAGATTGATCTAACCTTCTTATTTTTTATTTGTCTTTCAACCACATGATATACCATTTCTCTTTGGTGGATTCTTGGGTCATTATACGTGTAAGTTTATAGAGAAGATATATGATACATAAATATAACGTAAAACATAATCATGTAGAAGTTTAAAACATTATTTTTAACATACTTTTATCAAGCAATCATGAAGACATCGAACATCACCCATCAAAGGCATTACTTACAATAACATTCGTATTTTATCATCATATGATCTAATAAAACTTAACTCTAAGTCATACTTTAACATTCCAGATCTTTAGAACTCAAAATGAGGTTTCCAGATCACTTTGAATAACCTCAAACTGAGTTCGGGAGTTTGTTCTATGCTTAAAACAATATTGGATGGAGTAATACACATAAAATATGACACATGTACCTTGGTGTGCTGATTCAACCTACTTAGAGACGTATTTCTATTATTGTGTAATTTATACAGGTATCTCTAAATTTCTTATGATAGCAGATGATGTTTTTACAATTTTCCACCTCCAAGCATCTCTAAAACACATACTAAACATCTATATTCCATCCGAATCGAATCAACATCCTCAAATAACATCAAACAACCTTAATTTACTTACTACACATCATAAATTATCCCCAGTTCTTTGATAATCCAACCCAAGAAAATCATAATTCCTCCATTCATGTCAACAAGAAGGTAAAAACAAAAAAAAAAAAAAAACATTAAAGGACAACCATCCCTACCTTAAAACAATAGAATCTTCTCGAGGGTTCTTCAACCACAAGAACTTCACCTTTTTTCAAGTCAACCGACCCTAAATTTTTCAAAACAACAAAATTTTCTGATTTAGATCACCATTTTGTTCATAATTCTTACCATTAAAGTTGCAAGGTTTTTATTTTGTTCTTACCTTCTCGATACGATAGTTTTAAATTTGGATTCTGATTGAAAGAAACACCGTTAGATCTTTAATGATCGTTCTTAAGAGGCTTGATAGTTTATTCCGTATATGACATCGCCTTCTGCGTGTTGGGGAAGAATGACGATGCATGATTTTTCTTTTCTTTTTCCCTCACTTAGTAATTGAGAGATAATAACTTAATTGGGTCCTTTTAACTTTCTCTTTAAAAATAATTTTATGAGTCATCACACATACACTTAGCAGAAAAAAAAATAAAGAAAAAGAAGAGAGAAAGAAAGAAAGAAAAAACTAATTTCTCCTCCAATAAAAGGACGTACATGATTGTACGGCAACTTGTTGCTTAATAAACATAAAATTCATTATAAGACATTACAACAGACTATTGGTACCGACAAATTTCGGGGAAAAAGAGGTGTTTATGCGTTTGACACATCAGAATGTTGTCTTAGTTTGTTAACTTTTTGATAAAATCATATTATATATTTAAAACGTATACTAAACATACGGTTCTTATTAAATCGCTTTCTATCACAATCTTACCTTGCACTATCAATTCTACTAACGGTTGACTTGTTCTTTTTATAGACTCAGATCATATCTCGTTTAGACATACTTAGCTGTGTTTTTCTTTTCTTTTCTTTCTTTGTAATAGATTATATTCAGTACTTTATACCAACTTGATGTACCAAAAATGATACATACTCTATCTGTCACAGTTGATTTTTCAATATAGTATAATTTATATTATGTAAATATTTAAACATGACAATATTTGCATGAATGGAGTATCACTATATAACCTTCCAATCTTAGGCGTAAAATTAATATCCAAATATAATCTTCTTTAGTAAACAAAATTTACTTTTTCTTTAACATAAATAAGAAGAGCATTTTGTATTAAGATGAGATCTCTTACACCCAATTTTGTTTTATCAAATGTAATCATATCGTAAACCGAATTGGTTTTTTTTTTTTAAATATTAAACAAAACAAAACTCGGTTTGTGTTATGGTTACATTTGGTGAAACTAAGTTAAGTTCAGCAGATCCGATCTATTCGTACTGATCTTTATTCCTAAGAACAAGTCAAATACTTTTACCAGTAAATGAAAGAGAGAATTGGACAACTTGGACATCACAAAAAGACATATAACTCCCATAACATCATTCGAGCTTTTACTTGGTAAACAATATTCCATGTATAAGTAGGCGTGTCAACGAACCGAGTGAACCAAATACTAAGTTTTTGAATTTGGATTCATTTAATTAAACGAATTGTTCGGCCCGGTTCGTTTAGCTAAACGAACTTTAAAATTGGTTCGAGTTCGGCTCGATAACCTTATAAATGTTAAAACAAACCGAACAGTTCGCGAACAGTTTGGCTCGTTTAACTAAACAAACCTGAATATCTGTTCAAATTCGGCTCGCTAACAAATAATTACCGAATGAATATAAACCGAACACGAACTGAACTCGAACAGTTCACGAACTGTTCGGTTCGTTCAACATTCTTAGGTATAAGATGGAACTCCAAAATTCTTAAAAGCCTGAATGGGGACATTGTTTCCATCGTTTAACATGTGAAACAATTCAATGTTAATGGTTGTCCTTAAAGTAGCTGAAAGTACATACGTGACGATGACAATTAATGGTACGTATATTAATTTCTTCAATAGGAAAGTCTTGAATCTAGAATCTAATTTGTTCATATACACAGTTGTATCTATTTCAATATTAGAAACTTTTATTTGTATTTACTAAATCCATTCACCGACACATTAGCACACCATATTTCTATTATTGTGTCATTTATATAGGTATATATAGAGCCGTGAGTCTCACTGGAAACAAACTCTATATCCTTTGGTATAGACGTATTGTTTGTCTGGCACCCACCCTCTCCAGACCTTAGCGAGAACTTTTGATGTAGTTAGAATATACTGGGTACGCGTTGTTGTGGTTGTTGATGATGGAAACCATATGGAGATTTGCTTACAAGTAGATATGTATGAGTTGAGATTACCTACTAAATTTGGGTTTCAAATGAGATGTCCAAGTGATAAACTATACAATCTTATTTAATGATATAAATAGATCTTACATACAGTACATTTCTAGGCACGTATTTTGGGCAAAACTACGTATAGTTTATTACTTTGGTATCCTAGTTTGATAAGTGATCCCAACATATGGTAATGACTACAACCAACATGGTTGGTGTGGTAGTTCAGCACCTCGTTCTTTAAGCATGTGGTTGGGGGTTTGATTCTCACTCATGTGAATAGAGCAAATCATTTGGCCAGTCCCCTACCACTTCGTGTGCTGACCGCAGGGACGAAGGGTTAGTCTTCTGGCTTTCGGCTGGATAGAGCAAATCATTTGGCCAGTTCTCTGCCACTTCGTGTGCTGACCGCAGGGATGAATGATTAGTCTTCTGGCTTTCGACTGGGAGGATACCTCAGGGCAACCCATTAATGACTAGTTTTTAAATGTCATGAGACTATAAATGGCGATGGTAAAGCATCAAATGAAATTGTAGTGGAAAGAAAATTTTTTGTCCTACTTTGGTCTTTCTATAGCACCCTCCTCAACATATATAACATAGCGTTTAAATGTCGGATCATTATTAAAAAAAAGTTCAACGGTTATATCCATATAGAAAACTCACATATCATCTGAGCATCACATACAACAACAACATTTCCCTATTATTTTAAAGGCTTCTGCTTATAACGGAGTATGGAGAGTGAAATGTATGCAACCATAACCATATACTAAAAACACACAGATGTTGTTTTCCAATGACTCATAATGATGATATATGACGGTTTTTCCTACGTGTCATATGAGTGGGGACACTTGTAAAATCCCTCAATGGTACTGTAGCATTCCTAGCATAGCACCATATCAACAACAACGCATATTCAACATATCGTGAAAACAAAATTGACCAGATCGGATTTACTGGACGATACTAAACCTTTTCCTTGATCGCTACCTTGCTTAAGAAATTATATCATATATATTAATCAAGTAACTAAAAAACACACATGGTATATATCATAACTAAAGTTAAAAGTCGTGCTAAAGGATTCTTGACGATATTTAATTACTCCTGAACCTACTGGGAAAAAAGCAATATATTCACTTTCAAATTATACCGTACACATCCAAAATGTTAATTTAGTACTTTATTATACGAAATTTCTTGCTTAATAAACACAAAATTAACTATAAGACATTACAATATGGGTAAAAAGATTCGTTTATGTTTTTGACACGTTAGAATCTTGTCTTACTTTGTAAATTGTTTGATAAAATCGTATTTTATATTTTAATATATATTACAGAGACGGTTCTTGTTAAATCGATTAAAGAATACAGCTTTCTATCACAATCTTACCCTGCACTGTGAATTCTATCAACTACTAAGTACTAACGGTTGACTAGTTCCTTTTTTTCCCCCTAGACTTTCTATCATATCTCTTGAGTAAGATGTCATTCCCTCGTCATGAGTCACATCGTATCAGTCTCAAGTAGCATTGTAGAGTATACAAATTAACAACCTAAGGGCCTTCTTAATTTGCTCGGAGAGCGACTTTCTACCATATCTCGTTCAGACAATGGCCTTGTAATGTCATATTCAATTTTTTTATACCAACTTGATGCAACAAAAATGATATCATTATTTTAACCTTCCGATTATAGGATGCGCTTCTAATATTGTGAAGTAGCAGTTCATCGACATGACGCAATTTTTATTATAGATCATCGGAAAATAACATATGTGTGTTTGTAACATATGAGTATAGTTGCGTACATCCAATTCCCATACACTGCCACAGACGGAAGCCTGCAGTGGAGTAATGTTGTTGTGTAACCTTCCGATTATAGGCAGAATCTTCATACACATGTTGGATTTAATTTAATAAACCCCTGAATAGGACCGTTTAATCGAATCAATGGACAAAGTAACAAAATGCGGAAAATATACCTTGCTCCATTAGTGTTGTTAATCTGAACTCGTACACTGCAACTGCTCCGGCTGATGAAGAATCTGGCGTGATCCAAGGATTCACGACCTCCCACCAATTGTTGATACACCCCTTGACTGATTTCAACAATTCACTGCTTTACCCGATGGAGAGGCTAGGCAGTGTGGACTTTATAGAAAACTTGGCACACCTTTCCTCTTTTCTGTATGCAGCCGTTTTTCACACTGTCTGATATGAGGAGGTGAAGCGTTCTTCATATAGAGGGGATGGAAGGATCTGATAGGTATAAGGTTTTAAATTTAATCTTAAATTTAAAACTCAACCTTATCTTCCTATTAAATATTATCCAATATTTAATTATTGTGCCAATAATTATCTACTAGCCACACGTGGGTTGTCGCCCCTCGGAGACCAGATGTCGTAACTTTATGGTCGCTGCACTTTGAGCCCATCCATCGCGGTCTCTGGCCATATGACTGTCTACATATTCGGGGTTTCCATTTAGACCACACTATACATCCACGAGTATACCCGATGATCACTTAACATGTGGATGTTTTACGTAACAATTAATATTATTACGTGACATATGTGACATATAATATTATCATACATAACGTCCACCTTATGATTAATTCGTATAAACTTTATCAACGTGCTGCGCATCACACGTATCTCGAATTAATCCCAACAATCTCCCACTTGGACTATGTATGTATCTTAAAGATTATATGTCACCCTTTTGAGCTCATATACCGTATGTCCTTTAGTGTGTCTTTCCTTTTCCGGTCCATCAGCAAATGTTAGCAAAAGACTTAAGCCGCACGTCCCCACATTGAATTAGTGGCTAGTCCCTCTTAAATCATGATACCAACATTCTACTGAATGACATGGATACTGAAATGGATATGTAGTGTGGAATTAATATGATAGGTGATCATACATATCTAATTCCAACTTGGCCCTCTTTAGCGAGATCAATAGAATTCAGAATGTATGCCGTAACTGCTTAATGTACATTACTTCTGCAGAAAAACTTTAATATAACCGGAATGTACATTATACTGTATGTCTGAAATAAACAACTTTATTGAACACAAGAAAAACCTCACAGACTCCCACTAGGATAAAACATCCTCAACTAGACTAAGACCCATACGGCTAACATGCTTGTGAAACACACCCGGTTCCACGGCCTTAGTCAAAGGGATGGTCACCATAGAGTCTGTACTGATATGCTCAATACTGATCAGACCACTCAGAATTCTTTCTTTAACAGCCAGATACTTCATCTCTATGTATTTCGCTTTAGATGAACTCCGGTTGTTATTTGAGTATAGCACCGCAGCTTTACTGTCACAGTAAATCCTCATTGGAGATGAGATAGTCTCCAATACCCGCAGCCCTGTGACAAAATTGCGAAGCCATATCGCCTGATTGGATGCGTGGAAGTAAGCTACGAATTTCGCCTCCATAGTGGAGAACGCCAATAAGGTCTGTTTCGTGCTTTTCCATGAGATCGCACCTCCGACTAGGGTAAACACATAACCTGAGGTCGATTCATGCTATCATAGCATCCAGCAAAATCGGAATCTGTATCTCTAGTGATCTCTAACTTATCAGATCTCCGATACGTCAGTACGTGTTGTTTCGTTTCTTGTAAATATTTCAGCACCCTCTTTGCTGCGGTCCAATGATCCTTACTCGGATCAAAGAGGTATCTGCCTAACATTCCCGTAATGAATGCCAAGTCTGGTCGTGTACATACTTGGGCATACATTATACTCCCTACTACCGAAGCATAGGGGGTATTCCTCATTTCCGAACGTTCAAACTCTGTTTTGGGACATTGTTTTAAACTGAATTTATCTCCTCTTGCCACAGGGGTATTAAGTGCTTTACACTTATCCATGCTATACCGCTTCAACACCTTTTCGATGTATGCCTGTTGTGAGAGACCTAAGATACATTGGGTACGATTCCTCCGTATCTCAAGTCCCAACACATATGAGGCTTCACCAAGGTCTTTCATCTCGAAATGCTTTCTCAGAAAGGCTTTGGTGTCGCTCAACATGTTTATATCGTTTGTTGCAAGCAGTATATCATCTACGTACAAGATCATGAATATGAACTTGCTCCCACTGAACTTGTGATACACGCATTCGTTAATTTGGTTTGCCTCAAAACCGAAGGAGACAACCACTTTGGCGAATTTGAAGTACCACTGTCGAGACGCTTGCTTGAGCCCATAGATGGATTTCTTTAGTCGACAAACCATGCCTTTTGGATCTCCCACCTCGAATTGAGGCGGTTGAACCATGTAAATGGTTTCGTCGAGTTCTCCGTTTAGAAACGCAGTCTTAACATCCATCTGATGTAGCTCAAGATCTAAGTGTGCCACTAAAGCCATGATTATCCGGAAGGAATCCTTCGTAGATACTGGAGAGAAGGTTTCCGTATAGTCTATGCCCTCCTTTTGGGTAAATCCTTTAGCAACAAGTCGAGCCTTATATCGTTCTACGTTGCCTTTTGAATCCCGTTTGGTTTTAAATATCCATTTGCAACCAACGGGTTTCGAACCTTTAGGCAACGAGACGACATCCCATACTTTGTTGTCATGCATAGACTTTATCTCTTCTTCCATGGCTTTTATCCACTTTTCTTTATTTCGACATTGTACTGCTTGTTGGACGTTTTCAGGGTCATCGTCCAACATACCAATATCGAATTCGTGTTCTTGGAGATATACCACATAGTCGCTAGGTATGGGGTTTCTCCGTTCACGAGTGGATCTCCTTAGGGGCACTTGTTCTTGAGATACTGTAGGTTCCTGAACTGCATCAGCTGGCAATTCATCGGGTTCTTCAGTAACTTCCTCAGGAACATGAATTTGTTCCTGTGGAGCGTCACTACTGGGATGAGGTGCGGGTATCGCTGATGCTATCTCCCCAAAAGATGGTTCGATTCGCATTTCTGTCGCATCTGAGTGTGCCTCATCTAACTCGATGATCTGCTGATGCAAATCATTCCCCCCCGGAACCAAAGTATCCTCAAAGAACTTTACCGAATTTGTCTCGAAAAACACTTTACTTGTGGGATCGTAGAATTTATACCCTCGTGACCTTTCCGAGTAACCAACGAAATAGCAACTAACTGTTTTGGTGTCCAGCTTTCTTTCATTTGGTCTGTAAGGCTTCGCCTCTGCTGGACAGCCCCAAACCCTTATGTGGTTAAGGCTAGGCTTACGCTTAGTCCATAACTCATAAGGGGTCCTTATCGTCGCTTTAGTTGGTACTCGGTTGAGGATGTAAGCTGCGGCTTTAAGCGCTTCTCCCCAGAGGAATAATGGTAGCGTAGTTTGACTCATCATACTACGCACCATGTCCATAAGTGTACGGTTTCGTTTTTCAGCTACACCATTCATACTTGGTGACCCAGGCATGGTGTACTGAGGGACGATTCCGTTTTCCTCTAGGTATTTAGCAAATGGTCCTGGACACTGTTCCCCTGATCCATCATATTGACCGTAGTATTCACCCCCACGGTCCGATCTGACGGCTTTAATCCTTTTGTTGAGTTGTAACTCAACTTCAGCTTTAAAGGATTTGAACATGTCTATTGCTTGCGCTTTTTCTTTAATCAAGAATACGTAGCCATATCGCGAATAGTCGTCAATAAAGGTGATAAAATAAGAGTGGCCATTTCGAGTAACCGGATGAAATGAACCACTAATATCGGTATGAATCAACTCTAATGGACTATTTGCACGATTTGCTTCATATCTTCGGACTTTAGTTTGTTTTCCTTTAGCACAAAATACACACGACTCTAAGTCGGTTAAGTCTAAAGGATTGAGAATTTCTGTTTTGAAAAGACGTTCTATTCTGTTTTTGGACACGTGTCCTAAACGTCGATGCCAAAGTGATCCTGAATTCTCATGAGTTAATTTTGCTTTAACGTTTCGCGTTATAACATGCAAGGTTTCCTGATGTGAAGCAACATTTATTGAATAAAGTTTATCAATTTCGGACATTATACCGTGACCAATCAATCTAGAAGCATGATAAAGTTGGAAATTTCCATTTCCAAAATAACCGTAATATCCACTTTTATCCAATCGATAAAACGAAATAAGATTTCGTTTAAACGATGGCACTACAAAAGTGTCATGCAAATCTAGATAGAAACCGGATGTCAACAGCAATCTGAAATGCCCGATGGCTTCAACCTTTATGCCGCTGCCATTTCCCCAATAGACATATCTTTCATCGTCTCTTGGTTTTCTATGGCTTAGGCAACCTTGCATAGTCACAGATAAGTGAGTCGTGGCTCCCGTATCGACCCACCAAGTGGCTATATCCGAAACAAAATTAACTTCAGAACAAACTAAGAATGTACCCTTTTTCTTGAGACAAGATATATAACTGGTACAATTCTTCCTTAAATGTCCTCCCTTATTGCAAAAGAAACAAGTCATGCTTTTGCGTGTGCCAGCAGTAGGCACCCCCTTTTCCTTTTGACTTGCCTTTTGCACAGTAACCATTTCCGCAGCTTTGGGTTTCTTACCACCGAACTTGGTGGCGACAGCATTTATAACTTTATGTACCCTTATGCTGTCGATTCCACGGTACTGTTTCGAGCAAAGTTTCTTTAAGAGATTGCCTGCCTCGGCTTTCTCATTCTTTACATATCTTTGCTCGAGATCGGCTAAAAATTCTTTAGCCGTCGTGGACTCAGAAACGTGTCCCCTGAAGCATTTGGGGATAGTCTTTTGCATGACCATAAGACACATGCGATTTGATCGTAGCCAGCGTGCCATGTGAGATTTTTCCTCACTGGTACTTTCGTCTGTTAGCACAGCTGGACGATCTATCTGTAACGCATTGTCTAGATCTGCAATCCCCATAAAGATCTCAAATTGATCTTTCCATTGCTTATAGTTTGAACCGTTCATTGTAGGAATATCATTAATGTTAGGCATTATTGCTGAAAAGCAAACAAGAAACGGACTTAAATACACAACACGTGTAATCTTTAAACTGCATAATAACAAATATCAAAATAGAACCCCGATTCCATCTACCAATTGTCTTCCAATATTGGGGCTCTTTGGAGTCATCCCAATACCTTCCAACAATTGGGTGTAGTTGTCAATATGACGGCTCTCCAAGCACAAGTTAACCATCGTCCTTTGGGCCGATGAGTTAACCTACGCTTTTAAAGCTTCGCCGCCGGCCCTATTTGGGTCCACTACCATGCTCATATGTGTTTTCGACAATCACACCTTCCTTTGGGCCGGTCAATGACTGCCTCCAACACATACATGCCCTTCACGATCATAACAAATATAGTGGCGATGATATGATTGCCGCACTTTAAGGGGATCATATTAAAGCCCTACATTTGCTAAGTCGCGTAACTTTATGGTTCTAAATGATCCGCAGTTTCCTGACTGACCCTTTTGCACGTACCGTGCATACTTAACCCCAACATCCGTTTTGTTTTACTTAAACCAATTCGAAACAGCTTGATTCCCTTTACGGCTCAAATAAGAACCACCTTGAACCAAGCTCAGTTCTCCTTACGGTATAAGAAAACAATATCTTTATCAATCAATTTAACAAGTGATATAACCTTATGATGGGTCACATTGAGTGTGAAGTGAACCGATTCAGTAATACCCACTTGCCATAAGGGTGTATTACCATTCCACATAATTTCCAGGCCACCGGTGGAGTCACAATGGTCTCGCTTAAGTACCTGCTTTCTTAGACAAAACTATGTGTACGGTGTTTTTATCACAACTCAATGAGTCATCTATCACGAGTATAAACCGCATTGATTGATAAGTATTGGTTAATTCAGTCAACTTAACCCATCGAATTAACTTGGTTGAACTCGGTCAAACCGGGTCAAACAAGATTCGGATCCTTATTGGGTTAAGTTCCTTAACTTTATTTTATTTATTTATTAACATGCATAAACACAAGGCATAAATAAATAAATAAACAAATAACTGCACGTATATAGACATAATAATGCAATAACCGGAAATTAAATTTAACACTTGATTATTATTATTTTGGATTTCTTTAAAATAATAATAATAATAACAAGGATTTATTATTATTATTATTATTACTATTTTCCTTAATAAAATTTAAATAATAACAATAATAATGAAATTATTATCATTATTATTTACTTTATTTTCCTTTAAAAGAACTTTAAAATAATAATAATAATAATTAGTTATTATTATTACTATTTTCCTTTAATAATAATAACAATAATAATTAAATTATCATCATTATTATTATTATTCTTTAAAAGGAGACTTTAAAATAATAATAATAACAACAATTTGTTATTACTACTATTTTCCTTAAAATAAACTTTAAATAATAATAATAATAAGAAATTATTATTATTTACTTTATCCTAAATAATAACAATATACACATAAATAACAAAAAAACTGAAATTAAAAGAAATTTAGGGGCTGGGCGCGGGTCGGGTCAGAATCCGCCCGCCCCATCTGAATTACTGGATTTCCTTTTTTTTAATTAATGCCGTAGTGGGCCGAAGCCCTTTACCGAACCGGGTTGGGGCCCAATCTGAAAGCAAAGGAACCTGAAAACCAAATTACCTTTTTTTTTGAATTTATTCTGATTTTGGGCCGAAGCCCTGTCCAGAAGAGGGTTGAACCCGGATCTGCAGGGCCCAACAAGGAAACCCCAGGACTGCCCCAATCTGTCAGGAGCAAAAATTGCTCCAGAACTTTCGCCTAGAGGAGGGGAGTCGAACACACGACCTCCTCCTTCTTGCCCGCAGCACTGACCATTAGGCCAGAAGGCCTTTTGGTCACTGAGAGGAGCCTGTTTACATTTATACTAATGCAACCAAAATTCCCGAAAAACAAAAAACTGAAATTTCGGCTGAAGGCAGGATTGAGCATGAGACCTTTCAATCGCCGGAAGAGGCGCTGGCCACCACGCCAGCGCCAATTCTTGTCAACAAAATACAGATTTTATATTTGTATAAAAAGAAACTGAAGTTTCAGAAACACTCAAAAATTGCAGCCGAAAATCTCGCGAGAGGGATTGAACCAGAGACTTCCAGCCCGATGTCACTTGCGGTAGCCGCCAGGTCAGAGACCCTTTTTGATCTAAAAACAGAGGCCTTATTTATAGCATTTTCGAAAAGAGAAGTCCTTTTCTTAACCAAAAATTGTCCCAGAAAAACGTTTTGACCCCAAAAAAATTTCGTTTTTCCCAACATGAACATATTAATAGATTACAAAAATTGATTCGATTAGGCCTGCTCTGATACCACTTGTTGGATTTAATTTAATAAACCCCTGAATAGGACCGTTTAATCGAATCAATGGACAAAGTAACAAAATGCGGAAAATATACCTTGCTCCATTAGTGTTGTTAATCTGAACTCGTACACTGCAACTGCTCCGGCTGATGAAGAATCTGGCGTGATCCAAGGATTCATGACCTCCCACCAATTGTTGATACACCACTTGACTGGTTTCAACAATTCACTGCTTTACCCGATGGAGAGGCTAGGCAGTGTGGACTTTATAGAAAACTTGGCACACCTTCCCTCTTTTCTGTATGCAGCCGTTTTTCACACTGTCTGATATGAGGAGGTGAAGCGTTCTTCATATAGAGGGGATGGAAGGATCTGATAGGTATAAGGTTTTAAATTTAATCTTAAATTTAAAACTCAACCTTATCTTCCTATTAAATATTATCCAATATTTAATTATTGTGCCAATAATTATCTACTAGCCACACGTGGGTTGTCGCCCCTCGGGGACCAGATGTCGTAACTTTATGGTCGCTGCACTTTGAGCCCATCCATCGCGGTCTCTGACCATATGACTGTCTACATATTCGGGGTTTCCATTTAGACCACACTATACATCCACGAGTATACCCGATGATCACTTAACATGTGGATGTTTTACGTAACAATTAATATTATTACGTGACATATGTGACATATAATATTATCATACATAACGTCCACCTTATGATTAATTCGTATAAACTTTATCAACGTGCTGCGCATCACACGTATCTCGAATTAATCCCAACAACCCAAACATAATCTTCACTAGCAAACTAAACTTACTTCTTCTTTTAAAAAGTAAAATAGAAACACTTTATATTGATATTCATTCGTGCGAACAAGTAAAACCTTTTTCCAGGGAAAAAAAATAAAAGACAGGAAAAATGTTGACAGCTTGGATATCACGAAAATATTACAACCGCTAAACACAAACTTTCTATCCTCCAACATCTATTATAAATCTTCTAGAAATAGATATAAGACGTAATTAACATCTTACAGTAACGAGTTCTAGCCTAGAGAGGGCAACCCTCATATTTTTCCTAGGATATAGCAACACTATAATAAGTCTGATAGCATTAAATATTAATTTTCTGATATTTGCCATAGTTAGTCTGAAAATGACTGATTTAGGTTGACCTGAATGTTATTGGTGTATATTTATATGCATAATGTATATATTTTCTTATATTATATAAAGAATATAAATTTGATACAACTAGCCATGCTTCTTTATAACGACCATCCGTGACTGATGGTATATGATCACCTCACCGAAAGAGGGTTACGGTGACGCGTAGCCTCACCACCCCCTTGCTGTCACGTGTCGCGTGGTCACAAAGGATGTGAAGAAAGTTGAAGTGATAAGATCCCAACCCGTAACCGATGGCCGCGTCTAATAGTTTAGCTTTCTTTTGCCGCAGGAAGTTGAATTCACAATTCCCTAGAGAAATTTAACATTCAAACTCCCATAATCATTCACATGAAATAATTAATTCAGTTCAAAAAACCATGCCATCTGCCTATCACTCGTTTCCTTTACTGTTTATCATTTGCTTTCAATAAAATAACAATTTCTCTGTCGGTGGCTATGTTAACATTCTGCTAATTCAGTCTTTAATTCATTAGATGTAAGGTCTATCTCCATAGACTAAGCTCTAATCCACCAAAATGGAAATTACCTACTCGTGAAAAGAAACGTAGAATATAGTTTCACATCGTCCATATCGAGAAAAATATATGGGTTATATAAGAACGAGACACCACCCGTTGCTTTAAGGTTTTGAGTTGATATGGACCTCACTTCATGTAAGCTCAAATTTCAACATGGTATCAAAGTCAATTTAAAATATGGACTCATATCTTACCTGGCATATGGTTGGTCATTTATTGTCTTCTCTCATCTATGCTCAAATGTTCATGTTTGGCTTGTGGTTTGTGATTGAGGGCGGGTTCTAAGATACGTATGTATGTCAAGCCACATTGCCACGTGAGGCCGGGTATTGAGAATATAGTCCCACATCGTCCACTTTGAGAAAAGTATTTAGGTTATATGAGAATGATGCATCACCCATTGCATTAAGATTTTGAGTGGATATGGGTCTCACCTCTTGTAAGCCCAAGTTTCAATATGATATCAAAGCCAGGTTAAAATGTGCACTCACACCTTGCCTAGCACATGGTTGGCCATTTATAGTCTCCCCTCACCTAAGTCCAGATTTTCATGTCTGGCTTGTGGTTTGTGATTGGAAGCGGGTTCTAATGTACGTGTGTATGTCAAGTCACGTTGCCACGTGAGGGCGGATATTGAGAATATAGTCCCACATCGCCACTTTGAGAAAAATATATGGGTTATATGAGAATGAGGTACTACTACATATTGATGAAGATTTTGATTTGATATGTGTTTCACCTCGCTAAATTGTGAGTCAAAGCAAAATGATTCACTAAATTGGTTGCGCTTCTTATATTGTGAAGTATCAGTTGATCGACACAGCTTGACGCGCATTACGGGTCATCGGGAAACAGTGTATGCGTGTTTCTAACACATGGGTATGGTTGTGTACATCCGACCCCACATACCCCACTATAGGCGGGAGCCTCTAAGATAATAGGGTAATGTTGTTGTTGTTGTTGATGTGTCTCACCTCATGTAAGCATAAGCTTCAACGAGACAAAACATAGTGTAACTATTATAGTGATATTATACTATATGGATAGCTGATGTGGAGGCAACTCAATAGTATTCTACATCGTAAAAGTGTGTAGAGTTGAGTTGAATATTATCATTACCTTAATTACTTATAACAGTTTTGCAATAAACGTTCTCGTGTAATATACGCGTACAGTTTTGCCAATTCATGATCAGTATAGTCAGCCAGTATTTCTAACTTGAGGAAAATAAAATATAGGAGATCATTTAGCCTAATATGTATAAAAATATGTAGACTGTTTAAAACGGCAAATGCCAATACAAAATTAAATTAAACTACAAAGAAAACATTGTTCCCTCAATGACAATCTACAAAATTTAAATCATTTAACAAAAAAGATTATGCAAAATTCTGAACCCACAGCATTAACAGAAGAGGAGACTAAACATAGCCACTCCAACCCTTGTTCATATAACCATCTTCACAAAGCTGCTCAAATATTAGGGTTACGTCGATGGCAAGCGAGGAATGTTAGCTCAAATATTAGGGTTACGTCCATGGCAAAAGAGGAATATTAGAAGTTGATGGAGTAAATTTTTCACTTGATCTTTTCTCATCTACCTCATTGATTGAAGTTGATGAAATAGATTCAGTTTAGCTATCTACATATCTTTCAGTTGATTCAATATCCTTTCCACTTGTTCCTTTCTCATCTAGCTCACTGATTGAGTAAGATCAAGTCTCTTTTACTAATTCTCATCTAACTCAGAATCATTGCACATGGTATTGCCACATCTGATAATGAAACCAAAGAAGAATAAGGTGATATTGCTTTAGAAAGTTTAACCACTCTTTGTAACTGGTAAGATTTGCTGTTTTGTGACTTTGATGTCATGCATTCGAACCGTAAAAATAGCATCTTGCATAAAATATAGAGTAAGGCATACATCAGGTCGCTTTAGTTGGACCTTGCCACATCTGATAATGAAACCAAAGAAGAATAAGGTGATATTGCTTTAGAAAATCTAACAACTCTTTGTAATTGGTAAGGTTGATGCTTTGTGACTTTGAAGTCATGCATTCGAACCATAGAAATAGCATCTTGTACAAAGTATAGAGTAAGGTGTACATCAGGTCGCTTCGGTTGGACCTTGCAACATCTAATAATGAAACCAAAGAAGAATAAGGTGATATTGCTTTAGAAAGTTTAACAACCTTTCGTAACTGATAAGGTTGCTGTTTTGTGACTTTGAAGTCATGCATTAGAACCATAAAAATAGAATCTTGCACAAAGTGTAGAGTAAGGCGTACATCAGATCGCGAAGCGATCCGGCTTCTCTTTAGACTCTGTGCAAACACGTGAGCCTAGTACACCGGAAGCGCCGTTAACCACACTTATAACTTAAATTGATGATTTTCAGTAAATTTATCTCCATTGCGACTTCAGCGGCGTAGCCGACAGTGAGAACAGTCAGCTCACCATCGATGGTCAAGTGGTACCACAGGTAAGTAAGTTTAAGTACCTAGGATCATTTGTGCAGCAGAATGGGGACATAGATAATGATGTAGTACATCGAGTTCAAGCAGGCTGGTGTAGATGGAGGGCGGCCTCAGGGGTGTTGTGTGATAAGAATTTCCCAACTAAATTAAAGGGAAAATTTTATAGGGTGGCAGTGCGACCGGCAATGCTATATGGGACAGACTGCTAGGCCATCAAGAGCACACAATTGCAGAAGATGGAAGTGGCAGAGATGAAGATGTTGAGGTGGATGTGTGGACATACAAGGATAGACCGGATCAGAAACGAGGTGTTTCGAGAAAGGTTAGGCGTGGCTAGTATAACAGATAAGATAAGGGAGGGTAGAATGAGATGGTTTGGGCATGTCAAGCGGAGACAGACAACGGCGTCGGTCAGAGCAGTTGAAAACCTCATTGTAGAGGGGAACAGGAGTAAAGGCAGGCCCAGACTGACTTGGGATGAGCAGATTAGGCACGACCTACTAGATTTGCATCTATCTGAGGGCATGGTCCAGGATAGGAGTTCATGGAGACATAAGATTAAGGTTAACGAGGTATAGGTCATATATAGGGACACCTTCGAGCATATTTAGAGACATAGATAGGCGTAGACACTATCTACGCTTTACGTTGACTTTGCACTTGGTTGCTTATGTTTTACCGTTGTTTCATATTACGTGTATATATATACCTTATGTGTATTTTAATATCGAAAGCATCTTCTATATATTTTTTGAATTCCCTCACTAACACACTAGCACATCATATCTCTATTATTATCATTTATGCATGTATGCATAGAGTCGGGGGTCTCACTGGAAGCCAACTCTCTATCCCTAGGGATAGAGGTATTGTCTGCCTACCTTACCCTCCCCAGACCCTAACGATAGCTTTTGCTGTCGTTGGGATATACTGGATACGGATGATGATGATGATGATATCTATTCAAACAAGAAATCATGGTGAAAGAATATATTTTCTTCAATTTTGGATCCAATTTGGCAGTCTGATGTTTGAAAAGGAGTTCCTTTCTCCTCGAGAAGGGATAGGATCCCCTCACCGCTCCTCCCTCACCGCATGCGTGACCGCGCGACATGTGGCAAAAAGTGGGGGTGGTGAGGCTGGGTGAGGGTAACCATCATCCAGCCTCACCACCCCCTACTGCTGCCACGTGTCGCGTCCTGAGCCGCGCGGTGAGGAGATCTCATCCCCCTCGAGAACGTCTCTGTTTCCTTTTAATCTGGACTTCTTTTGAGACTGTTTATTTATTGTATTTATAAACCTTGAGATTTTAAACACCGTCCACACTTATAACTAGTCAACTTTCTAGAGGTCATAACTCATAACCTACCAACCCGATCCTCTCTATTGTGAAAACCCTATTGCTTTTACTGATTTTTTTTAATACTTATGTTCAAAGACCATATTTTATACAGTTTTGAGTGACCATTAAGACAAAGTATATGCTATATTTTTATGACCTACGGTAGAATACATTACCAACCTAAAGATTATCAAAATCATATCGAGTTACTAGCTCCATCAATGCATATATCTTATAGTAGTTATTCATAAATACAACAACAACATTACCCTATTACTTTAGAGGATTCCGCCTATGGCGGAGAATAAAGAGGTCGGATGCATACAACCATACCAATGTCTTAGAAACACACAAAGTTGTTTCTTCATGACTCATCATGAAAATTACATCAAGATGTGTCGATGAACGGCTCAATCAATGCATATATCTTATAGAAGTTATTCATAAATACAACAACAATAACATTACTCTATTACTTTAGAGGATTCCGCATATATCGGGGTATGAAGGAGTCAGATGTACGTAACCATACCCATGTGTTATAAACACACAGATGTTGTTTTCTGATGACCCATCATAAAAATTGCGTCAAGATGTGTCGATCAACTGCTCCGTCAATGCATGTATCTTATAGTAGTTATTCATAAATACAACAACAACAACATTACTCTATTACTTTAGAGGATTCCGCCTATGACGGGGTATAGAGGGGTCGGACGTACGCAACCATACCCATTTATTAGAAACACACAGAGTTTGTTTTCTGGTGACCTGTAATAAAAATTGCGTCAACTTGTATCAATCAATTACTCCATCAATGCATATGTCTTATATTAGTTATTCATAAATAAAGGTTTATCTCCTTTTTCAGCACACTCACTTCGTAACACATCCATTGTCGTTTCTTGTGTTAATTTATTATAGACTACTAAATAAAAACTATAATGTTTAATAGTTATTGTTGATTTTAAAAAGATAAAATAAAGATGATATATAACAAGTTGAATCATACATAAACATAGATACTAACACATAGGATGTTCACATGGATGCCATGAAAGCAACCCATTTCTTAGCAGATAAGTTTAATTAGTCATTACCAAGTTGCCAGAATCCACATGTTGGGGACGCAGTATTCTCTGCATCAGAACTATGAAAACGACTAAACAATGTACACTATATTATATTATAATCACCTACACAACTCTAATTTATTAATAGAATATCATTTAATATATTTTCTCATAATTAAAATTACAACCAATTCTCCATTTTACTTTTTTTTGTTGAACATTTAATTGTTGTTTTCTTTTATAATTAATAAGGCTAATGTTGAAACATCATATAATCTTCAAAAAATTAAAATAGAAAGTAATTATTTTTGGAACATCCAAAATAATAAAGGTGACTCGGTACCGAATGAGTACACATCTCAAATGTACTAATCAATGCATTGCTCATTCCCAAGTAAACCGTTCTATTTCTCAGCCCTTTAGCTCCTTAACGGTCAAACTTCTGCTCTAGCAACCACCACATGTTGGGATCTTCTGATCATTTTCTCTTGTCACAAAACGATAGTTAAAAGAGGCGTTTCGAGTGTACTAAGCTTCCGTGTTTGTGTAGGATCTGAATCATTTCGTGATCTGATGTATACAGTCTTACCTTACATTTTGTGCAAGAGACTGTTTCCGCGGCTTGAACATGTGATATCAAAATCACAAAACAGCAACTTTACTATTTGTTTCAAATACAGTCTTCCACAGAAGTATAGTTGTCCATCAAAAATATATCTCACATCCCAGAACTTAGACAGGGAGGATGTTATAATTCTCCTAACGCTAAATGTTAATTTGTATGACTTGATCCTTTTTATTCGAAAATGGTTGATTTTAGTCATGTTTAATGCTACAAACTCATACTAATACATTTATTTCGTTTTTATCTAACATTTTGTTTCTTTCATTCTTTTCTGATATAGACGGAGTAATAGTCTACATATTTTTTAGATGGATCGACATTTTCACCAATCCTTCTTACAATCTTAATGGAGAATACTAGCAATTTCTGAATGGTAACACCAAATGTGTTGGGCTCAGACACTTTATAGACACTAAGTTATTGTTGAGAATCTCATATTGGCTAATTTGAGAAAAAATGCATGGCTTATATGAGGATGAGGTTTAACCACCCATTGGTTTAAGGTTTTGAGTGGATATGTGCCTCACCTCATGTAAGCCCAAGTTTCAACATGGTATCAGAGCCAGGTTCCGATCCTGGGACCTATGGGTTATGGTGCGTTTGCCAGGAGGTAGCGGAACAACGGACCATATATGATTAGCTTCAAGGGCTGAAATCTCACGTTGCATGGCCTCACGCCAATGTGCATGTTTAACCCGTGGTCGAACGGCGGGTTATAGGACAGCCAGCCCAGTCAGCATCGCAATATCCTGTAAGACTCAACGAAGTCGTAGTTGGCAAGAAAAGACCCTGACCAGGCGCATGCTTAAGATAGCGCAATAAGTGAAACACAACATCTAGATGACACTTGCGAGGAGTGTGCATAAATTGACTAAGCATATTAACCGCAAAACAAATATCAGGACGTGTGACAGTAGATAGAGAAGACGACCAGCAATGCGTCGATAAAATGCAGGATCATCTAAAAGGATATCAGAATCATTAAACCGAATATTTTGATCCATGGGCGTGTGGGCCGGTCGACAACCAAGTAGGTCACACTCAAGGAGAATGTGAAGGACATACTTACGTTGATTTAACACCATACCAGTAGGAGAACGAGCTACCTCAATCCCAAGTTTCAACTTGTAGATAAAGTTGTTGGTTGTTATCATATTCTAACCAACTTGTAGATATAATTGTTGTAGAGTTGTTGTTGTAATCTTATCTTTTCTTGAGGTTTGATAGGCGGTTAGTTAGCGACTATACATACATGTAATTTCTATTGACAACGTATGATTGACAAACATTCAAATATCAAATACATATTTTTTCATGGTATCAGAGCAGGTTTAAAATGTGGACTCACCCCTTGTCTGGCCCATGGTTGACCACTCAATGTTTCCCCTCACCTAAGTCCAGATGTTCATGCCTGGCTTGTGGTTTGTGATTGAGGGCAGGTTGTAAGGCGCGTGTATATGTCAAGCCACGTTGCCACGTGAGGGCAGGTGTTGAGAATCTCACATTGGCTAATTTGAGAAAAAATGCATGGCTTATATGAGGATGAGGTTCCACCACCCATTGCCTTAAGGTTTTGAGTGGATATGGGTCTCACCTCATGTAAGCCCAAGTTTCAACATGGTATCAGAGCCGGGTTCCGATCCTGGGACCTGTGGGTTATGGTGCGTTTGCCAGGAGGTAGCGGAACATTTTTATCTAAGAAGTGATTGAATGACTTGATTAATATACTCTATAAAACTCTTTGAAACTAAGACGTCGGATGCCTTCAAGTTCATAATATTATATTTTTCATCCCAGAACAACAACAACAACATTATCACATTGCCTTAGAGGCTACTGCCTATGGCGGGATATAAGGGGTCGGATATATGCAATCATACACATGTGTTAGAAACACACATAGGTTGTTTTCCGATAATACATAGTGAAAATTGCATCAAGCTTTGTCGTTCAACTGCTACTTCACAATATAAAAAGTGCAGCTAATTTAGTGAGTCATTTTGTTTTATTCTATTATATTCTAAAATCAAAAAATAATATGTGTTTGAATCTATTGGAAATGGAATAGGTTTTTCATCCCAGAAAACTAGAGGGAATGAGACAATCATCCACAAAAGCTCTCCAACTTCCAAATAATAAGTCCTTTTTGCTGTCTAAATAATTATAATTTCAAAGTTCAACTTGTACGTCATTAATTTCTGAGAAAATCTATAATCATTGGCAGAGATCTCTGATCCACTCTTTCCAAGGAAGGCAGAAAGATAAATAAAAAGGGGCTATTAAATACTATCAAACAAATTACTCATTATTGTGAGTAAATCATTAAGATTCCGTTCCTTCTATTGAACCGTTCTTTTTTTAACAAATAGTTTTTTTTTTTTTGGTTTTTCCCTTTGGAATGTCCTAACAACATTTTCACTTCTTATTTTAACTTTCAAAGATTATATAATCTTTCACCATTAGATTTATTAACTACAAAAGAAAACAACACATTAAATGTTCAATAACAAACAAACAGATAATAAGATTAAAAATTAGTTGTAATTTTAATCATAAGACAACATATTAACTAATGTTTCCTTAATAACATAGATATCGAGTAAGTGACTATCTTTTTAGGACGGAATGAGTAGTGGTTATATCGACTAAAGAGTAAGACAACAACAATAATTATAGCAAACAAATATTTGTTAAGGTACTTGATGAGCCAATAAAAAGAGAGAGAGTGGGATCATACTATCATTTTAGCCGAGCCAATGGATTTATTTTCAACTTAAATTGTAAAAGTGAAAAAACAAAACCTACAGAGTTGGTTCAACTTGAAGTCTTTGATTGGTAAATCTGTTAGGGTTTATCATACATTATGTCATTATAGTTTTAAACTTATCTCTTAAGATAAATGTTTTGAGGACTTATCATGTTAGATTTTAATGATATTAAATATATTTTTGATAGAGTTACATTGTAGCGTCCCTTGAAATGATCAGATAAATCATCGTCTTTGATAGAGGCGTTAACGAACCGATCCGAACGAATACTAGTTTTTCCAATTTGGATTTGTTTAGCTAAACGAACTGTTTGTCTCGGTTCGTTTAGCTAAACAAACTTTAAAATTGGTTCAAGTTCGGCTTGATAACATTATAACTGTTTAAACGAGCCGAATAGTCCGCGAATAGTTCAGCTCGTTTTAGTAAATGAACTCAAACATCTGTTCGAATTTGGCTCGTTTAAAGACAATTAACGAACAAATACGAACTGAACTTGAACAGTTCGCGAACTGTTCGGTTCGTTGAACAGTCCATAGTCTTTGATACGTTTATCTGAATGAAAGCCAAAGTTCCTATCTCACTATCAGTAGTCATTATTGCATGAGATTTGTAACTACCATAGTAAATATTTTGAAGTAGGGTGAGCCTTGGAGCAACTGCCAAGTTTGCTGCTTTCTGACCTTGGGGTTACAGGTTCGAGCCGTGAAAACAGCCTCTTGCCCAATGTGTAAGGTAAGGCTGCATACATCAGATGGCGAAGTGATACGGCATCTCCTCGGACCATGCGCAAACGCAAGAGTCTAGTACATCGGGAATATCGTTTTAGAATAAATATTTTGAGGAACCAGTATTCTGTTCTAATCTTGCAGTCAAATTAAAGATCCTACTTAAAAATTTCGTAATTAGAAAAAGAGAGAGACAAAAGAATATAGTTATTATTATAGGAAGAAGGTACACCAGCATGTTACTAGACCTGATTGCAAGGGAGATTTTTGTTATTAATTTAATCATCTCATAATTGAAATAATCATGCACATGGAAGGAAAATTCAACTTGTACTATCAATATTCCCATTTCTGCACAGGTACAAATTTCATATTGCATTTTTTGTTTCATCGATTATTGCATTGATTATTTAACTGACACGTATACTTGTTCTATTTTTAAAAAAATCCAATAGGAAAATGTAGAAGAAATAATATACGTGACGATCAAATAATAGATGTAATAGAAAATGTAGCAAAAAGATGCAAAGGGAAACTACTCGACGCTGATAGAGGTAAAAAAAGTGATTCAGTTGTTAGTTCAGTTGGTATTTAAGTTAGAACAACGACCTAATTGAGGTAGAGAATTGCTGGTCCGGTTTGCAGTAGACATTTTGCAGTAAATCTCTGGCAAAAACTTGTCGACCTAAGAGGCCGCTGAATTTTTGATTTGCATCTTTCACAAAACATCTTAGGAATGAGGCATTAGAAGCCCATAGGGCTAGGGTATTTTTTCTAGAGAGAGATTTTATAATTCACAAGTTTGGACGTTACCTACCTTAAAACAGCTAAAGATTAAAAACCGAAAAAATATTAGTTATTATAGCCGAAATTTCCACCAGAAAGTGTATAATAGAAAAACGTTGCAGTTGGGAACTTTGATAGGTACATTTTTTTAATAGTTAAATTATGAGAACAAAATTTTATCACAAGAAAAAATAAAGTTATCTTACAGAAAATGTCATATCTGGGAGAAAAAGGTTATATCCTTGGCCCTGAGGACCCCACCGTTCCAGTCTAAGGAGCATTGTGAATGATATAAATCAGAAACTCAGCGGTCTCCTAGGTTGGTTGAGGACTTACGCAGTGACTCACACAAGGTGTTCCCCGCAAACTAGGCCTTCGGTTTAACAGCAGTGGAACACCCATACTGTGCGTGTCAGTGGAATCGAACTATTGACCTCTTGGAACAAATGTCAACCCGAATGTCAATTGAGCTATGCCCTGGAGGCAGAAAATGTCCAATCTTGGAGCAAAAGGTCATTCCCTGGCCCTGAGGACTCCTATCATCCCAGCTCCAAGGAACATTGTAGAATATGCAAATCAGGAGTCAAGCAGCCTACTAGGTTATGTGAGGACTTACGCAGTGACCCACACAAGGTGTTCCCCCGCAAACCAGGCTTTCGGCCTAGTAGCAACGGAACAACCACACTGAGAAAATGTTATATCTTGGAGCAAAAAAGTCATACTCTGGCCCTGAAGTCTCCCACCGCCTCAACATCAAGGAGCATTATGGATGATGCAAATCAGGGGCCCAGCAGACTCCTAGGTTGGGTGAGGACTTACGCAGTAACTCACACAAGGTGTACAGTAGTAGAGCACTCACACTGTGCACGCAGCAACCCACACAAGGTGTATAGAAGTAGAACACCCACACTGTACATGTCTATGGATTCGAACTTTTGATCTCTTGGAACAAATTTCAACCTGAGCACCAACTAAGTTATGTCTTGGGGCGAAAAAATGTCATATTTTAATTCACAATATGGTGGTTTAGTCTTGTCAAATAAGTCAGATTATGATCCCTTATAACCTACTGATATAAGACCCATTCCCAAGATTGACTACCAAAAACGCATTACATTTCCTAAAAATACCTTATATTATAATCATTTGTAGTTTGGTTTTTTAGCTCTTCCTCTGACCTCCAATTTCATGTACTATGTGCACGTGAAATTCTGAGCACGAAGCAGGCGAAGGAAAAAAGAAAAACGCAATGCATTTGGTTTGGATCACATCACCACAATTCATTTACCCCACTTTTCACCGTACGATACGTAACATCACACCGCACGACACGTAGCAGTAGGGGAGGATGGTGAAACTAGATGAGGATGAACTACATGTAGCATCACCATCCTTCTCCTATTACCACATGTCGTACGGTGTAGAATGAAGTGATGAAATTGTAGGTGAAAGTTTCTGGTCTCCAATACATTAGTTATTCTTTTCAAGCAAACTTATTAAAAGAGGAAAGAAAAAGGTACATGATGTCTCCTTGATCGTCCTTTTATAGGGTTCAAATCTCCTCACCCCCACTCCCTCACCGCACGCGTCACCGCGTGACACGTGGCAACAGGAGAGGGTGGTGAGGCTAGATGAGGGTTACCCTTATCCAGCCTCACCGCCCCCACCTGCTGCCACTTGTCGCGCTGTGGACCGCGCGGTGACTCACCGCGCGGTGAGGAGATCCCAACCCCCTTTTATATGGGTTCAAATCTCCTCACCCCCACTCCCTCACCGCACGCGTCACCGCGCGACACGTGGCAGCAGGGGAGGGTGGTGAGGCTAGATGAGGGTTACCCTCATCCAGCCTCACCGCCCCCACCTGCTGCCACGTGTCGCGCTGTGGACCGCGCGGTGACTCACCGCGCGGTGAGGAGATCCCAACCCCTTTTATATGGGTCATTGTAATTATAACTTCCACAACTACCGCCACATTCCGTGCAATTATTATCACTTTAGTGACTTTTTCAATCATCTGCCCGTTAAAACTGGACAACATAAAATCAACTTTTTTTGTACAATTCATGTACGTATAAGGACAAAGACTTTGGGTATTTAGTTATAATGACTTAACCACGAGTTTGAACAACGAAAACATGCTATTGCATCGCGAAACGATCTAGACTCTTTTCAGATTCTGTTTAAATGTAGAAATCTAATGCACCGGAATTGATTATAATGTGTTTGAATTTAAGTTTTCAGATTCGATTCCAGAGACACCTTGATTATAATGTGTTTGAATTTAAGTTTTTAGATTCTGCTGCTAGTTCGAAGACCTAGTTTGTAGGAAGACACCTTGTGTAAGTCACTACGTATAATCTCACTCAATCTAGAATTACGTTGGGCTTCTGATTTACATTCTCCACATATGTTCCTCCTTGACGCTATAGCGATGGTAACCCCCCGAGTTGAAGTACTTCACTTTTGCTCCAAGTTCATCGTACCAAATGGAAGAAAAGTCATCACAAGAAAAAGTTTGTAGGAGGAGAAAAAAAAAAAGTAGTACAACAAGAATGAACAAAATTCACCGTAATTACACCTTTTATTCATCATTAAAATAAATAAATTACAACATTAAATCCCTCTTCCCTTGATCAATTTCGTACACTTTTCCTCGTCCAGCAACGACTCAATGATTCTCAACATGACTCACTGCTAGACTCGACTCCGATTTGCAGCCAGGATGACTCTTTTTGCTTGCCATCTCTTTCACATTCCTCGAAGTAAGGTTTTTTACTTAGTTATATCCCGGGTTAGGATCTCATCATCCATTTCTCCTCACTCCACTCCCCAGGACACGTGACATTAGGAGGTGGTGAGGCTAGATGAGAGTGACTTGTATCTAGCCTCACCATCCTTTGATGCCACATGTCGGCACATGTCGTGCGATAGGAAGTGAGATGAAATGATCCGGTCTCTTCTAACCCTGGCTATTTCTTCAGCTACGCTATGTCTGTGTATAAACCGTTGAATCATATAAATAAATCTGATTCAACGGTTTTTACACAACAGAATAATTATGCCAGCGAAACTGAAGAATCGCCCAATAACTCAAGTGGCCTCTGAGTTCGTCACCAAATGGAATTTCCGGCAACGCCATGAAGAAGCGGCCTTTCAGCCAAGAAATCAATATTGCTCCGGAAACCCACATGACAAACTCGCTGAAAATCGTCGAAATTCGCGGACCGAGTCAATTGATTATTGCACGACTCAGTCCTTGTCAAACACTGAAGAATCTCTTCAAACGCTTCTTCTCCACAAGGGATCGCCAAAGGGCCTGAGTTTGTGAAACCGTATTCTTCCTCAGCTTGAAGAAGAAGATTCTGGAACAATGGGTGGTTTAGATAGGATGTAGGGACAACAAATCTTCTGCAACTAGCACCTACGGTGACGGCAATGTGGCCGGAGGGGACATCTGATGGTAGTCCCCGGGAGGCGCCCTCCGCGGCTTTCTTTCGCCAGCGACGGAGTCTTTGCCGGAGGCGGACAATGTAGCTGATTTTATTGCTTGCTCCGGCCATTTTTGTTGAATCTTTTGCTTTGTTTCCGTTTGTGGGAAATGGTGGAAGAGTGTTTCTTGAAGGGTTGTTGAGTGGTCCTTGAGAGATGGGAATGAAGTGAGAAAGCGGAGGGTTTGGAACATGGGAGCGTTGTAGTTTATATAGGCAACTCGGAATCAAATGCATTGGAAGTATCAACTAAAAACATAAGACATTAAAACCAATAGTTTATTTGTTTATATAAACCTATTTAATTATAAATTTTATCCAACCTTCCACAAAATATTCACAAAATGCTAAGTGATCTAGTATCGATATGTGGATACTTGTCACCTCTATCTCAGCATTAGAGTGTTAAGCGAACCGAACAGTTTGTAAATTGTTCAAGTTTGATTTGTATTTGATTCGAATTCGTTCATTAATTTTACTTAAACGAACTGAGTTCGAACACCTAATTAAGTTCACTTACTAAAACGAGCCGAATTGTTCGTGAATTGTTCGACACGTTTAAACAGTTATAGTGTTTTGAGCCGAACTTGAACAAATTTTGAAGTTCATTATTGTAAACGAGCCGAGCTGAACAGTTCATTTAACTAAACAAATTCGAAAATCTGGTATGCGGCTTGACTCAGTTCGTTAACACAGCAGCGCCATCTCTATCCCTTTCTCTTCCCCCGCCTCCCTTAGCCCCACCATTCTCTCTTTAGCTTTTTTCCTTCTCCCTCCTCCTCTCTCCCCTAGCGCCTGCCCCTTCCCTTTCCCCACCACCCTAAGACCCGTCTTACTCTCTGCTTGACTCTGCAATCGCGTTTAAGGTGACCCCTCTTCTTGCAATTCCAGCAGATCAAATTTGAGCCCTTAGACTTGCTCCTTCTGGACTGTAATCTCACACCTCTGTCATTACCCCTCTTGGCAGGTCTGTCGCACTCTTCTGTGTTCCACGCGGCTCCAGAACTTTCAGGGGTGCCACTATTCCTCCTCCTTTAATCTTCATCAAGTAGCACATCTACCATGTTTTCAAACTTCAACGTACCTTCTCCGAATGAGTTGCTCACATCCATAACAACTCCATCCCAACTGTCAGGCAGACTTAACAGTATTACCAAGGTTAGTTATTCATCGTCAAAGACGACCCCAACCGACTCAAGTTGACTAGTGGTCGTATTAAACTCACCCAAGTGTTCCTGCATCGTTTTGCTTTTAGTTTTCTTCATGTTGAAAAGCCTTTTAATCAGATGCACCTTGTTGGAGGCAGAAGGCTTTATACATCCTTGTCAAAGCATTCATCACATCCTTTGTAGCCTTTTCCTTTGAGATATTGAATGTAACGGTTTGGGTCAGAGACAACCTAATGGCACCGAGAGCTTTTCGATCCAGAATCTCCCATTCTCGATCTGTCATGTCAGTAGGCTTCACATCTTTCCCTTCAAGAGGCAGATATAGATCTCTCTGATAAAGATAGTTTCAGCTTGCATCTTCCAGAAAGCGAAGTTTGATCCATCAAATCTCTCAATCCTTGAATTACTATCGTCGGTCGTTGCTCTCACTCGTACAAAGAACCCAATGCTCTGATACCGGTTGTTGGGATATTAACCGCGGAACAGTGGAGACAACCATGACGATAGTTACAAGAATGCACAAAAGTAATGAATAATTATCAAAGAAGACAACAAACGAAGAACACAAGATTTAACGTGGGAAAACTCTCAAGGGAAAGAAAAACACACGGCGGCGGCAAGCCAAGAAATTCACTATCACAATCTTGATTTTGGTTACATTGACACGGCGTCTAATCAGGGATTTTATGGGAGTGAAAGGATTAGCATGAGTTATGGAATTTTCCTTTTACTTCGCTATCATACCATACATAAGACTCTACCGGATATTTCTTATAGAAAAGATAAGTACGGAAATTTCTATCCAAAGCAGGATCGAACAATCAAATCTCCAATTAATGAATATTCCATCCCATAACTTTCTGGTATATGGCCGAGCTGAGATCAATGCAGTGACGTTCAGCTCTGCTCGGCATTCCTTCTATCCAGCTCGGTAGCTCTGCTCGGCAGTAGCTCACAACTCTAAGTCCTTTGAGCTCGACCTCACTTCAGCTCGGCTGACTTCAGTTCCATCAAACTCAACAATTGTGTCGATCAACTGTTACTTCACAATATAATAAACACAACCAATTTAATGGGTTATTTTGCTTTGTTCCATAGTATCAAAATTCATATATACAATTGTTTCTTTCGTGATATCTGTTACTCTCAATCAACAATGCCGGAAAAATAATAAAGATATAGAAGACAGGGTAAAAGTGACCAAACTCTTGCTTTTAGCACCGTTGTTTTCATTTCATACAACAAAGACTATCTGGCGTAAGTATGGCACTCTCCCTTTGACTCACAAAATACCATAGAAAAATAATAACAGGAGAGTTGTGTCATTTAATTTTTTACGCAAGAGGCCAACTTGGAGCAAAAGATTATTCCTATGAGAGCTCACCACTCCAGTTTCAAAGAGCACTATGGAAGATGCAAATCAGAAACCCTGTAGCCTTCTAGGTTGGATACATATGTCCTCCGCAAATCAGGTTTTTGGCCTAGAAACAGTAGAACACCTACACTGTGTGTCTTTGAATTCGAACTCTTAACTTCTTGAAGCAAAACCCAATCTGAATAACAATTGAGCTATGTCATGTATGCTCAAGAGACCAACGTGTTCGCCTCCAGGGCATAGTCCAGTTGGTTCACGGGTTGGGAATTGCCAACAAGAAGTCATGAGTTCGAATCCAGGGACACGCACGGTGTGGGTGTTCCTCTGCTACTAGGCCAAAGGTCTGGTTTGTGGGGGACACCTTGTGTGGGTAACTGTGTAAGATCTCATACAATCTAAGAGACGGCTGTACTCCAGATTTACATCCTCCACGCAACTCCTTGGGACTGGGATAGCGGGTCTCTTTAGGTCGGGGTTCAACCTTTTGCGAACAAGAGACCAACCAACTTGTTCGAATAAAGCGTAGAGTTTGTATTTTTCTTTTCGATATTTTCGATTTCAATCCATCATGTCGTATGATTCTTTGTAGAGGAATCTTGTGGCCTGTGGGGGCGTTTAAAAAGGAAATATTTTACCAACTTGTTAATGCTTCAGTTTATGTGTGTGTATATATATCTTAATGAGATCTGTCTATTCTCATGAAAAGGACATACAATTTATCACAGCATATGAAAGTTAGATGATTGTGTGAATATAAATTTCTGGCTATATCTAGACATATCTAATATCCATGTGCAGGAGTGCCCCATCCTGTTGGCACAATCAATCCTGTACCAAGACGCAGTCGTACACTGTGTGCATATGAAACAACAAAATAAATCAAACCCGGGACGAGTCAAGGACTCTGTCCTTAAGACGTATTGCTCCGGTATACTGTGCCCAACCGGTATGAGCAATCGTCTCCCAGGATACAACGGGTACCTGTTCAGTTGAGCGGCACTGCTGAACTTGAACTCCTTCGAACCTTTGAATGTCCTGACTTCTCCCGGACGAAATACAAGACTCACGTGCTATGAATGCAAATGCTTTCAATGCTTGAATTGTTTGTAGGTGGTGTGTTAATGAAAGAGCCATTAGCCCTCTTTATATAGGGGAGTAGGAGGTACCGTAACCGTTGGATCAAAACCGAAGTTTAATTTACGCCGTTGGATTAAAACCTCCTATCCAGATTAGGACGGTTTAATCTCAGCCATTAGATTGAAGATAGATTATCAGGTTTAAACCTGGAGCGTTGGATGGAAACCATATTCGGTTAAGCGGTTAAGACAGTTTAAATCTCGGCCGTTAGATTCAAGCTGCTTTACTCACTACCGTTAGATCACAACAGATGATCTTATCTTGAATGGAGGAGGATAGAGTTTGATTCATTTTGAATCAAATCTGCCAACAGAATCAAATCTGCGCCTGCTGTCCGACTTCGATCGATCACATCGATCGATCGAAGTGACATCGATCGATCGATGTGATCGACTGATGTCTGACTGAGAACTTCATTCGATCAACCAAGCGATCGAAGCTTCCTGATCCACTTCGATCGATGACATCGATCGATCGAAGTGACATCGATCGATCGATGTCATCGATCGATCGATGTCATCGATCGATGTCAGTCAGAAGCTTTTAATCCACATGGACACTTCCAACGTGGCATTCCTCCACACGAGTGACACATCACCCATCCACAACGTTTCCATCTACTTTGAGCATTAATTTCACATTCACACAATACATAATTGAGTGAGATCACATCCTAACATTAACTATTCGTTAAGAATTCATTAAGCTCATAGTACGTTGCATAACCAAATTTTGCAACTTCCATTAACGGGCCGAAGCCCAAATCTTCAATCTCATCGATGGGCCAAGGCCCAACCTTAAATTCTCCAACAATCCCCCACATGAATGTAAATTAATGCAAACTCTGAGAAGAAGTCAGACAAGAAAATATTGCATCAGAAGAGGTAGCTTCTGGCTTTGAACCTTTCTTAGTGATGTATCATCGGATCCACTCGGCTAAGTAGTGACTTGATGTCTTGAACTAGTCAGCCTTTGTTGTGAACCAAGACAATGGTACTCACACAATATTTCCTTTAACACCCTTTTGGTTCTCATGGTTGTGTTCGTTTTGGCCATGAACAACCTGGTTTCAGAAAGTGTTTTAGAGAAATCTTGCCACCCAGACTTTTTCATAGAAGCGGCCCCACTTCACACTTACATAGGTGATTCCTATCAAGAGTATTCTGCCATACTCCACTTGACGTATCAAGATATAGGATATCATTAAAAGCCTTAGCTTACCCTGAAATCTCTGCAGACAGCACTTTTGTCAGACGGAATGAGTAAGTGCTTACTGAACCTTCATAACTTAGTTGTCCCATTGAACCAAGATTCTGGGATCTCCAGTCAACAAGGTTGGGTTACCATTATAAAGATTCATGCATTATGGGCTTCAGTCCCATTCCGTTTGTCAATCTTGACATCTGATCTCTAGGCAAGCCTTTTGTAAGCGGATCCGCAAGATTCTCCATTGATTTTATATAATCTATGGAAATCACGCCATTAGAGATCAACTGTTTAATGGTATTATGTCTTCGACGTATGTGTCGTGACTTACCATTATAGATGCTACTTTGAGCACGTCCTATAGCTGACTGACTATCACAGTGTATGCTAATAGGAGCAATTGGCTTAGGCCAGCACGGAATATCTTCCAGAAAATTCCGAAGCCACTCAGCCTCTTTCCCAGCTTTGTCCAATGCTATGAACTCAGCTTCCATAGTGGACCTAGCTATACATGTTTGTTTCGTGGATTTCCACGACACAGCAGCACCACCAACAGTGAACACGTATCCACTGGTGGATTTCGAGTCCTTACTGTCTGATATCCAATTTGCGTCGCAGTACCCTTCCAATACTGCTGGATATCTCGAGTAATGTAATCCATGATACATTGTGTATTTTAAATACCTTATTACTCTGTTAAGAGCTTTCCAATGATCATCACTTGGATTACTCGTAAATCTCTCAACTTGTTTACTGAACAAGCTAAGTCTGGTCTTGTACAATTCGTTATGTACATCAGACTCCCGATTACCTGAGAGTATTTCAACTGGGCAACAGGTTCGCCTCGATTCTTTCTTAAGTGTATACTTGAGTCGAGCGGGGTCTTTACCGGTTTCACATCATCCATATTGAACCGTTTTAGGACAGACTCAATATAGTGTGTTTGTGACAACACGAGTCCCTCAGTCATCCTAGAAATCTTTATTCCTAGAATAACATTGGCAACTCCCATATCCTTCATATCGAAGTTTCTCGTCAACATCTTCTTTGTGTTCAAGATTATGTCCCGAGTACTTCCCATGATTAGCATGTCATCTACATAAAGACACACTATCACATATGCGCTCTGTGTGCTCTTAATGTAGACACACTTGTCACACTCATTGATCTTGAAACCATCAGCTAACATGGCTTGATCAAATTTCAAGTGCCACTGCTTAGGCGCTTGCTTAAGCCCGTACAAGGACTTAACGAGTCTACAAACCTTAGACTCTTGTCCTGGAACCACAAACCCCTCGGGTTGTTCCATATAGATTTCTTCATCCAACTCACCATTCAGAAACGCAGTCTTTACATCCATCTGATGGATTTCCAAGTTATAGACTGCAGCAATTGCTACTAGCATTCTTATAGACGTGATCCTAGTCACTGGTGAGTAGGTGTCAAAAAAGTCAAAGCCTTCCTTTTGTCGATAGCCTTTAGCTACCAACCTGGCTTTATACTTTTCAATAGACCCATCCTCTTTCAGTTTCTTCTTGAAAACCCACTTACAACCAAGTGGTTTACTTCCAGGTGGAAGGTCAACCAACTCCCAAGTATGGTTTTGAAGAATCGAGTCTATTTCACTGTCAACTGCTTCTTTCCAGAATGGTGCTTCTGGAGTTGACATAGCCTCGGAAAAGTTTCTTGGCTCATTTTCTACCATATAGGTTAGAAAATCTGGTCCAAACGAAGTTGGCATTTTGGCACGCTTGCTTTGACGAAGTTCCTCATCTCCTTGAGGAGTCGCCTCACGCAATCGCTTACCATATCTTGTTTCTTCTTGAATTTTGTCTTTCCTCGGAAAGACATCTTCAAAGAACACTGCATTCCTTGACTCCATGACAACGTTTTCATGTATGTCAGGAATATCCGACTTGTGCACCAAGAAACGATATGCACTACTGTTAGTTGCATAACCAATGAATATGCAATCAACTGTTTTAGGCCCAATTTTAACTTGTCTTGGTTTCGGTACAGCAACCTTCGCCAGACACCCCCACACTTTCAAATATTTGTAACTAGGCTTATAGCCTTTCCACAGTTCATATGGGGTCTTATCCGTCTTCTTGGACGGAATCCTGTTTAAAATGACGTTGGCTGAGAGGATTGCTTCCCCCCACAAGTTCTGAGATAAACCCGAACTTATCAACATAGCATTCATCATCTCTTTTAGAGTACGGTTTTTGCGTTCAGTAATACCATTCGATTGAGGTGAATATGGTGCAGTCGTTTGATGAATAATGCCACTTTCTGAACAGAATTCATTAAACGGTGTATCATATTCGCCACCTCTATCACTTCGAATTGTTTTAATTCGTTTGCTAAGTTGATTTTCAACTTCATTTTTATAATCCTTGAAAGCATCAAGGGCCTCATCTTTGCTACTTAGCAAATATACATAACAGTATCGTGTGCAATCGTCGATAAAAGTTACGAAATACTTTTTACCACCTCTTGTTTGCACAAACTTTAAGTCACACAAATCTGTGTGAATTAAATCCAACGATTCAGTGTTTCGTTCTATTGAAGGAAATGGCGCCTTTGCCATCTTCGCTTCAACACATATTTGACATTTTCTTTTGTTATTAAAGTCCAGTTTGGGCAATAAGTCAAGATTACTCATACGTTGTATTGACTTGTAATTAACATGTCCCAAACGAAAATGCCATAAACAAGAAGATTCAAGCATGTAAGCAGAAGAGGAAGCAATTTTATTAGCCTCTGCGGGCAAATCTCTTTTGGGTACAATAGTGATGACATTCAATTTAAACATCCTATTTGACAAGTACCCTTTCCCCAAATACATGCCATTTTTCGAAAGAATAACTTTATTGGACTCTAACACTAGTCTAAAACCATGCATGACTAGAAGAGATCCAGATACTAAATTCTTCCGAATATCAGGGACGTGTAGCACATTCTGCAGAGTCAGATGCTTCCCTGATGTGAGCTTCAGAACAACTTTGCCCTCGCCTTCAATCTTCGAGGAGGCCGAGTTTCCCATGAAAAGTTGTTCATTGTTCCCGGGCTGATACTCCGTGAACATCTCTCTGCTGGAGCAAACATGTCTAGTGGCGCCAGTATCAAGCCACCACTCGCGTACGTTCCCCACAGCATTACACTCTGAGACCACCGCACAGAGATTCAGGTCATCCATTGCGTCGACCAGATTTGCTTTCGCTTTATTCTGATTTTGATTCTTTTTGGGCTTCCTGCACTCACTGCTTCGATGCCCTGGTTTACCACAGTTATAACACTTACCTGTGAACTTCTTTGCAATTTCCTTGCCCTTGGAGTTCACACTCAAAGTGTTATGCTTCTTCTTGTTCTTTGCCTCAGCAACATGAGCTTTGGCTTGACCAGAAGACATGGATGGCTTTCTTTCGGAGCGACAGTGTCCTCCTCAATCCGAAGACGGACTATCAAATCCTCCATCTTCATCTCCTTTCGCTTGTGTTTGAGATAGCTCTTGAATTCCCTCCACGAATGAGGCAGCTTCTCAATCACAGCCGCAACTAGGAAAGATTCACTGAGCGTCATGCCCTCCTCTTCCATTTCAGAAACCAACATCTGTATTTCTTCCACCTGCGAAATTACAGTTTTGGAATCTAACATTTTATAGTCGAGAAATTTCCCAACTATCAACTTTTTAGTACCCGCATCTTCTGTGCGGTACTTTTTGTCCAAAGCCAACCATAATGCTTTTGCAGTTTTAAAAGTACAAAATATGCCATAGAGAGAATTATCTAGGCATCCAAGAATCAAATTTAAACAACAGAAGTTTGTGTATGCCCAGGCTTCAGCACCCAAGGCATTCTGCATATTCTGCTGTTGATCCTCCACAGGCTCAACCACAGGTGGATCCTCGCTGAGCATTCTGGCCAACCCCAACGCAGTGAGGTAGAACAACATCTTTTGCTGCCACCTTTTGAAGAAGCTTCCAGCAAATTTCTCCGGCTTCTCCACCTGAGCAGCAGTGGCAGCCGGATTCATTTGAGGCCCTCCAGTAGGTGCCAACGGAACCGCATTAATCTGTGGTCCGGCAGCAACATTGTTTGCCCCTTCTGGTGCGGACACGGAGTGAGCACCATTGAAGCCGTGAACAGAGTTTGAGCTCTCGTTCTCCATTCCTGTTCAGTTTGATCAAAACGTAGAGATCAGAACTATCACAGGTTTAAGAATGAGTAGAAAGAGACTGCAAAACAGTACGAAACTGCCTTTGCGTAAATAAACAAAAAGGTACAGAATATAATTGAATCGAAATACGTCTTAAGATTGTTGGCACAATCAATCCTGTACCAAGACGCAGTCGTACACTGTGTGCATATGAAACAACAAAATAAATCAAACCCGGGGCGAGTCAAGGACTCTGTCCTTAAGACGTATTGCTCCGGTATACTGTGCCCAACCGGTATGAGCAATCGTCTCCCAGGATACAACGGGTACCTGTTCAGTTGAGCGGCACTGCTGAACTTGAACTCCTTCGAACCTTTGAATGTCCTGACTTCTCCCGGACGAAATACAAGACTCACGTGCTATGAATGCAAATGCTTTCAATGCTTGAATTGTTTGTAGGTGGTGTGTTAATGAAAGAGCCATTAGCCCTCTTTATATAGGGGAGTAGGAGGTACCGTAACCGTTGGATCAAAACCGAAGTTTAATTTACGCCGTTGGATTAAAACCTCCTATCCAGATTAGGACGGTTTAATCTCAACCATTAGATTGAAGATAGATTATCAGGTTTAAACCTGGAGCGTTGGATGGAAACCATATTCGGTTAAGCGGTTAAGACAGTTTAAATCTCGGCCGTTAGATTCAAGCTGCTTTACTCACTACCGTTAGATCACAACAGATGATCTTATCTTGAATGGAGGAGGATAGAGTTTGATTCATTTTGAATCAAATCTGCCAACAGAATCAAATCTGCGCCTGCTGTCCGACTTCGATCGATCACATCGATCGATCGATGTGATCGACTGATGTCTGACTGAGAACTTCATTCGATCAACCAAGCGATCGAAGCTTCCTGATCCACTTCAATCGATGACATCGATCGATCGAAGTGACATCGATCGATCGATGTCATCGATCGATGTCAGTCAGAAGCTTTTAATCCACATGGACACTTCCAACGTGGCATTCCTCCACACGAGTGACACATCACCCATCCACAACGTTTCCATCTACTTTGAGCATTAATTTCACATTCACACAATACATAATTGAGTGAGATCACATCCTAACATTAACTATTCGTTAAGAATTCATTAAGCTCATAGTACGTTGCATAACCAAATTTTGCAACTTCCATTAACGGGCCGAAGCCCAAATCTTCAATCTCATCGATGGGTCAAGGCCCAACCTTAAATTCTCCAACACATCCTTTCTCTAAAATTTGAACAACCAACAGCAAAATCTTCGATTAATGCAAAACCATTGATTTGATTCATTGAATTAGTTCTCAGTTAAATAATTAGGGTTTGAATCCCACTTACGTACATAGGACCAATCCTGTTTTGTGGATATCCGACGTACAACAACAACTAACGACCATACATAATATATGTCAACAACTATAAAAGTTATCGCTAAGGTCTAGAGAGGGTGAGAGACGGATAAAGAATACCTCCATTCCAAGAGATAGAGAGCTTGCTTTTGTTGAGACATGATATTAACTTTCCTTCGTTATGAGATATGGGAATTAATATTGTATCAGAATCAAGATCAAATCAAATGAAATCAGATCTTGTAGATAGGATTTGATTGTATTTCTTTGTGCTATAAATTAAAGGTGATGTAAACAATTGAATCAATGAAACAAAATCGTTTTCATTCAAATTTGTTCAAGCCTTCATGGTATTAGAGCGAAGTGTTTGATCCTTGAGGAATATCAGACATAGAGCTCATCACAACCATAACCATACCCGATCAAATCAAACACACAGCAACCAGAATATCGAAAACCAACCTCAAACCTGTAAGAGGGTGACACATAAAAATTGGAACTCAGAGGAAGTCTCATCACTGTTCCATATACCTTTTCCTCGACCTTCAGCCAAAAACAGCACAACAACCATCAAATAGCCACCTGCGTTGAAACCAATAAAAATGTTAGGCAACGAAGACAATAAGCCAGAAAACAGTGAGTTAGCCATCCAATTGGCTAATCTGCTGAACAACTTTAATTTCCAATCATCAAGCTCCAGTCTTGATAATTTATCCATTGGAATCAAACTCAGTGGAGATATTATCAACTCTGGGCAACTTTGATCAGGAGAGCTGTGGGGGATAGGGGTCGGAGTCAGCACCTCACGGGTGTACCTCCTCCTCCGGCTCCCACAGACCCAAATTTTTCCCAATGGGAGACATGGGATCATTGTGTATTCACGTGGCTCATACAGAATATTAAGCCAAGCCTAATTAACAATGTGTCGCATTACCCAACAGCAAAGGCACTGTGGGATGGCTTAACAGTGACGTATGGCACAGGTTCAGACTCTGCAAGTTTTTGACTTGCACAGACGAGCTAGTTCTATCACACAAAAAGGCAACAGCTTGGAGGAGATATGTAATGAGCTTCAAGGGGTCTGGATGGAGATTGATCGACGAGAGTCAAACCCTATGAGGGATCCAGGAGACATCACCATCTACAACAGTAAAATCCAAGAACAGCGGCCATACCAATTGTTAATGGCCGTGGAAGAAAGGTTTGACATTGTCAAAAGGGAATTGCTGAAGAGGGAACTGTTGCCCTCTCCAGAAGCAACGTATGCTGCAATCAGAAGAGAAGAAGCACAAATGATAATACTGAGAGGAGGAGTCCCTTCAAATTCTAAAGAATCATCATTAGGGATCGGGGGCGGACTTCGGCTACAGGGCAGACCAGACAACAGCCAGAGAAATGAGTCCACTCCTCGCTCAAAAGCATCACGGCGAGGAGTGGACAAAGAGGACAGTATGAAGCTAATTTGCTCCCATTGTGGCAAAAGGAAGCACACCAAGAAGGAGTACTTCGAGTTGGTGGATACCCCGACTGGTGGGGCAACAAATAGGCCGGAACAAAAGGCTCAAAGGGGGCAGGACACGCAGCAGTTACAGTGGGCATCAACCAAGGGGTTGGCACCATCACTGCCAGAGGAATCGCAGTTAGCCAGTCATCAGCAGAAAAGATGGAGGAAGACAAGGTAGAACGAACAGCAGCCAAACAAATGAAGGAGGCGGCAGTTGTGCAGGTAGGGTTGTGGGCTTTATATCCCCCAACCGAAACAACGTTTTTCCAATTTTACCCTCATGTTATAGTGGCCGCCCTAAAGGGCATGTTTTTACCAAACTACCCCTCCAGCCAAGCAACCCTTGCCCGAATGAAATTCCAGAACTGCCTCTCCAGCCTAGCCGCGCTAGTGAACTTCTAAAACTGTCCTTGTCCTTAAAAAATCCGAGTTATGCAAATTAATTAAATACCCCGGCCACACTTAAACATTTACCAACAAACCCTCACCAAGATCATACCTCCAATAAGCACAACAGTGGATTCTTGACTACGGAGCCACTGATACTATGACTTTTGACCCCAAAGATTTTACCCTTTTTCTACGTCTGACTTACCCAAGACACATATTGAAACAGCAAATGGTGAATTAATCTCGGTTCGTGGTAGTGAGACCATTTCACTTTCACCAACCCTACACCTCAAAGATTGTCTCTATGTTCCCACATTATCTTCTAAATTATTGTCACTAAGCCAAATCACCAAACAATTTCACTGTGTCATTCTTATCTATCCTGACTTCTGCTTCTGCGGGACATTCATACGCAGGAGATCATTGGACGTGGCATTGAGAGCCATGGGCCATACTACATGGAGGAGATCGCTCAACAGGGCCGATCCATGCATGCCCACCGGACAACTGAACGATAACTATGGTTGTGGCACCGGCGATTGGGTCATCATTCCTTTGGTTACCTTCGAACTCTGTTTCCTAAGTTATTTACTCGGTCTAGTGATTGTCTTGTTTGTGATACTTGTATCCTTGCTAAACATCACAAGGGTACTTTTCGTCTGAATAATACTCGAGTTAGTCATTGTTTTTCGCTTGTTCATTATGATGTGTGGGGACTAGCATCTTTTCCCACACCGCAGGGCTTTAAATACTTTGTGCTATTTATTGATGATTATTCATGTATGACCTGGGCTTACTTCCTAAAACATAGGTCTGAAGTCCCGACTAAATTTATCCACCTCCTTCACATGATTGAAACCCAACTTGAAAAAGAAAACCAAAATCTCCGCTTCGACAATGGCGGTGAGTATATATCACAACAGCTACAGACCTTCTTCCAGAACAATGGTCTTATTCATTAAACCTCCTCTGTGTATCTCCGCAACAAAATGGGGTTGCCAAACAGAAAAACCGACTTTTACTCGAAATGACCCGTTCTATAATGATTGAGGACAATGTGCGCAAAACCTTTTGGCCCGAAGCAATAGCTACCTCGGCGTATCTCATTAATTGCCTTCCAATCCGAACCTGAAATCAACAAACACCCATTCAAGCGCTTGCTACCCAAGTTGACGTCCCATCTCTCATGACTTTACCACCCAAAATATTTGGGTGCACCGTGTACATTCATATTCCCAAATAAGATCGTACCAAACTTGACCCATGTGCTTCTAAATGTGTCTTCGACATGTATGGTACCCACCAAAAAGGCTATCAGTGCTATGACCCAATTACCCAGAGAATTCATGTCACTCTAGATTGCGTCTTTGTTGAGACTGAATATTTCTTTAAATACTGTACTCAGGCCTAGGGGAGACCTATAGTGAGCCTTTCGACTGGTTTCACAACCTCGAGGTGTCAGAGGATGTCCAACAAGGACAAGAAGGTTGTGCCACCGAGCATGTCTAGTCCACGGTAGATAGCCCAGAAGCTCAAGTGTCATCACCTGATGAATCTCTGTCCGTAGATGTCCTACACGAGGTAAGTAAGTTATCCTCTGAACTTCTTGTTGATAATTCCCCTGTGTCTGTTGAAATCACCGAAATCCCTGAACCCCCAAGTGAGCAGCAGGTACATGTTCTTCCTCCAAGACGAAATCGAGGAATTCTACCTCGGAGGTACTCGCCTGAGAGGATAACTAAACCTTCTAAATATCTGATAGTTATGTCTGATGGAAAGGCGTTGTTTGCATGCACTGAGCAACTTCCGCGAAATGCTGACGAAGCGATCCGACAAGAAGAGTGGAAAAAGGCAATGGAAGTCAAGATGGAGACACTATAGACAAACAAAACACGGAAGAAATGTGTACTACCAAAATGAAAGCGTCTCGTGGGATGTCGATGGTTGTTCATAGTGAAGTATAAGGCATACGGCACGGTTGAGCGGTATAAGTCCAAATTGGTAGCAAAGGGATATACACAGACATATGTGATCGATTATTCCGAGACGTTCTTCCCGTTGGCCAAGATTGATACGTTCAGGGTCTTATTTTCCATTGTCATGAATAAAGGATGGCCGTTACACCAGTTTGATGTGAAGAATGTCTTTCTACACGGAGAACTAAAAGAGGACGTCTACATGGAAGCACCACCTGACTTTGCACACGATTTTGAAGAAAACAAGGTATGCAGACTCAGACGATCACTTTATAGGCTTAAACAATCACCGAGGGCTTGGTTTGGAAGGTTCACTCTTGTCATAAAACAGCATGGGTACAGACAAAGTAAAATGGATCACACACTCTTCCTAAAACAGCGAGGTAAAGTAATTATATGTCTCATAATCTATGTGGATGATATGGTTATTACAGGAAGTGACACAGAAGAGATGACTCGACTGTGGAAGAGTTTGTTTACAGAGTTCAAGATGAAAGACTTAGGAGAGTTAAAGTATTTTCTCAGAATAGAGGTGCTTCGCTCAGAAAAAGGTTTGTTTATATCCTAGAAGAAGTATATACTGGACCTATTGGCCGAAGTGGGAATGCTAGACTACAAGCCAAACGAAACCCCTGTAATCATAAATCAAAAGCTACAAATCAGAGAGGGAGTTCCGTCAGTAGATAGAGAACAGTATCAGAGGCTGGTTGGAAAGTTGATATATCTTTCTCACACGCGACAAGATATAGCCTACGTAGTTGGGGTGGTGAGCAGTTTATGCACCAGCCACAGGAAGAACACATGGCAGCCGTGATGCGAGTCCTACGGTATCTTTTAAGGTCTCCCAAGAGAGAGATATGGTACAAGAATCATGGTCATCTTGAAGTTGAAGTGTTTATTCATGCTGATTGGGCAGGTAACTTAGGTGACAAAAGGTCAACCTCAGGGTATTTCTCACTAGTAGGAGGAAATCTAGTTACATGGTGTAGTAAGAAACAGAAGGTGGTCGGGTTGTCTAGTGCAGAGGCCGAGTTCAGGGGAATTTCTAAAGGAATTTTGAAGGTTTTCTAGATTGACAAGCTGTTGAAAGAAGTAGGACTCCCGAGTAAGTGGCTGGCAAAACTGAAGTGTGATAATCAAGCAGCCATTAGGATTTCTGAAAATCCGATGCAGCATGAAGGGACCAGACACATTGAAGTTGATCGGCATTTCATAAAAGAGAAGCTTGAAGCAGGAGTAGTGGAAGTACCATGTGTTCGATCTGAAGATCAGCTTGCGGATATTCTCACAATGGTGGTCAGTGTACAAGTATTTGAAGCGACTCTGCACAAGTTGAGCATCGGTTATCCCACTGATCAACTTGAGCGGGAGTGTTGAGACAGGATATTAACTTCCTTAGGAGATATGGGAGTTAATATTGTATCACAATCAAGATCAAATCAAATGAAATCAGATCTTGTAGATAGGAGTTGATTGTATTTCTTTGTGCTATAAATTAAAGGTGATGTAAACAATTGAATCAATAAAACAAAACCGTTTTCCTTCGGATTCGTTCAAGCCTTCAGCTTTTAGTGAGACCCCGGCTCTATATGTATCTGAATGCACCATAATAGAAATATAATGTGCTAGTGTACTAGTGAAGCGATTTAGTAAACACAAATAGAAAGCTTCTGATATTAAAATAGACATAACCGTGTATATACACAAATAATGAAAGACAAAAACAAAGTCAAAAAATGTAAAATCAATCTAAAATATAGAGATTAAGTGGATATCCGACGTACGACATGTGCATTTGTCTCAAGTGCAGATGATCATATGTATTTAAAAATGTGATAGTAGGGCTGTAAATGAACAGAGCCGTTCGGTATGTTCGGCTCGTTCGGCTCGAGCTCGGCTCGAGCTCGGTTCGGTTAAACGGTTAATGAACCGAGCTTGAACCAATTTTTTTTGTTCGAGCTCGGTAAAGACACCGTTCGTTTAGGGTGTTCGGCTCGTTAATGTTGTTCGTTAGTTAAACGAACAGAGCTTGAACAATTAAATATGTTCGTTTAAATAAACGAACAAGCTCGGCTCGTTTGCTAAGATAAACGAACCGAGCTTGAACAAGGCGAAGCTCGGCTCGTTCGGTTCGTTTACAGCCCTATGTGATAGAACTGTTTCTATTTTCTAATTTCCAATGTTATGATACTCATAAAAATATCACCTATTACCCAATTGTCAACTAATATGATACTGAGAAAATTAGCCTTAAAAACGTAAAGCTTGCAAGACTTATTTCGGTTTAATAATAAGGAAAAAAGAATCATGTTATGGATATATTAGAATCTCAAAGATAAACATGATGTTGGTATATTAGATGTGCATATCTAAAATACATACATCTTTTGTATTATCCAAAAAGTTTGTCCAATTTTATCTTCCCTCCATGAGTCCTATAAATAGTACAACATATCATATATGAAAGACACAAATTGAGATACAAAGTTCTCTAGTTTCCCTTTTCACTCTTACTATATTCTTGCTTGTTGCTTGAGTTTATAACAAATCCCAAATTATATGCCGTTAATTTTAGAGGATTTAAGCGTATAACTATTATTTCAATCTCATTCTTGCATTATTTAAGCCGGTCAACAACCATTCATCATTTTTCTTTTATAGTCTCAAGGTGCTTCACAAGTTCAACTGAAAAAAGGGATCTCTTTACGACAAATTATGCATCCACTTTCTCAATACATATACTAAAACAACCACAACAACCATAACAACCATATTCAGTATATCCTAACAATAGCATAGCAAAAGCTATTACTAGGATCTGAGAAATAAGAGGCAATCAAATAATATTTCTATCCTTTATCATATTCAATATATCCTAACAATAGCATAGCAAAAGCTATCGCTAGAGTCTGAGAAATAAGAGGCAATCAAATAATACTTTTATCCTAAAGGATAGAAAGTTTGCTTCCAGTCCTAACAATAGCAAAAGCTATGGCAGGGTCTGAGGGATATAAGAGGCAATCAAATAATACTTTTATCCTAAAGGATAGAAAGCTTGTTTCTAGTGAGATCATCGACTCTATATGTACCTGCATAATGACACAATAGTATAAGGCAATCAAATAATACTTTTATCCTAAAGGATAGAAAGCTTGTTTCTAGTGAGACCATCGACTCTATATGTACCTGCATAGATGACACAATAGTATGGTGTGCTAGTGTACTAGTAAAGAGATTTAATAAACACAAATATAAAGTTTCTGATATTAAAATATCTATAACCGTATATATCTCAACCCATATGCTAAAACTGTAAATTAACCATACATACTAAGCATAATGAAGAGCATCAATCATACTTGCCAATAATTAACCACCAACCTTAACAAATAATCAAAATTAGAACATATTTTGCAGACCTGAAATTCGAACCTTCCCCATAATGACAGACAAATCGCAATGGTCCAAATTATCGATTTTCATTAAGCTGGTGAAGTGAAAAGAACAGATAGAATTTTAAGAAACAATAAGAATCTCAAGGGGGGCTGACTAAGGAAGTGTTCATCCCCCTTGGTCCTTGTATATGACTCCCTCCCAAACAGACACATACCCAAAAGCCCCCAAAAGACCAAAACAAAGAATTAAAAAATCAAAGGAGGAAAAAAAGGAGAAAAACAAAAATGGTGTAATTTGGAGACAAGCGTTTCTGGACCGATGTTTGGTAGGCGTTATTATAGATATCGAATACCTAAACATAAACTTTATGTTGGAAGAAACATGCCGAGGTATCATACCGAACTGAAGTGCTAAGATGAAAAGAAGTAAAAATAGTACCGAGCCGGAGTACCATACCAAGATGAAGATCAAAGATAAGGAGCAGATAAAGATCAAAAAAGTGTCGAGCTGAAAGTGCCGAGCTGAAATAGGGCAGAAGTAAAAGAAATGACGAACTGAGGTACCAAGCCGAGGTGAGGATAGAATTAAAAGTACTCGGGCCAAGGAGATGAGGTACCAAGCTAAAATATGCAGTGACGAGGTGACAGGATGCAGTGCCAAGGTGAAATGATGCAATACCGAAGTGATGAGATAAAGCGTCGAGGTGAAAAGTGTTGGAATCATGATGTAGTACCAAGCCAAAATAAAAAGTGTCGAGGTAAGCTAAAATAAGGAAGGCCGAGGTAATAAAGTGCGATCTAAAGAAAAGAATGTCAAACAAGGTGACAAAGTAAAGGCACTAAAGGTGAACAGTAATGACGGGATGCAAGTTGAGGAGACGAGGTGAAGATATAGAAACAAATGTACCAAGCTGTGCTGAGCACAACAACAACAACAGAACAAAGATATTCATAGTAGCAACAGAGACAGCACTGCCGAGCTAAAACACTTAGATAAATACAAGAAACCTTGGAGGGAGCACTGAAGAGATGAACAGATGAACAGCGCAAAAAGAGAAGTATTTATACGAATATACTGTACACATCCACTAGCTCTGTGGACTGATTAAACAAACGTAAATGGAATATAGCCGTTACTATAGCCGTTGGTGGTTTGAGGTTTCTTATCTCTTATAAGCTTTATAAAAGGGCAAACACTTGTATAGTTTTAGGTAGAAGTTTAAGTTACAAGCTTCATAAAAGGGCAAACACTTGTATAGTTTTAGGTAGAAGTTTAAGTAGAAGTTATGTGGGAAGAACTTAAAGTCTGAATAAAATTTTTATACTATTCAGTCTCCAAATTCTACTTTTCTATTTTACAATTTGTGATTCCATATTTTACAATGTGTGCTACTAAAATGCTTTAAATCATTTGCTTCTGCTTCTGAACTATGCTATTCTGAAAATCCAACATATTGTTATCGTCAAAACCTGAATACTTTGGGGAAAGAACGTATTCTAAATTAAACTTTCTATAACCAGAATAAAATTGTTTCGATCAGATAGTGGCCCTTTCCCAAGAAGTTTGAGCCCTCAATCTCCAGTTTTACTAATGATGTTACAGTTATAGAGTTTGAATGACGTAAATCAGATAACGTGATTCAGTTAAGATAGTTTCTCCACAGCTGGTCTTTCTCAATGGAACAATAAGAAGTTCAAATCTAAAACCAATGGTTTACTATGATTTGAACCCCATCATAATCTACTGTATGTGATTGTCGTTAGACACCCACGGCTCTTTCTACCGAGCGACTATTTCTGTCTATCAAAGATAAGAGTTGATAAGATAATATCAGTTTGTTGTACTAAAGTATAGGGTAAGGTTCGTACATCAGATCGAGAAGCGATGTGACTCCTCTTCAGATATAGCACAAATGCAAAGCATAGTGCACCGAAAACGTCTGTTTCATTATATAGATCTAGTTGTTGTATCAGTTTGCTACAATTTATACTAGGATCAACATATGTATATCTTGATACATGTATTGAGACGGATCAGCGGTTGAATGCATAACATTTCATTTCCTCATCACTATTAACACAGGTTTGATTCAAAGGATCATACATACAATTCTTCCACAGTACATTTATTGATATAGGGACAAAGATCACCTATACTAAGAAAGTCTTATCAAAGATGATCAATTAACGTTTACAGTATCAATTAACATGTACTCTTGATCGATCCTACATTTATTAACATTATTCCCTTTCCTTACGCGCCTCAAGTTGGGTCAGCGGATCGCCGATGCTCAACTTGCTCAATATTGAGTGGAAGACCCCTGCTGGTACTGCTTTGGTCAAAATGTCGGCTAACTGGTCTTATGACCGTGTATACCGAAGATCAATCACCCTTCCTTCAGAGTTTTTCTTTAATGAAGTGTTGATCCACTTCCACACGCTTTGTGCAGTCGTATTGCACTTGATTCTCAGAAATACTCATGGCAGCTTTGTTATCGCACCTGATTTGACACATTTCTTTTTCATTTGAGCAACAGCTCAAAAGTTGACTCTAATACCATATTAAAACAAGTTTGATTCAAAGGATGTTTTTCACATATACAATTCTTCAACGGTACACGTATTGATTATACTAAGAAAGTCTATCAAAGAGGATCATTGATCCTACATTTATTTAACAATATTCCATTTCCTTAACATCACCTGTAATATTTTAAGTTGGTACCAGAGTTTATTGTGCTTTTAAAGCTTCAATTTAATTTCTTTTTCAACCCCACATTTCTTTCACCTTAATATTTCAAGGTCTGCACACATTAATTCATATTCTACATACACTCATGGATGCCATTTCAACTTCAACTTCTTCAGTGACTCATTCTTCTTTCTTCTTCCTCCATCTTTACATCAGTAGTTTCTCTTCCGTCACCGTTTTCAACAACATCCTCTCCCCCCCCTCCCCCCCCCCCCCCTCTAGCCCATGTTAGGCAACCTTTTTCAATCAAACTCACCTCTAAAAACTATCCCGTAGAAGCTACTAAGTTACTCCTCTTTTCAATTTTTACAATGGAATTGTTAGGAAACAAGATATTAACATACCATAGATAGAATTGTGGTGAATGATGATTAATGCACATACGTGATTCTAGGACGTAATTGTAGGGCTAGTTTATGATGATTGATTGTTTACCATGTATAGAAAAATATCAAGTATATAAGTAGGCGTTGTATTGACAGAAATCATATGTATGAAATATACGATTTCTCCCAATGTTCACTACTTGATATGGTATCAGAGAGGGTTCATCCTACTCTGAATTGTTTTGTCTGAGTATAGGCTCAGAAAATTTCTTCATCATTGCCTGAATACTTACCGGATCCGGCCATATCCTTCCCGGCCCTTACCTTTTCTCAGCCTTTCTTGGCCAAAATCTGTGCAGAAAAAAACCTGCAACTTACCTGTTCACCGAAAAAAAATGTCAGAACCCGAAAGTAGCGAACCAAAAACTCCCAGCATCACTGAGTTAGCAGTGCAGGTAGCAAATATTTTACAAAATACACCTACCAGACTACCATCAAATGCAAATCAAAACACAGCAGCACTAATTCATACTGAAAATTTGTCTATTTCTGTCAAACTCAACGGCAGTAATTATGCGGTATGGGCTCCATTGGTCCTTCGCGCGATTATTGGACGGGGGAGGAGACATCACCTCACAGGTGTTCCTCCTCCACCCCACCCAACATCACCAGATTTCTCTACCTGGGATCAGGCAGATAATGCTATTTTTACCTGGATAATACAGACCATTGAACCAGCCTTAGTTGTCAACGTTACTAGATATCCCACTGCTAAAGCTTTGTGGGATGGTTTGGCCCTCACATACGGATCAGGGACGGATTCACTGAGGACCTATGACCTTCATAGGCGGTCAAGTTTGGTCAGACAAGGGAATGGAAATATCGAAACCGTATGGAGCAGACTGCAAGATCTATGGACTGCCATAGATGCACAGGAACCCAACCTTATGCAGTGTACAATGGACATTAACATCCACAATCAAAAAATGGAGGCACTCCGGCTGTTTCAATTTTTAACAGCAATTGATGAAAAACACAATAATGAAAAGAATGATTTGCTCAAAAGGGACCCTTTACCTACACTGGAGGCTGCGTATCGCGAAATGCGCAGAGCAGAGGAAAGGATAGCAGTTTTACAACGGATCCCCTCAGAAGAATCATCACTGGGGATAGGCCATGGCCTGGCAACACCACCTGCGACTACCAGAGGCCATGGCCAAGAACGAGGGACTGGAGGCAGAGGAACCTCAAGAACTGGAGGGACGCGTAAGGTTGAAGACAAGGAGGCCCTTGTCTGCAGCCATTGTGGCCAAAGGAGGCACACAAAGGAACAATGTTTCCAGATAGTAGGATATCCGGACTGGTATGAAGGGAAAAGGAGGCAAATCAATGGCGGCAAGGGGAGAGGAGCAATTGCAGCGGGCACAGTTCAGACAGGAGAAGGAGAACTGGCGGCTGCTAGTTCTGGAGGTAAAAGGGTTGGGGTTTTTAACCCCAACCCATTTTTTGTGCAAATAGACAATAATACCCCTGTTAATATTTTCCAATGCCCCCTCCCAGTTTCACATTCAACAGGTTCAGCCCTTCAAGTTTTCGCATCTAATGTTTTTGGCCCCCCAACTTCCAGCGCCATAAAAACCGTCCCCCATTTTTCTGATTCCTATCCAGACCCCCACTAAATCAAAAATGACTGCTTCAGCCCTCAGCTTTCCTCAAAATGCAAAAAATGCCCACTTACTTGCCACATCTACAACAACCACCTGGATACTTGACAGTGGAGCCACTGACACCATGACAAATGACCCAAATGATTTTACCCAGTGGATAACCTCTATTAAAACCCATATTGAAACCGCCAACGGGACACTTATACCAGTCGCTGAAGGTGGTACTATCTCAATTAACCATGACTTATACTTACATAATTGTCTTTATGTGCCTGGCCTTTCGACAAAGCTGTTATCTATCAGTCAACTCACCTGGGAATTACATTGTATTGCACTAATGTATCCTTCTTTCTGTCTACTACAGGATGTTCACTCGAAGAGGATCATTGGGTGTGGCATTGAGAAGGATGGACTATATTTTGTAGCAGACGTGATACAACAGGATCAGTCCAATCTTGCTACCGGGACTACTGAAAAGCGACTCTGGTTACGGCACCGTCGTTTGGGTCACCCCTTCTTAGGTTACATGAAGTTTTTATTTCCGTCTTTGATTCCATCTGGATTTACTTTGTCGTGTAATACATGTTTTCGTGCTAAGCACACTCGGTCTACCTATAAATCAAATAATACTCGTGTCAAACAGTTGTTCAGTCTAGTTCATTCGGATGTGTGGGGACCATCTCCACATCCTACTACTTCTGGTTTTCAGTACTTTGTTACATTTGTCGATGATTTTACTCGAATGACATGGGTTTATTTTCTGAAAAATAAGTCTGATGTTTACACACAGTTCGTACATTTTTATCAGATGATTAACACACAGTTCTACAAAAAAAATTCAGATTCTTCGATCTGATAATGGCGGTGAATACGTCAATACTGATCTAAAGTCATTCTGTTTATCTCATGGGATTCTGCATCAGACTTCGTGTCCTTACACTCCCAAACAAAATGGCGTCGCAGAACGCAAAAACCGTATCCTTCTTGAGATGACTCGGGCCATGATGCTCGAGTCACATGTTCCAAAAAATTTCTGGCCAGAAGCTGTTGCTACTGCTGCATATCTTCTAAATCGTTCACCTACAAAGATCCTTGACCACCGTACCCCCCTGACTGTACTCACTAAACACTCTGAGGTATCATCGGCTCTTACTTTACCTCCAAAAGTATTCGGGTGTACTTTGTTTGTCCATATTCCCTCTTCACAACGCAATAAACTCGATGCTTGTGCAGATAAGTGTCTTTGTAGGGTATGCTATCTCTCAGAAAGGCTATCGGTGTTATAATCTCCGTACTCGTCGTATCCATATTACCATGGATTGTACCTTTCTTGAACAGGAGTATTTTTATTCAGCCACTTCTGGGCCTCAGGGGGAGACCAGTGGTGAGTCCTACGATTGGCTACATAACCTTGGTCATTTGGAGGTGGTTCCAACACAGCAAGTAGGTGGCGCCGACTGTACTTTTCCTGACCGAGATATAGTCCCTACTTCTGATCCTACCAGTGTCTCTTCAGTGGACATTGTACAAGGTTAGGTAACCACTCCACAAATAATGATTCCTTGTACCTCTAATATGTTAGACTCTCCTGATAATTGTCCTACTAATAATCCCTCCGATCCACTCCCTCTTCCTGTTGATTATGAAACTGTTCAGGATCATTGTGAAATCTTAGCAGGACCATGTCGGGTACTGCCTCCAAGACAAAACAGGGGCAAACCTCCGGTGAGGTACTCACCAAGTAAAATGACAAAAGGAGCTCGATATCCAATCAAGGGTGCAAAAGGTTTTTTGTCATCAGTATGTGAGTCGGTAATTCCAAGGACAGTCGAGGAGACGATGAGTAAACCTGAGTGGTATGCGGCCATGAAGGATGAGATAGGTGCCTTGTACAAAAACAACACATGGGAAAAGGTCAGCCTGCCATCAGGAAAACATCCGGTAAGTTGCAGGTGGGTATATACTATCAAGTACAAGGTTGATGGGAGCATTGAGAGGTATAAAGCACGGCTGGTTGCTAGGGGATATACTCAGACCTATGGCATTGATTACACGGAGACTTTCTCACCGGTAGCAAAACTTGACACAATACGGGTACTTTTCTCAGTGGCAGCTACGAAATCTTGGCCCCTGTATCAGTTTGATGTTAAGAACGCATTTCTCCATGGAGAATTGAAGGAGGAAGTTTACATGAGTGCTCCCTCAGGGTTTGCAGAAGGATTTGCTGAAAATGAGGTGTGTCGACTTAGACGTTCGCTATACGGGCTAAAGCAGTCTCCAAGGGCCTGGTTTGGGAGATCTACAGGTTTTATGAAAAAGTGTGACTACAAACAGAGTAATGCTGATCACACCTTGTTCATCAAAAAAAGAGGATCCCTTATTACATGTCTTATAATTTATGTAGATGATATGATAATTACAGGTGATGACCCCGAAGAGGTGACTATACTCAGAAAACAATTGTTTTTGGAATTTGAGATGAAAGATTTGGGAGACTTGCGATATTTTCTAGGGATTGAGGTTGACCGGTTTGAAAAAGGGATTTTTATCTCACAGCAGAAGTATATTCTAGATCTACTAGCAGAGGTTGGTATGTTAGATTGCAAACCGGCAAAGGCCCCAATGTTGGTAAATCAGAAGATGGAGTTTGAAGAAGGGAGATCTGAGGCAGATTGCGGGAGATACCAACGTCTGGTAGGAAAATTGATTTATTTAGCACATACTCGTCCTGATATCTCATTTGCAGTTGGGTTAGTGAGCCAGTTCATGCACAAACCGCAGAGCCACCATATGGAAGCTGTAATGAGGATTGTGAGATATCTGAAGGGGACAGCTGGTCGAGGCATTTGGTTTAAGAATCATGGACATTTAGATATTCAAGCCTACACAGATGCTGATTGGGCAGGAAATCTGATTGATAGACGCTCTACGTCTGGATATTTTGCGCTGGTTGGAGGAAACTTAGTCACATGGAAAAGTAAGAAGCAGAAAGTCGTAGCATTGTCTAGTGTTGAAGCTGAGTTTCGAGGAATTGCCAAAGGGGTAATGGAGATTGTATGGTTACGAAAGCTGCTGGAGGATTTGGGATTCGAAGTTTCTGCTCCAGCGAAGTTGTTTTGTGATAATAAGGCTTCTATAAGTATCTCAGAAAATCCTGTACAACATGATAGAACAAAACACGTGGAGATAGATCGACATTTTATAAAAGAGAAGATTGAGAATAAAGTGATAGAACTACCATTCATACCCAGTGAAGATCAGTTAGCAGACATCTTAACTAAGGCTGTAGCAGGGCGAGCATTTGACGAAACATTGGTCAAGTTGGTCGTTGAAGATTCCCCGGCTCAACTTGAGGGGAGTGTTAGGAAACAAGATATTAACATACCATAGATAGAATTGTGGTGAATGATGATTAATGCACATACGTGATTCTAGGACGTAATTGTAGGGCTAGTTTATGATGATTGATTGTTTACCATGTATAGAAAAATATCAAGTGTATTAGTAGGCGTTGTATTGACAGAAAACATATGTATGAAATATACGATTTCTCCCAATGTTCACTACTTGACAGGAATAAAGCAAAATGACTCACTAAATTGGTCGCGCTTCTTATATTGTGAAGTAGCAGTTGATCGACACAGCTTGATGCAAGTTTTATTATGCGTCATTACGAACAACATCCATGTGTTTCTAACACATGGGTATGGTTGCGTATATCAGACTCCTCATACATCGTCATAGACGGGAGACTCTAAGGCAAATGGGTAATGATGTTGTTGTATGATTTGCATGGCGTGCTATATGGCACAGAATCTGCTCCCACTAAGGAAAACATCGTTTCTAGTTCTAATAAGATGGAACCAAATCAAGAATGTTTCACATGGTTTAACAAGGACAAAATTCTTTTTTCTTGGCTCTTATCCTCTATCACAGAGGAGGTTTACCCCAGCATATTGGTCTTTCTTCATCTTCTAAAGTCAAGACATACCACCAGTCTTATCGATGTATATATTGTCTATCAAGTTATTGGCAACAGAATTCAAATACAAATCAAAATAAACGAAATTTACCAACTGAACTATTCTCGTCCTCATGCAAAAGTAAATCTGGTTCCACATAAAAGTGACTCAAATGTATAGAGATGGTTAGCTGTAATCCTCATATAAAATAGAAGGGATCCAAATCCAAAGCACTAAATTTTTGAAGTCCTACACTACACACCCAAAGCACTTCTATTCTCATAACTCATGAATAAGCTTTTTTATTTTTTTTGGGGGTTTCTCAATTTTAAAATTATTATAGCAACATATGAGTCAGAAAGGCTGTCGTATACTTTTTACATTATCAGCACATAGTCAAACTTTAAGGATGATAATATAAACTAAATGGATCATACTATCAAATTAGAACATTAAAGTCCATATGTCTGAAAACAACAACAATCACATCCAATATATCTCAAAGTATCGTTAGGGTTTGAGGAGGGTAAGAAGCAGTCAAATAATATCTTCATTCAAAAAACAGAGAGTTTGCTTTTATTAAAACATCCGGTTCTATATGCACTTTCATAAATAGTACAATAATAGGAATATCCTAAAACAAAAACAAAAAAATCTCAAATACTTCTAGAGCATGGCGAGTATCCCCTCTATTGGTCATAGGAACACCTGTCGCAAATCTAATTCATTTGCAGCCGTTTAAAGAGCTACTATGAAATCTCTACTTCCCGGCTTCGTTAGCTAAATTCTTTTATGCTAATCTCTTTCGTAAAGCGAAGAAGAAAAGCTCGAACCTTTGAAGCATAATTTGTGGAAACTCGTAAAGGAAACAGCAAGAGGGACGAAAAATGGGGCAATCTTCATCAACTCAGGAGGTATCCTCCGATCAACGAGAAGTAGAGTCTTTAGCAGCTTCTTCTGGAGCTCTTTCTAACCTCCAGAACGCCTTTTCTCTTCTATCTGATCCTCAAACCAAAGCCATCCCTATCTCTTCTCTTCAGGTATGTTTCCTCAGCTTAAAAAGCCCATAAATCATGTAGAAAGGGGAAATTTTTATAGTAATTGATTGAATTCTTTGACAAGATTTAGTCTTGCAGTTTTTACAGCTACCCTTTAAAGGCTTTTGTGATTCTTGTTGTTTTTGTTCCTTAACATATATACGCATATGAACTAGTACTACTACTGATACTGGCCCTAAGGCTCATCTATTTGACAAATGGCATCGAACCCAGATTATTATTGATTTGGTTCTGCTTGTTTAGTGTGCAAGTTTTGTGCTTTTTTAGTTTTCCCACCATTGCTGTAGAGTACATCATCATCTTTCTGAAATTGATCTGCTGCATACAACATATTGGTTTCAGAAATGCTTTGAGGTGAGTGTTGAAAATCCCATCTTGACAACAGAAGAAGGCAGGATTCCGAAGGAATTTCCTATTTTGTTGCGGTGTTTTGGTTCAGCTGTAGTTGATCAATTCTTTTTGGTTGATAAAGGAGGAGTTAATTGGATTGAGTTCGTGAGGGGTTATAATAAGTGCTGTGGGAGGATGGTTTCCTCGACTTTGTTGAACAATCTATTGAAGGTGTTTGGAATCATGTACAAGAAGGCTGGCCTTCCTGCAAGGCTACAGTTTGACTGCAGCGAGGATGATAGTAAAGTCAATGGGGCTTTATTGCCAGCCGATTTGTCAATGCTTCTTTGGATGTGTTGGATCCTGTCAAAGGATTCTTGGAGGTTAAGTCGATCTGTTTCCGCAGTCATATCAGTTCTTCCTGATGTGGACCATTTGCTGTTATCAGCTGCTGAGTCATGTGCTGAATCGGGTGAGAAGTTGGATTTATGGGACTCGGCGATTCTGCATTTGAATGTTGAACTTCCCATTGCAAGGATTCATATGTGGGCCTTGAAGACATTGCCGTTTCTTGCCGACACTTTGTCACATTTTGTATCTACTAGACTGAATTTCTTGACCACTAGCAAGGTGACCAATTGTCTAATATATTTCTTATTCTTCGTTTATTATTATCTTATTACTATTTTCTTAAAATATGGTTACTAACCGTGTATTCCAAAGAGTTCTTGCTTATGATGAGTATACATTAGATCTTCTACTATAGTGTAAGGTTCTTATTTGTATTGAAATTACTGGTGCTTTCAAAATAAGGTACTTGCATTGACAAGCTAGTAGTTGTCTCTCTTTTTGACACGACCAAACAGAGAAGTTGCATTTTCTTTTGTTTTCTTTTCACCTTATCACTATGATACTGATTAAGAAACTAAATGGCAGGGTAAATTGGAAGATTTGTGTATGCCCATGCATGACTTTACCCTGAAAGCCGTTAGTGACTCAAGCATTCTTAGTTGTGGGAGAGCCTGGGCCATATCATTGTCGCTTAGGAACATAAAGATTGAAGAGCTTTCAGAAGCATGCTTCACCAGTGATGTTGAAGAGATGGAGGAAAATCTTCTTTACCGGTTTGTGCAATTTTTCTTCAGCTGGTCTTAGTCTCTCTTTTTAATGCTCTGCAGCAGTTTGGGCATGTTGGCTTATGTTGAATTCTCTCTCTTGGCAATTTAGCAACCATTTTCATTTTGGTCAATCACATTTTCAGTATGTTCTCCTAACTTAGTCCTAGTGTACGGAATTCTATGCTCTACTCTCTAACTTCTTCCCCCAAACCCCCCCCCCCCTCCCCCTCTTGTGATTCTAATTAAGGGGACCAAAAGTGTTAACATCATATTGGTAACCTGTTGAGACCAAGAAACAGAGGAATTATAAGCATTGGAAAACTAAAAAGAAAAGAAGGAAAAAAAGGATCTCTATATATCACTGCCATTTATGTGTCAATTACTCAAAATAAACAGCTGTTCAACCCTTTTTTTAATAATTATTTCACAGGTAAGAGTGGAATTAGTTACATAAGAAACTCAAATTATTTTAATTACATAGTGACTTGTATTAGATCTAATGGCATTTCAGCATAAAATGAAGTCAAATGCAGCCTTTTAAAGCTGCTGTGCTCCATCTCTTCTTCGTGTGGATTTGTAGAATTTTCATTAGACTGATACCATACCAACAAATGGGTGACATGACATCTACTGATCTGAGAAAGATTATTTGGGGGCGTAATTGAAACCCTAGTGGATATAGTAACTGATGCTTGTGTTCAGATTTGCTAGCGTATATGTAAAATTGTGATGAGATCACTGGTGCATGATGTTATTTTGAGAGACAACCTACATTGCACCTTGTTGATGGTCACTTCATGGATGAACAGTGAGTTTGTGAATTAAAACTAATCTTTTCCATGAACCATGTATAGGTCATCTTCTCATGGGAAAGGTCTGAATAGATTTTGGTCTCATGTTGAAGGATATCATGGTCCATTGCTGATGTTAATTGCTGCATGTGAAAATAATAATGATTCAAGGAGGTGGACTATTGGCGCAGTCACAGATCAGGGCTTTGAAAATAGGGAAACATTTTATGGGAGCTCCGGTTGCCTATATGGCCTAAGTCCGGCATTTTATGTCTTGCCACCGTCAGGTTTCTTATGTAACTCTGTTCTTGATTAGAATTGATCATTCCTGCACTCGTACATACGTTATTGCCCTTTTTGTCCTTCAATATATAGCTGACGGGTATGCTCTTTTTCTTTTTGGCCGTGCTTATGTGAAGGAAAGGAGAAGAATTTTGTGTACAGCCACATGCATCCTCCTGGTAGGGTTTATGATCCTCATCCCAAGCCAGTTGGTATTGCTTTTGGAGGAGCAGTTGGAAATGAGAGAGTATTTATTGATGAGGATTTTGCTTTTGTGACTCTCCGTCATCATTCTGTTGATAAGACTTACCAGGCTGGTCCCCTCATACCAAATCAGGTATAGCTTAATGAAGCTTTGGAGAAGTGATGTAGCTGTAATTTGTGAAGAAATCTGATAGGTCAACTCCTATGTTATTCTTAGTCGAAAAAGGTGCATGTCTGCATTTGTTATTGTGTTGATGAGCTTATGATGTAGCTGATTATCCCATCTAGTATTGCAACTCCAATACTTCATGACATCTGAGAAGCGTCTAACAGTTTATGCTGCCAATTCAACTCGAGAGAAACTATATGACATTGTTGAAGGTTATGCAGTTGTCACAAAGAGCAAGAAAGAATAGCCATGTTTAAATTATTGCATTAGCCATTCATTGAAGAAACTGGACATGATGCAACATGCTCCTTCAGTGTATGATAGGGCGGTTGAACGAACCAAACAGTTCGTGAACTGTTCGAGTTTGGTTCGTGTTCGTTCGGTAATTATTTGTTAACAAGCCAAATTTGAACATGTATTCGAGTTCGTTTAGTTAAACGAGCCGAACTGTTTGCGAACTGTTTGGCTCGTTTAAACAGTTATAAGGTTATCGAGCTGAACTCGAACCAATTTTAAAGTTCGTTTAGCAAAACCGAGCCGAACAGTTCGTTTAGCTAAACAAATCCGAATTCAAAAACCTAGTATTTGGTTCGATTCGTTAACATCCCTAGCTAGTCAGAAGTTGGGGGATGGTTGACTATACAATACCCATTGAAGTTTCTTTTTCACCTTTTATTTGAACACATTTGTTAATGCTTTAGGGCCCTTCAAGTTTGATACTTTCGGACATCTTGGCTGTGTGATTTTTCTAGTGGGACACACAAAGGCTCATTGGATTTGTGATGTTAGTTTTATCCTTGTTTTTAAAGAATTGAGATTCATGGCAGCATCCGAAGAGAACAACTTTGGCTAATGGCTATTTAGGAACTTAGGTGGTGGATCGGTACAGCTTGACGCAATTTTCATTATGGGTCATGGGAAACAACCTGTTTCTAACACATTGGTACGGTTGTGTACATCCGATCCCCCATACCTTGCGATAGGCGGAAGCCTCAGGTAATGTTGTTGTTGTGGATCGGAACAAACAGACTGTCGGCTTTGCGTAGTTCTTGTCTGATGTGGTGGGATTTCTGTACATACTCTTGGAGTTTAAGTACTGTGGTTATGAATTCTGAGTTATAGAAAATCTGCCCTCTCTGTCTGGATTCAGTTGTCAATGAAGTTTGTAAATTTTTAATTTGGAATGTTTCAGGGGTATTTACCGCTTGAAGCGTCAATTTTGGATGTAGAGGTATGGGGATTAGGAGGCAGCGCAGTAAAAGATGTTCAAACTTCATACAAGAAGAGAGAGGAGCTTTTCACTGAGCAAAGGCGAAAGGTAAGTCCATGGCTTGTATCATCTTCAATGTTTGTGCCTAGAATATTCATAGAAGTATAGAAAACAAAAGATTTTTCTTCTTGCATGTTATGGTGCATGATCCAAGACCCGAGCTTTAGTTTTTGTTGTCGTTGGGATATACTGAGTATGGTGGTTGTTGTATGTTATGGTGCATGATGCTGCCTTCCTTAATGTGCAGGTTGACCTGAAGACATTTGGAAATTGGGAAGACTCGCCAGAGAAGATGATGATGAACATGATGACCAATCCAAATAGAGTTGAGCGCGAAGATCGCTAGTTAGGCGTCCCCAATATGAAATGGGGTTTACTTATTACCCAAGAAGCTTTACAATAATGTACAGCCTTTGATAATCTTCGGAATCCACGTACTTCTGTGGGGAGGTTCTTAAGCGTTCAATGAGTGTGTGTTGGGTTACATGAGTTTTCTTCTGCTTTTTCCACATCATAGTTCGGATGGTTTTGGAGCGCGGGCATCGGAACAAGTGGTAAGGTTGTTGGGTCATGAGTTTGAACCGCGGAAACAGCCTCTTGCACAAAGTGTAAGGTAAGGCTTAGTTCCAATGGTTTTTGAGGACGGGTTTTGGAGCAACTAGTAAGATTGTTGGGTCACGGGTTTGAACCATGGAAATGGCCTATTGCACTAAGTGTAGTGAAAGGCTGCGTACATCAGATCGCGAAACGATCCAGCTTCTTTCTGGAACTTGCACAAATGCAGGAGTCTAGTGCATTTAAAACGGCTTTTTTAGTTCTAATGGTTTTTGTCCATAGCCAGTTCTACGTCCCAGGATTCTTTTATTCCTATATTTTCTTTAGAACTGCTGAAGCATGATTTTAAGTTTCTCCCGAGCTTAATGGCTTGATATCGCACAAGAACATAGTTTGACATAAAATACAGAGATACATTATGTCGCCAAGTCAGTCCAAATCAATGTCCAAAATACGATTAAGCATAAGTACAAACAATAACAATCATACCTAGTATATCTTAACGATGGTAAAAATTATCGCTAAAGTCTAGAGAAGGCGAGAGACAATACCTCTATAAATGGTTTGCCTGAGAATGACGAGTGATACTCTATTAAAAATATAATCAAAGGACCAAGCACACACTACTGATTCCTTGAGAAAATTATTCAGTTTTTCTGAAGCTGCTTTTCAAGACAAATTGCTTTTTCCGTCTAGCTTTATGGGCTCCTATTTTGAAGAACCTCAGGCGACCATTAGTTAACAATAACACATATGATTCAAGTTGCTGGAGACCGAAAGCAGTAGTTTGGTGCTCCTGAAAGCTAGAAAAACTTGTTTTTTCATTCAATAGGTTAAACAACATTACCTCATTGCTATAGAGGCTTCCGCCTATGGCTGGGTATAGAAGGTCAGATGTACGCAACCATATCTATGTGTTAAAAACATACAGAGGTTGTTTCCCGATGACTCATTATGATGCGTCAAGCTATGTCGATCAACTGTTACTTCACAATATAAAAAACACAGCCAATTTAATGAATCATTTTGCTTTATTTCTATCATATTCTAAAGTTAAGAAAGACTCATAATAATGCGTCAAGCTATGTTGATCAACTGCTACTTCACAATATAAAAACGCAGTTAATTTAGTGAGTCATTTTGTTTTATTCTATCATATTAAAGTTATGTAGTGTGTCCTTGACTCTATGAAAATGAAAACAATTCAAAAGGTTAAACACTTCTCTATTACTGACCAGATGATGGTAATCGATAAAGGAAGATATTCCGTTTCTGAAACTGAGCAGTGACTTCAGCCATGAACCACCTTACAAAACTATGTTTTCAAAACAGAAGAGGAAGATCTCTTTTCTTATGTGTGGCTCAAAAAATGTGTGTGAAGCTCGCAGGTGCAAATACATTTCATGAAGGGAAGCAAAGAAAGCTATATGAGTGAACTTCCAATTGGAAATTTTGGAATGCCAGAACAAGTGTTTTGAACCGTTCAACTCTGAGACTTCAAAATCAACACCAACATACACCGGACCGGAGAAACCCTCCAAAGCAAAAAACTTCTGAGACTAGAGAAATGCTCCCTAGAAGAGCAGTCATAGAAACATAACTAGACATATAAGCAAAAGCTGCAGACACTTGATAGTCCTCCAATTTGATTAATCTCTATGATTGATTTCAGCCAAGACTGTGAACTGCAAGTGGAGCAGTCGTTCATTGCTTGTTCTCTTCTGCTTTCCTTGGCTGAAAAATAATATAGTAAGTAATAATGAGTGAAGAGATACTGTAGAGTAATATGATAAAGAAGAAATCAACAGCATCATCATCAAGTAAAATTACAAGTTCCTCGATAAATAATAGTACACTCTGGGTGTTTTTACATGGGAAGGTCTTTACCAACAGGTACAGATTTAAGAGAAAAGCGACAGCCAACAACAGCGCCAAATGTGCAATATCGAAGGAGAATATGCAGACCATGTGTTCAGAAACTGCTCGAGATCAAGGGAGGGATAGTCATAATTTATCAATCACCAAACCCACGATATGTTGCCCACCAGCCCTCTTATAGAGATACAACGTCAAAGAAATATAAAGGCTGCACCAAACATGCCTAAATGACTTGAACCTTCCCCTATGCCCTGCGTTACCCCATCAGGATTGCTTTTATTATCAGTAGTCTTCCACTAGGGATAAGATCATCAGGGGGACTCTTAAACAATGAGTACATAGGAGTGCCGGATATGAGGATGTAGGTTGTGGACTCACAAGAGCACCTAAAAGGGGGTAAAGGGCTAGAGAGTGGCAAATAGTAATACAACAACAACAATAACAACATTACTCCACTGTCTTTGAGACTTTCCCATGGCGGGGGGTAAGGGAGGCGGATGTATGCAACATTACCCATAATGATGCGTCAAACATTGTATCAATCGATTGCTACCTCATAATACAAGAAGCGCAAACAATTTAAAGAGTCATTTTGTTTTATTCCGTCATATTTCAGAGTTAAAGAAGAGTGTGTTCTTGACTCTATTGGAAATGGAAATAAATGTGGCAAATAGTAATATGATTGTATACATTTATCCTACTAGGTGAACAAACCAAATGACGTGGACATTACATTTCATACAGAGTAGACAAGTAGTCTGCTTTCTACTCACTAAGTACATGAAACGCTACTCTTGGAGGGTTATGGTATAGTCATTAGTGCTAAGCAAGGACATCCTTTCCCTTTCCTACTGTCAAACTCTCCTTCTTGTTCCAAGCAAACAATGGAACAATATTCATCGATGAATCCATCCCCTACAGTCTTGCTGACCAAGGATAGTGTTTCATGCAGCAATCCTGACAAACAACGACTCAAATTTACTCTCCTTCCAGGCTTAAACTTACAGTCTGCTCTACAATTATCCAAATCACCACTTCTGCAGTTACAACTAAAGAAAACATGAAACTGTGATGAATAGTTAATTCAGGCCTTCTAACACCATTGACATAGCCCACATATTAAGTTTGGCAAAGAGAGGATGTAGGCTTTATTGCAGGATGAATCAAGAGCTACAAAGCCTAGCTATTATGCTGAACTTAGCAGGTTTCCCAAGATCAGCATAATGAAGCTCCAAATAAGGAGATGAGGACAAGAGTATTATTTTGTAATGAGACTGATGCCACAGTTCAGGTTCTGGAAGCTTCACCAAGTACTGGAGATCTCATATTTTCTTAGGTTACACAATTATCTAACTTCAAGCTGATCTGAAGAATTTAAAACCACATTGAAGTCCATAAACCATACATAAATTCTACAGTACCCGCATGCACAAACGTGATGCGCTTGATCTTATGGCTAGAAAAAAGCGCCAAATGATAGCTCAGACAACCACCAGCACTAAGCGTAACTTTGAACATAAGGTGTAACTACCAACAACCGAGCAGATGCACCATTAACTCTAAGAACTGGCATTCGAATGGCTTCTATTAGGCCCCAATTGACTTCTACTCTAGCATGTACTTCTAGCAGCTTTCACTGAGCCCATCCCGCATCAACATTTTCTTTCAATGATAAATTGCTTATAAAATATGAATTAGTTAGGCAGCCAGAAAAAACTAAGAATGAAAAACTGAAAAGGAAAAAAGAAACAAACTAGTTTGATTCATGTAGGAGAGTAATTAAGCTCACTACTTGTTTGATGAAATGTATGAACCAATCAACAAACTAACTTTCACTATTAATGCCATAAAATGAAAAGAAACAATCATATATATAAGAAAGAAGCATACTTTAATCCCAGTGAATGGCTTTTTGAGCTCTTCCTCCGGTATAACAACAGGCCACTGCTCACCGGCCTCCCGGAACATCTGCTCCGTTTCAAGCATTTGACCCTTATTAAGAATCATACTCCTAATAGTCTGCGCCGATGTTGCCGTGGCATCAAATTTCTCCTCCACGCCGTTGACGAAGGTGACGGCGATTTCCGGTGGGTGGTCGTCGGTGCGGCGCTTCACTAAAACCTGGCAAGCAGGGTTCGATTCCTTCGCTTTTCGGGCGTTGCATTGAGCTAAAAACTCCATACATGCTGCTGTTCTTGGATCTAATGCATTGAATTCGATTCTCACTTTAGATAAGAATTTCAGCATCTTTTCGCCTCACTTTCGGCTGATCTCTTCACCGGAGGTTTTCTTTTTCCCTCAGATTATGCTTTCGCTCTTAAAACATATCGGTTCATCATTATCGTTATTACCATTATATCCCAACGACACCAAAATAATGAAAACGAGTCAAGGAAGCATCTTATGAACTCTTTGTCATCGGGCAATTTCTAATGGGATCCGATACATTAGGTAATGTATCGGATCCTAATGTATCGAATCCCATCAGAACTCCGAAATTAAATATGTTGGGAGCGTTAAACATGTTTGGGCGAGAGTAATAGTAGGATATGTGACCTTCTAAAAAGTCCTCGTGTTCAGTACGAATGTGTCGTCTAAAATGAAAATTTGCTCTCGAATCAAGGATGCAATGGTCTCCGTCAATAGCGACGCCGTAGTGTTCAGAAAGACAATTTCAACTGTATATAATAAGTCCATAAACACTAAGAGGTTGTAGATTTTTATCGAACGTTTTTAGCTATTATTAAGCATGCAATATGGAAAAATATTTATTCAGTTTCGTGTAACATTTTCTTACTTTATTGATTATACAATGATAATTATGCAGCTAATTATGTATTTTGCTTTTGATTGTGAATATTTGATGAGTAAAATTTAATATTTTATAAGTATTATCGAGTTGAACTAGAGCATTTTTTTTAAATTTTTTTGATCTGAACTTATACATTTTATTTCATATCCGAACAATATCAAGCATATTATTTTATCTTCAAACAATTTCAGACATTTTATTTCATACTCAAATAATTTAAAGTCAAGTACGTAAAATTTTTATGTTCGAGAAATTTTGAATCGAATCCAAACATATATCCCAATCTCAATACATATTTGATTCGATAAAAATGTTTGATTTGGAAGCTCCAAGTGGAATGGTTTCGAGGTCCTAGCTTGTTCACTTTGTTATCTCAAAGGAAAAAATGTCAAATCTTCCCACATCGTTAGATTTGAATAATTTTGAAACAATATTATAGGCAGAGTTGAAACTGACTTACCAACTGACCGCGGAAGACGTGATTGGGCTGCTGTCGGAAGACAAGGCCCAGGGAAGTCCCCGGGCCGTTCTCTGCAGAGATGCAGACCCGTAATTGGGTAATTCTTCTAAAATCAGAGTCAAGTTACATTTGTGTGATTTGGGCTGAGACGCGTGTGGAGCCCTTGTACTTTGATTAAGGAGAAAACTTGGCCGAAAAACAGTTATTCACGTGGTCCATTTGAGACTAACTAAACGGGGCTTACTTCCGCGGTCTATTATTTTTTTCCCCAACATATGACACTTATTATATTAGTATTCAACAACATTACCCCATTGTTCTAGAGTCTCCCGCCTATATATGACTATTACTATATTAGTATTCAACAACAACATTATCATATATTAGTATTTAACAACAATATTACCTCATTGCTTTATAGTCTCCCGTCTATGACGGGGTATAGAGGGTCAAATGTACGCAACTATATCCATGTGTTTCTAACACATAGATGTTATTTCATATGACACTTATTATATTAGTATTCAACAACATTACCCCATTGTTCTAGAGTCTCCCGCCTATATATGACTATTACTATATTAGTATTCAACAACAACATTATCATATATTAGTATTTAACAACAATATTACCTCATTGCTTTATAGTCTCCCGTCTATGACGGGGTATAGAGGGTCAAATGTACGCAACTATATCCATGTGTTTCCAACACATAGATGTTATTTCCTGATGACACGTAATGAAAATTGCATCAAGGGGGAACATATAACTATTACTATATTAGTATTCAACAACATTACATCATTGCCTTAGAGGCTATATGGAGGGTTCGATGTACGCAATCATACACATGTGTTTCTAACACATAGATGTTGTTTTCCAATGACACATATTTTTCCCCAACATATGACTATTACTATATTAGTATTCAACAACAACATTACCTCATTACTTTAGAGTCTCCCGCCTTTGACGGAGTATAGAGGGTCAGATGTTCGCAACCACACTCATGTGTTTCTAACACATAGATGTTGTTTCCTGATGACACGTAATGAAAATTGCGTCAAGGGGGAATATATAACTATTACTATATTAGTATTCAACAACATTACCTCATTGCCTTAGAGTCTATATGGAGGGTCAGATGTACGCAATCATACACATGTGTTTTTAACGCATAGCTGTTGTTTTTCGATGATACATATATTTTTCCCCAACATATGACTATTACTATATTAGTATTCAACAACAACATTACTCTATTGCTTTAGAATCTCTCGTCTATGACGGGGTATGGAGAACCGGATGTACACAACCACACCCATGTGTTTCTAACACGTAGATGTTGTTTCCTGATGATACGTAATGAAAATTGCGTCAAGGGGGAACATATAAATATTACTATATTAGTATTCAACAACATTACATCATCGCCTTAGAGGCTATATGGAGGGTCGGATGTACGCAATCATACACATGTGTTTCTAACACATAGATGTTGTTTTCCGATGACACATATATTTTTCCACCAACATATGACTATTACTATATTAGTATTCAACAACAACATTTTCTCATTGCTTTAGAGTCTCCCGTCTATGACAGGGTATAGAGGGTCAGATGAACGCAACCACACTCATGTGTTTCTAACATATATAACTATTACTATATTAGTATTCAACAACATTACCTCATTGCCTTATAGTCTATATGGAGGGTCAGATGTATCCAATCATACACATGTGTTTTTAACGCATAGATGTTTTCCGATGACACATATTTTTTTCCCCAACATATGACTATTACTATATTAGTATTCAACAACAACATTACTCTATTGCTTTAGAGTCTCCCGTCTATGACGGGGTATGGAGAATCGGATGTACACAATCACACCCATGTGTTTCTAACACATAGATGTTGTTTCCTGATGACACGTAATGAAAATTGTGTCAAGGGAGAACATATAACTATTACTATATTAGTATTCAGCAACATTACCTCATTGCCTTAAAGGTTATATGGAGGGTCGGATTTACGGAATCATACACATGTGTTTCTATCACATAGATGTTGTTTTCCGATGACAAAATTGCGTCAACCTATTACTATATTAGTATTATGTGTCCCGTATTGTAAACAGTTTAATTATGTTATGTTTCATTTTATGACTTAAATCATATTTGGCTTCGTGTTATGTAAACCAACTTAATGCATTCGATATACTAAAGAGACCTGCTCAGTATATTTTTTAATATATTTAAGAGACCGAACTTTTGGTAAATTTTTATACACATTTTAGTCACTTAGCAGAGAATTGTCGAACGGTAAACACTATGTGACCACGTAATAAAGGGTTAGTGTTCTATCAAACAAGGATACACTTTGAATTGAATGCCAAAAATACAACTACACCTATCTACATATAGGATTTTTTCACCGACGTATCCCCTCAGGCCCCCCACCCTTCCCTCCGCCCCTGGTGTTCGGGATGACTCCTTGTTAATATATTTGCTCTGTTTCACTTGCTGATGGTTCATCTATGTACCAATACCGAATGGCAAGTTTCGATGAAATCATCATCATCATCATCCGAGCCCAGTATATCCCAACAACAGCAAAAGCTATCGTTAGGGTCTAGGGAGGGTAAGTGGTAAGCAGACAATATCCCAAGGGATAGAGAGTCTGCTTCCAGTGAGACCCCCGGCTCTACCTGCATAAATGAAATGATTTATCTAATAAAAACAAAAAAAAAATTTCTTTGGCTTGAGTGGAATACTTCTCAAACATAATCGAGTGTCTAATATAAAACACTTTTTTTTGTATCTAATTATGTAGCTTCACTTACGGTTACGCATGGTGATTACTAAATTCCTTCAATAGCACACCAACACACCATATCTCTATTATTATACCATCTATGTAGGTATATATGGAGCCGGAGTCTCTTACATCGGTTTGAACAGTTTATTTTAATTTATTTACATTTCATTCAATGGTTTATTATATTATTTATTTGATTTTCTTTTTTTGCATAATGGATCTTTTTTACATGGTTTGTTTATTTAATTATTTTCTTTCCATTAAATGATTTATGTTATTACTTATTTTACTCTGATGTAATAGACTATGCAGTTAAAGATTTACGTAGAATAAGCTTTTGTATTTACTTAGAATGCTAGCTTTACTGGGGGGGGGGGGGGGGGGGAAGCCAGTTTTTCCATTTCTCGAGTACATATCCGCGGCACTAAATTAAGCACAAATTTCCAAAACATATCAATTTGATAGATATAATTATCATGCTAGACCAAACCAACTATATTTCCAATCTACATCTACAACGTAACGTAAGACCATCTCAAGTACATATGTTGTCTAAACCTAAAATGCATTTACTTTAATCATTTTAAGTCTACATTGACGATAGTCTTTAGAATAAATGGTAACATTATTGTTTTGTGACTTTTAAATCACAGGTTTAACCTCCAAAAACAATCTCTGCGTACATCAGATCACGACTCTCCTCGAACCCTGCGGTGCATCAGAGATGCCTTCTATTTTAAATCTACATTATATTTCATCGACCAACCAACCACGAATATCAATATTTGGAAGCAAACTCTTTATCCCTGTTTGCCTGCCGCTTACCCTCTCCGGACCCTAACGATAGCTTTTATTGTCGTTGGGATATAAATTTGGCATATATAACTGTATAAGAAATTAACAATTATAAACCACACATGTTTCCTAAACATTCATACTGATCGACATGTTCAAAATTTGGATAATCAATTCGAGGGGGGGGGGGGGGG
>AP025041.1:44361679-44371994 GCA_036186865.1 Eustoma russellianum | reverse complement strand
GGGGGGGGGGGGGGTAGTGGAATTTCTAAGCTACATACTAATTTCCTTCTGGACAAACAAAAGATCTCAGTTACGCTGCAATGCAACTTCCAAATACAATTCTTCCTTCTCGACGGAGATAAAATGCCTATTACAAAATTACCCCCGGCTCAAGAGAAGCTGCTTGTCAAGACTTTCGTGGCCTTCCTCTCTTTCCTGTCTTCACAGGGGTGCTCTTGGAACTTTTGTCCGCAGAAGGTGGCCTCCCACGGCCGCGGCCGCCTTTGGCGGTCTCTCCTTTCACAGTACCCTTCCCTCCTTGCCCTTTGCCGGCTTTCTTTCCTGTTGCTTTCCCGTTCATCTCTCCACCGCTATCACTGCCATCATCACTATCTGCCTCCTCTTCTCCGGAAGACTCCGAATCTTTGGCAGTCTTTCTCTTCTTGGAGGTTTCAGAAACTTTTTTCGTAGTTTTCTCAGATCCCGCTGCTTTACCAGGATGATCCTCTACACCTGCATGGAGATATTAAAATTTTGTTTTCTGGACTTCAGAAATTCCATTCACCAAAAAGGGAAATAATTCCATTCACTAGCACACCATATTCCTATTATTGTGTCATCTATGTATGTACATTATAGAGTCAGAGGTCTCACTGGAAACAAACTCTCTATCTCTTGTGATATAGGTATTGTTTGTCTGTCTCTCATCCTCCCCAGACCCTAGTGATAACTTAGTGCTTTCGTTGGGATATTACTGGGTATGGTCTATGGTCTATAATAGAGTTCGACGCAGTGGTTGGTTAATTCCATACCAAACATAATCTTCTACCATCAGAAACTTGCAGCATCTAGAGCAAAAGGTGCGTAGTTAATGAAATATCATACCTTCAGGAGCAGCTTTCCCTTCATATACATCAAGCTGCAAGGGAAAAAAATGAAACAAGATAATATTCCAGCTGAATATCTCCACCCCGGGTACATCATACACGTGCAGGTAGAAAAGGAAGGTGCAAATTCATATGCATGACTCGAACCCAAAAGTGCAAGTATCAGCTAACTAAAAGCTTAAATACACAATGGCTGTTGATCTGAAAAACAAAAAAGAGACTCCAGCCTTCAAGAGTTAATGTATGAGAACCGGAGGGACGGTCATGGCGCTAACGCCATGAACTTAACCTGACCCAAGATTTCAAGTATGTCTTCCTAGAATCTCAATTACAGAGACTCAACCCTGGATGAGAGTTGGGACACCAGCATATCTACAAGGGACCCGACCATACACGTAAAACAAGACACATATAAGTTGCTGTTATGTTTACCTGATCAAGTCGATCACCAACATTTGCTCTATCAACTACAACCAGGGAGTGAGCTAACCCACAAGCAACACTTCATATGGAGACAAAACCCAGCCAAGTTCAGACTAGATAGTATATCAGAATAGAATTCATGCACTCGTGTGTCCAAATGAGACCAACCTGATTACATGCATTCCTTCAAGACTGTCTACTTTTTTCGGAACTGCTGAAGATCTGAATAGAGTAAGAACAAAAGAAGCATTTAGCTGGAGGGGCAGCAGAATAAAATCCTGAAACTGTTTGAGGGAGCGTACAATAATTTTAGGAAGTCATTAGTTTTGCCTACTATTCCTGAAGAGAACTCTGTCATTTTCCATTTGATTCGCATTTCGCTTCTGCTTATGCTTTATACAGATTCTTTCATAAACTGACATTTAACAATCACCACCTTGCCGCCGCCACCCGCAAAAAAGAGAGGGTGGTGGTGGTAGTGGTGTGGTCAGAGATCAAACTTACTTTTGAGAACTAGGTCCATAGCCCAGCTCCCCATTTTGTGCATGTCCCCAACTGATGCATGACGAATCAGCACCCACGAAATGGTGCGCATTACCTGAATCCATGCACCGCAGGTGCCAGCCACTGCAGAATGTAGAAGACATTTTTAAGTAGAAATATGCAAGCAAAGAAACCATACAGGAAAGTCATGTCTGCATCAACAAAAGATTGCTCAGATTAACCACCTAACTCAAAATGACTTGAATCATCTTGCACTGTTCAGTAAAGGATCATATAGAGACATGAACATGCATGAAAATATTTTACCCATTACAAGGCAATAAAGAAAGAGCACAAATATTTTGGTTTGGAATATAGTGGAGCATCAACTTCTTTATTTGATTTTTCTAATACAAGCGCGCACACGCATACTTGAACTGCATATGATTATGAAGACGGAAGTGTTTCTGATACTGCATATGATTACAAAGATAGATATACTCGATGTTCAGCAAAAATATCTGAATGCTCACACAATATCAATAAGGCACATGAACAGACTTATGGAATAGAAGGTTTACAGCCGCCACCTTAAATCCATGAGAGGCTTAGGGTACATCCAATCATCTCCTGAGTTCTTTATTTTTCCCCACATGTACAACTGTCCTCCTCCTGCAGAAAAATATAGCATCATGCGCTTAAAATGGAGCAAAAACTACTCCCTGATCTGACTCCAAGTCATGACCTAGAGAAAACATACTGCTGAAGCTACAGCTACAATAAAAGGGTCTATTTGTTTTTCATGGTAAATCATCAACTCAGTTGAGGGTTATTCATCATTTCAACAATTCAAAAATAAGTTGATTACACTTGAGGGCTAGTCGACAAGAGATTAACAATAAGGTACAACAAGACTTTTACAAGTCAAAAACAGAACTACCAGAGAAATTTTCATTCACATCCTCTTTTTATTTCCCCCCAACCATGCTCAACTACTGATATCATATTGTTCCACTGCAAGAATTGATAATTGTAAACATTTATCTAGGATCTGCAAACCAAATAATTCTCTTTCCTTCTTCGATCTTTTTCTGTTGTAATTTTGAGATTTCATATCAAGAACGAGAGGGAGAAGAAAAGTGTAGTTACATCCGAGCCCATCCTTCTAATCCAATGCTTCCTGACCGACCGAGCCATAACTCCGTCTAATCGAGTTTTCGACTTATCGTACCAAAGCCCAGGTAAAGAAGGAGAAATACTTTAAGTTGACAGCCAGTGTAAAACTATCACTAAACATGATTATGGATCAAACAAAAAATTGCACCCAAGCTAAAATTTTCCCCCATAAAGAATGCACTATATGCTCCGAATGCAGTGTCTCGGCAAGGACCGCTGCATCTGGAGGGATTGGATGTAGTGTCAAATAAACAAGGTTCTTCGTCGCATGGTTTGAATGCAACGACAATTGAGTCAGAACCACTACATCTCCTAGAGTTATCAGATGCAGTGAAAAATAAGCAAGAGTTCTTAAGCCGTACGTTAAACAGTAAGAGAGGATATGCTAGAAACATGGAATATGGAACTCTAACGGGAAGGACAATGGAGATAGTGGAATCGATGATAAGAAGAAAATTAAATATTTAAGTTTGCAAGAGACAAAATATATAGATGAGAAAGTCAGAATGTTACATAATTCAAAATTTAGACTTTGATACACAGGAAAGAATAAGACCAGAAATGGAGTTAGATTATTATACATGCCACATTAATAGACGAAGTAGCAAGTGTTATTAAGGAGATAGAATTATAACACTTAAGTTGGTACTTGAAAAAAAAAAATCAATATTATTAACTTAGATGTTCCTTAAGTAAGTATAAAGGAATCTATAAAGATTCACTTTTGGGAAGATTTAGAAGACATAGTGCGTGGAATTCCAACAGGTGAGAAGATCTTTCAAGGATGAGATTTAAATTGACATGTAAGTAAAGAGAATAAGGACTACAAATGAGGTACACGATGGATTTGGTTCTGGAAACAGGAATGTGAAAGAAGATAAGTTTTAGATTTCTCAATAGCATATGACCTTATAGTGACTAACAATTTTTTTCAATAAAAGAGACGAACACTTGATTACATTCAAAAGTGAATCAAGTTGCATATAGACTATTTCATGACTCATAGGAGAGATAAAACAGCTTATAAGGACTATAAGGTGACTATAAGGTGATCACAGGAGAAAGTTCAACAATGCAACACCGTTTTGTAGTGTTGGATGTACATACGACATAGAAGATTGGAAAAACAAAGGCTTATAGAACTCAAGATAAAATCCGGGAACATAAAGGAAGCTAAGCATGAAGAGTTTAGAAAAATAATATTAGAGCAAGAAGTATTAAGAAATTCAAATGGTCACGCAAATGAAGTGTGGGAGAATGTAGTGGCAAAGATAAAGAAAATAGCGAGAAATTTACTTGGCGAGACAAAACGCCGAGCACCTCCAAATAAGGAATCTTTGTGGTGGAAAAATAAAGTACAAGACAGTAAAAAAAAAACCAAGAAAACTATTTATAAGGCATTTCAACATTGCAGAAATCAAGAGTATTGGGAAAAAAATAAACTAACTACGAAAGAAGCTAAACAGGCCGTAAGTGAAGCAAAATAAAAAGCATTTGAAGATTTTTATGAATGGTTGACACGAAAGAAGGTGAAAGAGATGTGTATAAAATTGCTAGAACGAGAGAAATGAAGAAAAGAGATTTGACTCAAGTTAAATGCATTAAAAACAAAAATATTGAGATCCTAGTAGAGGAAAGAGTAATACAAGATGGATAAGATACTTTGAGAAATTTTTTAATAAATCACTAGGAGATAAACTCGTATTGGGCAAATCACGTAACTCTGAAGATGATAGAAACTTAACATATAGTCGGAGAATCTGATTGCCAAAAATAAAAGATGCTTTGAAAGGGATGAAAAATTGTAAAGCGAGTGGATCCTATGGTATTCTAATTGAGGCTTGAAAATGCCTAGAGAAAGAAGTTATTATGTGGCTCACAGATCCTTTTAATAAGATTGTGAAGACCCGTAAAATGCCTAACGAATAGAGAAAAAACACTATAATACCTCTGTATAAAAACAATGAAATATACAAGAAAGTGCGAATTACAAATGAATTAAGTAAATGAGCCATAATGAAGCACTAGAAGCGAGTGATTAAGAAAAGACTTTGTAGATGACATTATGATAGTGGATGAGACTAGTGAAGTAGTCATTCTATGATAGAATGTTTGCATGAGACACTACAGGAAAAAGACTTCAAATTGAGCCAAAAGAAGATGGAATAATAAAATTCAATTTTAGCAACAAAACAATGACCTTGGAACCTTTTGTAAAACTAAAAGGCCAAGAAATTCACCTCAATGGGAGATTTAGATATTTAGTATCTATACTACATAATGATGGAGGAATTGCCAAAGATGTGAATCACATGGTACATGTTTGGCCGGTTAAAGTGGAGAAGTGCCTCAAGTGTTCTTTGTGATAAGAAAGTAAATCTAAAGCTTGAAGTTTTATAAGACGACAATAAGACCCGCACAGTTGAATGGGTCTAAATGTTAGATAATTATGAACATGAACAAAGGATGCGAGTAGCGGAAATGAGAATGTTAAGATAGATGTGTAGACATACAAGGATAAAATAAGAAATGAACGTGTAAAATGAAATGTTAGGTGATTCCTATAGAAGAGAAGATGAGAGTGTTATGGTTCTAAGTTCAGGATCTAGTCATAGATTAGGATGCAATCTCAACCTCTCTCTCAAGGACAATCCTTGCCTAACCTCACACTGAAGTACGGTGTCAGTCAGGTCCAGAACCCGCCTTGCAGGTCTCTAGCCCTTACCTCTCTTGCTCTCAAGAAGAGAAAATTAATTGATCAGTCCAAAGTACAATTTTTACTCACAAGCTACCTTGCAGGTCTCTAGCATTTACCTCTCTTGCTCTCAAGAAGAGAAAATTAATTGATCAATCCAAAGTATAATTTTTACTCATCAGAAGCTACCTTAAATAAGCAACCACAATGCAACCAGCACTGTAAATGATGCTAGTAGATAATTTCTATCTTATCAGAAGTTCAGTCATACTGAAATGCTAAAGGATGATTATTATTAGTCAAGATAATGCAGAAAATATAACTTTTGAAAATAGAAACTACGGCTTTTCCTTAGCAATAAAGATTCAGCCTTATTGTGATTGATAACTTATATGTGTAACATTACTCCTCTATTCTATTTGGAGATTGCCTCAAGCTCAAAATCAAGGTAATCTTCCTTAAATGCCTGTTGAGTCTTCCCAAGTGGCATCACTCCCCAGGATCCCATATTATCGGCCTTACGACTTGCAAACCTGGCATGTTTGATGCTTGATTTCCTAGCTCCGAAATCCCTTTACTAAGTAGGAAATTGAGCTTCTTTCTAGAGACAACCAATAACCAAACAGGGCTAGCTGCAATAGTGGCTTGCCGCTACACAATTTGAAAATTTTGAACTCCAGTACTGACACGTAGAGAAATCTCGGGTTTTTTAAGCCCCTCACCACTGGAAGATAACCATGTTGTATGATGTATTGCAGCATCCTCTTGTGAATTGTTTGATAAAACCGGTAGTGTCTTTCGGAGGTCCTACGGTCGGCATTGAAGTTGTTCCTGGAACGCTATTGCTGCTCGTTGCTGCGAGGGGCACCCCACTGGCCTGCAGGAACGCCCCAAGGTAGCTGTTCTTTCTGCTTAAATGCTTGGGCCAAGTACATAGCAACACCAAATTCCTTGGGTGATGGCACTCTAATCCGAAGGTTCTCCAATAATCTTGCAGTAAACAAGCTTATTTATTGATTCGATTTCAGGTCAGAAGACCTTTGCTGCTTAAGATTGGCTAACTCCCCCAGCAAATGCTCCCTTCCCATCTTATCGTGGTCATCAACACCAAATTCCTCGGGTGATGCCACTCTACTCTAGTCCGAAGGTCCTCCACTAATCCTGCACTAAACAAGCTTATTTATTGATTCGGTTTCAGGCCAGAAGTCCGCGTTAGTACGGACAACTGTTGTTGATATTCTTCCAATGACCTTTGCTGCTTAAGATTGGCCAACTCCCGCAGCCAATGCTCCCTTCCCAGCTTATTGTGGCCAGCCTCCTTTAAGTGGTCAACGAGCTCGCCAATAGGTGCACTGCAAATGCCTTCTCGACCAGGGATGCAAGCTTCCCTAGCACTTGCTGCTGCAATGCCCATGTCTCCATAAACATTTCCAACATTGTGCATCACATATGACCCTCTGATACCAATTTGTTATGGTTTTAAGTTCAGGATCTAGTCATGGATTAGGATGCAATCTCAATCACTCCCTCAAAGGCAACTCTTGCCAAACCTCAAACTGAAGTACGGTGTTGGTCAGTCTCAAAAGCCGGCTTGCATGTCCCTAGCCCCATACTTCTCTTGCTCTCAAGAAGAACAACAACAACAACACATACCCAGTTCTAGCTCTCAAGAAGAGAAAATTAATTGAAAATCCAACGTATAATTTTTGTTCATCAGAAGCTTCCTTAAATAGGCAGCCACAATACAAACAGCACTGTAAATGATAAAATCAATTTAAAATGATAGTGGATAATTTCTATCCTATCAGAAAATTCATATTGAAATGCCAAAGGATAATCTCTATTAACCAAGATAATGCAGAAAATAAATTTTGAAAATAGACACTACTGCTTTTCCTTAGCAATAAAGAATTTGCCTTATCTTTATTGATAACTTATATGTGTAACAAAGGAAGTCGAGGTTAGGATGGTATGCGCATATGCAAAGACGTCTTGCAGACACACCTGTTAAGCAGTGCGAAACAATGAATGAAGTGCACCTTAAACATGAGAGAGACCAAAGGATACATAGATAGAGACCAGGAAGGATATGACTTATAGAACAATTGAGAAGCATATGGTCAGTGATAGAGCACAGTCAAGACAGTTTGTTCATACAGCCGATGTCTATATAGAGGGTATATGATTTTTTTCGTAAGTAGAGGGTATATGATTTGCGTGAGAATATTAGGTACTTCAGCCAGAATCACGGTTGTGATATGATATTTTTGAAAGAGGTGCAGCATATTATGCATTAGCTACTTCGAGACACAAAAGGATAGTAGGATTTAGGCGACGACTTAAAAAAATCATAAAAGAAATGATTTGTCCATATAGCCAACCTCACATAGTGGAAAAAAGACGTGAATGTTGTTGCTTTTTGACCGGCCGTATCAGCCAAGAAAAGCAGAAGCCATGTAAGACCAATTTCAAAAGGTCATCAATCAGGCTAACAACAAAATACTTCCTTAGTAACTAATTTCAAGCGTCAAAAGAAAGTTGTCAAGGCTCTGTAGGCACACATGCTTCAGAAGACCAATAAAATATGCTTACGCAGGTGACCAATAAAATATGCTAACAACATAATACTCCATGACACTGTAAGAGTAAAAGGAACTGCTTCCATCGACTTCATTACTCCAATCAAAACCAAATAGTTCTATACCTCATACCCAAAGGCCACAAGATGAGCAAAGATATATTCATCAAAACATATTACACGGATCTTCACAAAACCATTGGCCTGGACATCAAACTATCAGCACATGTCGATTTACACAAGAGAGATGAAAATAATAAACACGAAACATCATGCCAAATAAAAAAGCGAAAGTAAGGACTTTTCTACCAGCAGTACAAGCGCAATTTGAAGCACCAGCTGAAACAATTGCGTCAGGAGGTACGGTATTATGTCTGGTAAAAACATCAAGACGGCGGGGAGCCCACTCATCTTTTTGTTCTCTATGTCCAAGTCTGTAAGGGGAGACCATACACACGAATGGTCAAGATGAGTAGCAAGACCATAAATGGTCTCAGAGCCGAAAAAACATGATAAAGAGAAAGTAGCAGTAGACTTTGTGGGCGTCAAATAGTAATGAAATTTTCCAGATAAACCAATTAATGATCATGCTTGAAATTGACAACAGCAGACCTTCCATAACCACCATTGCCCCATCTGCAGTGTATCAGCAAACAGCACGTACAAAAGGTCAGCAGCTACTTAACAAATAAGACTCTCATCACTCATTGGAAACTACAGCCGACTCACAAGAGAATTAACGAACTTACGTGTAAACATAGCCATTCTTATCCACAGCCACTGAAATTGAAAAAGGAAAATAGTGTTAGTATCCTAACAACTCATTTCTCAATTCTGTCATCCCCTCCTTTTTCCACCCACTTTTGGATTGATACAGAAGACAAACATGCATTCTGAAACTTATACAACTTTGTATCAATAAAAAGACTTGGGTCATTAAGTCAAATCAAGAACCTGTATGGTTTGTTCCGCAAGCAACCTTAACTATGGTTTCTCCTGCAAAAGACGATATTGCTTTGGGGCGTGGCTGAGCTTCATAAGCAAGTCTCACTGAACTGTCTTTAGTGTTATACTGCAAATATGTAAAGCAAACTGCGGATCAGTCGTCTTTATTTTCGCTTTTCATAAGGCGGGCTCCAAAAATCAGCAACTCACCACAATGGACCACACCTTTAAAATCCTCACCAAAATCTACATAATTTTGGATCGGTTTTGCTGTCCAAAGGCCATAGAAAAACCAAAAAAACAAAAAAAAAAATAGTAATCTTGTATTTTTATATGGACCTTAGATCTTGTTTTAACTTGCTAATTTTCTTTTGATTTATTTAGACAAATGTTTTCTTTACTTTGGAGGTTGGAATCTTTCTATTCCCTATCTCTTTATTCCTGACATTTTTGATATAAATAAAGTGGGTAAACAGATTCTTTACCATCTGCGTCTGATATTTTTCAGAAATGCAATGATGGCAATTGAAAAAATTCCTCTATTTTCAAATTAATATTGGCTATGAACTGAAGAGATAAAAGAACCATACTTTATCCTATTTTTTGCAATAATTAATGGAGACAAATAGACAAAGAAAATTTACACACACAGGCTTCGCTTTTTCCAAAGACGTGTCATATGTATTTGCTTTTTAGAACATGACAAAGATGAAAGTCCAAAAAATACCTCATTATCGGTCCCATGACCAAGCTGACCATACTGTGGAAGACCAGCAGTCCTGAGAAAACAGCAAAAAAGCTTGTGAAAGATATAACCTATGGTATGGCTCTTGAAAAGAGAAACATCATGCAGCAGAAAATTTGAACGCAAATGAAACAGGAAACACAACGATTTTCCATCGAAATTAAGTTTAGCTTTTGTCATTTCAACCAACATTTAATAATCAAAATGATAAGGGAAAAACATAACATATAGTATATAAATTGTCTAGACTAAAGCAACCAGCCCACAAATTTTAAAGAGCAAACTAAAATTTTTAAGCATAGGCCAATACTGTATGGAAGCTCCTTCGCTAGAAGTAATCCAGACAGTGAATTCAGCCCCACAAGCAACCTTACTCACTCCAGACACAAGACAATTAACTGGAG
>AP025041.1:44297769-44361669 GCA_036186865.1 Eustoma russellianum | reverse complement strand
AAAAAAAAAAAAAAAAAAAAAAAAAAAAATTGAGACACAATAGTACAATCAGTTAGCAAGGTAATCAAAGGACCACCGCATGAAAGCCACATTTCCAAAAATAAAAACATGAACATGTGATGCTGTATAAATTTATCTCATGGAGAGAGACAAAAGTTTGTGATGCAGAAATGTTAAAATAACCCATCAACTCTCCCTTGACAATAAATGGCATATAAAGAGAGGAGCAGAGAGGAAAAAACGAAAGTACCTAAGGTATCTCAATGCAAAACACCTCCCTGTTTGAGATACAACTTGATAAAGCTAAGCGAAGGTATCAGGTAAAACAACTAGAAGCATTCAAAGGGTTAAAAACGCACCATTTTTAGCAGAACCGGAACCCAGCTGTCCACTCTTGTTCCAACCAAAAGCTAGAGATGAACCATCTTCTGTGACCACAACTGTGTGGTTCCTTCCGGCCCCAGCTGTAACAATTTTGTGCCTGCAAGTAATGTGAAGGTACACAAAAGTTAAGAAGCCAAAACGGATGTACACTGGAATACTTTGGAAACTGAAATGAAGAAGACTGGTGGTGAATTCTATATAATTCATCCAGAAACACAGATCAAGTTTCTACTATATATAAATGACAAGATTATACCCAAAACTGCACATGAGAATGTAAATTGACACTCCTAGGAAACACTTTAGTCACCACTAAAGCTATGCTTTCCATTTCCTTTCACATAGTTAAGACTACATTCCCTTTGTTTCTTTAGCCAAAATCTTGCTCTCTGTTCTCAGAAGTCATGGTCAACCAGGCATGGGCTCTGCGACTGCCAAAGCCCATACCTGGACGGGTTCATACAAGTATCCGAGTTTGGAAAGAGACAAAAGGATAAACTTAGAATGTGATGGGGAAAAAGAAAAAAAGAAAAAAGTGGTAAGATCTCTCCTCATTTATGGGAGTTCTAGCAAAAAAAAATGAAGTCTTGGACAGGTAAACTATATATAAACACCAAATAGATAGATGTGCCCTTTAATAATAGTAGAGTGATATTAGTTCCTCAAGCTATATATAAATAAATAAAAAGAGATAGAGAGCACGAAAGAGGCGTAGTAAAAGCCAGCCACTCAAATTCTTGTTCTTTCAAAATGCACGGGACACTTCTCTCGATTTCATTCTTTCACTTTTAGTGAAAACACTTGGCCTTTTTTTTTCTTCTTCTTTTCGGCCTGGAGCAAGACTGGGTGGAGGTGAAGGAGAGAGAGACAGAGGAAGGGGCTTCTACTCAAGCAATGCACTTCTTTCAAGTGGACTAAAGAATTCAACCTCAAAACAAAGACCTCTGTCAAGCAAACAGGTAGTAACACAAGGAATATAATACAGACACATGCACGTACATATACACACATACATAAATATCCATAAACTGCACATTGGCCAAAAACCAGTTGCCCTGAATTCCAACAACATGATTAGCACTGGTAGACATTTTACAAAAAGAGAAACATGAGGGACTCCAGCAGAAATCAGATGAAAGAGATGGAGCACTTGAGCTAATTACTTGGAGAGTCCTGAGACAACAGTAGGCGTATCACGCTGAGATCTATCTCCGTGACCAAGTTGTCCCTTCTACAAATACAATCAGTCTTCAGATCCACCTCACACGATCGTCCAAGCCAGCAGGTATAAAATGACGATATAAACTTCCATATCAGGATCCACATACCTCATTCCTCCCCCAAGTATAGCAGCGTCCGTCAACATCCAATGCCACGCAATGACAGGAAACTAATCATATACAACAAATCAAGTCAAAACCGAGGATAAACTGTAACATAAGACATGGCATAATGTTCATGGTATTGCAGTCGATAACTTCCTGTACTCGTAGGATTACAGAAGACCAGCATGAATTGGGTTAATCACAAAGTAAAAGTGCAAGCGTAGTGGGTTATCTGTACAGTGAAATTTGGAACTAATCCTCTCTATGAGACAAACAATTTAGCCATTAGAACAATCCGAAAGGATAAGTGAACAATCTTTTCACTGAACTCGTGTCACCGGGAATTTGGCATCTTTCCTTACTGAAAATTGAAAAAGGGCCAGCTTTTAGCAACCTCTATAACAACATTTACCACAGCCGACATATGCTTATTAGCTGTTTGCATTTGCTGATAGTGTTCCCACCGGGTAAAAAGTATTTTTTTACGCTTATTTCCCAGTTTCTTTATAAATAACCTGTGAAATGTCAACCCCATCAATATCATACCTCTGCTCCAAGTACCATTGCACCCCCCCCCCCCCCAAGCAAAACAAAAACCAATAACAGACCTCGTTTCAAATTAACCTCTCCATCAAAATGGCAACACTCCCTCATTGTAACAATATCTTTGCAACAAAACAAAGGATGAAGTCAAAGGAAAAAAGTTAAAGAAAAGCTGTTTGCATTTCCTGATAGTGTTCCCCCCTGGGTAAAAAGCTTTTTTTCTGAATGCTTATTTCCCAGTTTCTTTTTAAATAGCATGTAAAAGGTCAACCCCATCAATATCATACTTCTGCTCCAAGTACCATTGCAACCCCCCCCCCCCCCCAACAAAAAAAACAAAAGAAAAACCAATAACAGCCCTCGTTTCAAATTAACCTATCCATCAAAACGGTAATATTCCCTCATTGTAACAATATTTGTGCAACAAAACAAAGAATGAAGTCAAAAGAAAAAAAAAAGTTAAAAGAAAAGCTAAGAACTTTACCACAACCAGAGGCCACAAAGCGAATGTTTACACCAACCAAAGCCCGAAGGCGAGTAGGCGAAACTATATTCCCTTCCAAGCCCTTACGACGTCCAACACCATCCCAAGCCGTTGCCCCACAAAACAATAGCTCTCCCCCTTTCACCTCCCCTTCCTCTACCTTCTTCTCTTCCTCCACTGCCGCCATCTCCACTCAACTAATGTCTCAACTTCGAACAGGCAAAAAAAAGAACGAAACAAAGATTAATCAACTTCTAGAAAACCAAAGACAGGTATAAGATATCTAAGAGCTAAACTTATCAGCTACATTGTCTCCACTTCTAACCGGTAAAAAGAAGAAAAATATCATTTATTTCTAAAAACCCATAACGCATGCAGTAAAAAGACATCCAATAATGCAACAAATAAGGGGGAAAAACAAAATCATCAATTTCGAAGGAACCAAAACAGAAAAAAGGTTAAAGTTTTGTGTCAAGGCTAAAATACTAGATACCTAAAAGCTCGAATCAGAAGTAGTAATCAGAGAAAGGAACAGAGTAACGGCTAGTAGAACGGAATCGGCGGGAAGGGCTTTAGGAGAGTCCTTAGATCAAACAGAAACGCATTGGAATGGAAACCCTAAAAAGCTCTGTGAATTGTGCCTGCCATTTTTCTTTCGATTATCATAGTTGTTTTTATGCCTCTTTTTTCTTTTTCTGAAAGATCATTCTTGCTGTTAAGTAAAGTGAGTGTTATCTTTGTTTAAAGGGGAAAAATTAAAAGCAAAGCAGAAGTGGGAGAATTTGAGGTTTCCAAGAATTTGACCAAATTAGTCTAATCTTGAAGTATACTTACAAAATTAGATAGTATTTATATTATAGGTTGACTTTGTATTTTTTTTGTTTGGATATTTGTCTATCAATTATTTGTGCATATTCATTGTTATGACTATTTTAATATCGGAAGATTTCTGTTTATGTTTAATACAATCCATTCAATAATATTTATTCTTATTATTGTGTTATCTATATAGGTACATGTAGAGCTGAGTGTCTCATTATAAGCAGAGTCTCTATCCCTTGAGACGGAGATATTGTTTGTCTGCTTCTTACTCTCTCTAGACCCTAGCGATAGCTTTAGATGTCGTTGGGATATATTGTGTATGATTATTGTTGTTGTATTTTCAAGGAAACATCATTAACTAATTTGACATAAATTCAAATATTTTCTATCCCTATGAAAGGACAACCATATTTATTATATAAGATTCTAACAATAGTTTTTGTTGTCGTTGTAGTATAGTAGATAATGTTGACGTTGGAATATAATATGTAAGGTACGGGTGGTTGTGGTATATAGTTATAGTTTACGTTTTAATCATGCATCTCTTCGAAATGACAGCTATAATATCATATGGGATAGTTAATATATAAGTTAAGTAATATAGAGTTATTTTTTATTTTGAACTGTACGGGTATATTCGTTAGAGATTTTATTTAGTTTATGTTTTTGAATGCTACAGTCAATTTCAGCAAAGTTATGTTATGTGGGACCTACAACTATCCTACAATAAGAAACTTTTCTTGTCGTTGTCAGATAGATTTTTCTTTCTTTTTCGAACAAAATGTCATTTTCTCACTTGGAGCCTACCGCTTAGCCCAAAGAATATTGTGTAGGATACAAATTAGAAGCTCAGCGGTTTCCTAAGTTGGATAAAGACTTACGCAGTGACCCACACAAGGTGTCCTCCACAAATAGTAGCGGAACACCCACATTGTGCGTGTCCTTAAATTCGAATTATTGACCTATTGATACAAATTATAACCGGAGTATCAACTGGACTGTGTTCTATAATCAGATTTTTCTTTCTTTTTTAAGGCGTAAGGTTTAAGCCTCGGCAAGTTCTCCGATTTGTATAATTTTGTGATAAATCCAAAGATTCAGAACGGGTCTTGGACCAACTGGTAATGTTATTGCTTTATGATATTGAGATCACAGATTCGAACCGTAGAAACAGCCTCTTGCACAAAATATATGGTAAAGATGCGTATATCAGATCGCGAAACTATCCGACCTCTTTCAACACCATGCGCAAACGCAAATGCACCGTGAACTGTCCTTTCTGTTTTAAATGTAAAGACTATATGTCATAACCCTTTGGGAAATAGCAGTGAAAATAAAACTACGAACTTGGATGCAATACCACGATATAATGTATACAAATTTGTAAATGATTTTGTCATTTTAAATGTAATGATGTCTACACATATAATTAGTGGGTCTTTATTTTTGTACATCGGATCACTTTGCGATCTGATGTACACAGTATTATCCTACACTTTGTGTAAGAGTCTGTTTCTGCGGCTCGAACCGTGACCTCAAGGTCACAAAGCAGCAATTTTTTCGGGTGGTCTAAGACCCGCCATCCGATTCACAAATCATACATTCACTCATACAAGGATCCAACATATGTTAGTTCATAAGATACAATACAAAAAGATGTGAAACCTAATGTTATTATATATGAATTAAGGATAAAGTTAGCCAAACTTGTTGGAAAAGTATATCAAAATACTTTACCGTGTGCTCCAAACTTATATAGAATGTATATGAGGTTGTTTGGGAGATTGATGTGATGTGTTGCAATGCTGGAAACTTTCAGTCGGACGTGGATCTCTCACATTGAGAGATCGACGTGACGTGGATCTCTCAATGTGAGAGATCCATGTTGATCTGAGGTTGTCTGTCCAACGTCGATCTCTCACATTGAGAGATCGACGTGTCTGCGGACAGAACTTTTCATTTTGGGTTGCAACTTTTGATCCAAGGATCATCTCCCTTCACCTATAAACGGTAATCAACTGCCAAAACTGATAGAAAAACTGCTGAAATGAGTTTCAAACATGGTTTTTAATACAATCCAAGGTCTATATATATGAGATCTTGCTATCTTCAAAATATACAACATTCTTGCAAAAACTTAGAGAATTTCAGCAATCTTTTCTATCTTTCTCCTTTATCTTTCTCTTCAATATCAAGTTCATTCTTCTTCTCCTAGAGCAAATGAAAAGAAGACAGCCGTTATATCTTGAGAAGCATTAGTCTTGTTGTCTACCTTGCTCATTGGTAGAGACTAAATTGTTTTAAGGACAGAGTCATCTTGAGACTCGTCTCGGCTTTTGTTTGATCACTTCCTTGCTTGTTTGCTGCACTTTCCTAACAATCTTAAAGCAATTTATTAGTTGATATGGTTCCCAAACAGCTTTTGGTTTCCAACAAAGTGTGGGGGTTGAACCATTGATAAAAATATCTTAGTAAATCATTATTTTCATAATGGGATGAGCGTGATATCATTTCAATTTCCTTCGGCCTATGGGGGTGGATGTCATTCATTTTTCTTCATGCTCGACATCAACTGAAGAAACTCCATAGGAGGACATGGACATGCCACTCCTACACTATGATGGAAAATGAAGGCTAACATGATGGAGGATAAGGAGATCACAACGGTCTTCTATGAGGTAATCTTGTTGATAGTTCCTCGGAAAGGGTGATAGACTATATCTATCAAATTTATTGCAACCAGTAGAGAGGTAGCTTAGTTTCTTTAATGATGCACTAGAAATCCAAGAGTTTGGATAGTGGAAGGTGCACTTAAAGTTAACTTTGTCTATAAAAACTAGAGTTGGCAATGTGTGTGACATTCTTACACGTGTAAGAATAATTTCCGAGTTGCTATCAAACAAGGGTTTTAATGTTTGTTTTATGCTGCATATGTGATTTATGAGTCTTAATAGATTTGCATCTAGTTTATTTAAGTTATTTTATGTATTATGCATGATGATAAACAAGAACATGAGTCTTGCTAATCTATTGGTGTTAAATACATGTCTTAATGTGTGTAATTTGTTTTGCATTTCAACTTAGAGTTTCATGGAAAGATAAATCGGTCTAAAAGTTGAAATGTGAAGCATGCTGCTTGTGTATAATAAAACCATTCTATAGTAAAGAACAAGAAGTATAAGAAGGAAAGATTAGATAGATTGCTTTCATTCTTCATGAATAAAGTTACTTGTTGATAATGGATTGACTGAGACTAGTTGTTTATGATGAAGATAAACTTATGAAAATACAGTTTTCTAGTCTTAGACATATGTTCTATGTGGTAAAACTAGCTAATGTGCTATGTGAAAACAAAAACCTAGAAATCATGAACGTTGGATTTCTAGTTTTAGTTGTTAGCTTTTGGAAAACCACGCTGTTGAAACTATGGTGTGATTGAAAGGTCAAAAGTGCTAGTTCCTTATGAATTTTGGTTCATAAGAAGATTGTTGGAGTTTACTTCCAAATGACATAGAACGTTTAGTCTATGGTCATTGTTGAAAGCCTTTTGGATAAATCTATACCATAGCTAGTTGCTGGTTACTATGTGATCAGTTAAAGATAAATGTTGAAGTAATTGTTGATGATGAATAAAAGTGTGGTATGCGATTAATATAGATTGAGATTAAATGTGGGGGTCTAGCCTTTCAATACTTTCATTTAAGAACAAAGTTATTATAACATGTGAATGCTGAACATGTAAATAACTTGTGTTGTTTAATCACTAAAGTAATGGCCACTATGTTGTTCTAGTCATTTGATGATTAATGTTCCAAGTTTATAAGGGTGATAGACTTGTTTGCTCTTTATGACACACCATGATAATATTCATGAGGTTTGGTAATCATAAGTTTGATGATTTGCTTGATAAAAATCATCACAAGTTTAATGATTTGCTTGACAAAAATCATTCTAAGTTTGATGATTTGCTTGACAAAAATCATCATAAGTTTAATAATTTGCTTAGTGAAAAATCATCCTAAGTTTGATGATTTGCTTGTTGAAAAATCATCTTGTTATGTTGAGTGATTTGTTGAAGAAAATCACTGAAAGGAAATATCATAAGGTTGTGCACTATCATGAGTTCTTTTGGGTAAAACATAGACAGTGCAAGGTCTATGAGAGAGACCCACAGTAACATCGAGGGGGTGAGACTTTCCAATTGTTGTGAGCTCTATGTGGCGAGAACCCAACTCACTATTAGTAGAGATCCTACGAACGGAGTTCAATGTGGTAAAAACAAGTCACAAAAGAGTTTTATTCAGTACTATCAACGTTGTTTCTCCCTATGGTGTTGTTGAAGATAGTACTTACTGCAAGAATTGAGGGTGAGATTTTGAGAATTTCTTAATGAAAATTCATAGCCATGTTGAATGGTAGTGTGAGCAGTATACACTTAATGAATTTCACCTATATAAGTTTGGAAGTGGTGCCGCTTCCTGTGAGAGCCTGGAAAACTCTTTAGAGAGCTTATGAATCCTGAGATAGGTGCATGGCCGATATCGCACCAAAACCGCAAACTTGAAGACGTAGATAATGATATGTCTTCTTGGTGTTCATATAAACAATAGTGGAGTAAGATTCAAGACGAAGTTCATCTTACTTCCGTTTATATAACTCAAGTTGTACTACCGGCGATTCAAGACCACAAGTCATCGTATCTGTTATGTGTCATTATCTTCGATTGATAATGGAGAGGTTAGTTGTCTAACGTTCGGAAGTTGTCTTTATATAAGTTTGGATCATGTGGGGGATTGTTGGAAAAGTACATCAAAGTACTTTACCGTGTGCTCCAAACTTATATAGAATGTATATGAGGTTGTTTGGGAGATTGATGTGATGTGTTGCAATGCTGGAAACTTTCAGTCGGACGTGGATCTCTCACATTGAGAGATCGACGTGACGTGGATCTCTCAATGTGAGAGATCCATGTTGATCTGAGGCTGTCTGTCCAACGTCGATCGATCGACGTGCCAGCGGATATAACTTTTCATTTTGGGTTGCAACTTTTGATCCAAGGATCATCTCCCTTCACCTATGAACGGTAATCAACTGCCATAACAGATAGAAAAACTGCTGAAATGAGTTTCAAACATGGTTTTTAATACAATCCAAGGTCTATATATATGAGATCTTGCTATCTTCAAAATATACAACATTCTTGCAAAAACTTAGAGAATTTCAGCAATCTTTTCTATCTTTCTCCTTTATCTTTCTCTTCAATATCAAGTTCATTCTTCTTCTCCTAGAGCAAAGGAAAAGAAGACAACCGTTATATCTTGGGAAGCATTAGTCTTGTTGTCTACCTTGTTCATTGGTAGAGACTAAATTGCTTTAAGGACAGAGTCATCTTGAAACTCGTCTCGGCTTTTGTTTGATCACTTCCTTGCTTGTTTGATGCACTTTCCTAACAAGACTGTCAAATGTTTTGATCGAATTCTGTAAACTTTAACATTAGAAATGAAACAGGGGAGAAGTCCGAATTAAAAAATGTAATTTGTTGTTTTCAGTATTTATCTTGGTAAAGTCTTATATAATCGATGAATTCTATAAGAAAATTAACAAAAGGTTCCTTAACAATGTTATCATACAACTGTTGAATTAACTTGACAGAGCGTTTCCAATGCACTAGACTCTTGCATTTGCGTAGGGTTCGAGAAGGGGCTAGATCGTTTCACGATCTGATATACACAGTCTTACCCTATATTTTGTGCAAGAGACGATGCTTGATCTTATGATCTCAAGATCACAAAACATCAACATTATCAGTTGCTCTAAGTCCGCCTAGTTAGTCCGCCCTCGTTGAATTGGCTTGATATGTTATTAGAAAGAAGTAACAGGTGTCTAGATTAACAAATTTCAACGTAAAAGTAAATTTTCTGCATGTGGTCGATTCTATCAACAAAGCGTGGATTGCAGTTTGCAACTAGTGCTTGTTATTCAAGGATAACGGCATATTTTACCCGTTTTATGTCTCCATGTTTTAATACAACAAAAATACCACATTGTCTTAGAGGCTCCCGCCTATGACGGAGTATAGGGGTCGGATATACGCAACTATAATGATGTTAAAAACACAGAGGTTGTTTCACGATGACACATAATGATGCGTCAAGCTATGTCGATCAACTGCTACTTCACAATATAAGAAGCGCAACCAATTTAGTGAGTCATTTTAATTTATTCCATCGTATTCCATCGTATTTCAAAGTTAAGGAAGAGTGTCCTTGACTCCATTAGGAATAGAAATGTATCCATGTTTTACTATATTAATTAATTGTCGGGTAAAATTTTAAGGACATAAATTTAGTATAAAAAACTAAATACCTAATGAAACACAAATATAATGCAAATGTGATAGAAAACAACAATAAATAAATTCTTTTGTTTTAACCTGAATAGAGTGTCGTTTAATATTGAAAAAAAAAAAAAAAAGATAGGCTCGCTCATACAAGAGGAAGCATATTATGTTCACAGCTGTATGCCGTTTTAACTAATGCAACTTGTACACCACATCTTTGAAACATATTGCACATTTCTAAGCAGGATATATAATTAAATATACATATGCAAATACATGTATGTGAAGGCGGGCCTTGGAGCAACTGATAAAATTGTTGTCTTGTGATCTTGAAGTCAGTGATTCGAGCTGCGCAAACAGACTCTTACACAAAATATAAGGTAAGACTGCGTACATCAGATCTCGATGGGATCTGGCCCCTCTCAAGGAGCAAGTGGAAACAGACTAACCATCATGAGACCAGCAGCATAAGGCATATGAACCTTATCCTTCATTAAAGTTTCGGTATCAGCAACCATGAATGATTTCTATGGTGTTCGTTTTTCCAATTATGAAGCATGGCTAAGCGATCAAACTCACATTACGCCTAATGCTCAGGTGAGTTTGAATCTCAATTTTTTTTTGGATTCATAATCTGTTTTATTTAGGTTTATCTTTTTTCTCACTGTCAGAAGTCTCCGGACCCTTTGCAAATACGGAAGCTAATGCACCGGAAACGTTCTTTATACACATACATGTGTGTATGTGTGTGTGTTCGCGCGTGTGTAATCTATTTATTTACGTGTATGTATGTATTGGTAAACAGAATGGAGATGGCTTAAACAGATCCAGGCCAAATAAGAAGCAACATACATTTGTAAACTGGCAAGTTTACAGAATATTGCATCAATCTAGATAAAGAATAGATCAGTATTTTCCCTAATCAAGGAAGCAGATCTGATAAAACCACTGTCAATAGTTCCTTGAAAGATCTTTATCAATGAATAAATAAATTGTTAGACAAATAAGCTTCAAGATCACTTGAATTTCTTACACATGAATCAATCAAATGAACAAACCAATGGAATTCCTGTAACCGGAAAAAAACCACCTTTTGGTTGTGGTCAATTTCTGTATAAATAATGGAGGAATGATATTATACCATGAATTAGTGTAAAGAATATCTACCCAGCAGACATCATTTGCCTTCAGTTATCTAAGCAGAAGTATTTGCTGTCGAACTTTTCGGTGTTCCGGCAGACATTTGCTGCAGATGGTTAGACTGATGATACTGCAGTTGTTGTATGTGATTCTTCATGGGCATCTGTTGTTGGATCATGCAACTACTTGCGCCACCACCTTCACCGTTCCCTGTAATCGCGAGCTTGAGATGACGCATTTCTGCAGTTAACGCCTCGTGTAGGGCTGAACAAAGATGTTAACTTCAATGCTTACAAAACTGGACAGGTAATTGCAATCATATACGTAACTATGGTTGGAAAGTACGTTAAAAGTACTTTAAAATATGCTCCAAACTTATATATAAACATGTAAGATGTTGTTTGGGAGATTGAAAGATGATTTGAACACTTTAAACTTAAAAAAATCACTTGGATCGATCCATGTGTGAGTTGGATCGAACCAAGTGAAAGCTGAAATAAAGTTGAGGGTTCTGTTGGACATCGATAGATCGATGTGAATGACATAGATCGATCGATGTGGTACGGTGTAGAGTTAGAACTTCCTGTCTAATATATCGATCAATCGATGTGGTCAGGAAGCAAAGTTGGGAGTCTCTATCCAACATCAATCGATGACATCGATCGATCGAAGTGACATCGATGTGCCAAAAGACAGAACTCTTCACTTTGAAATGCATCTTTTGATCAAGAATCATCTCCTTTCATACATGAACGGTATTCAAATGACATGGGGTTAATTAAACTGATGAAACATGTTTTTAAAGTGGTGTTTTACACAACCCAATGCCTATAAATATAAGGTCTTGCTATCTTGAATGGTAGACATTAACCTATGCAAAATTCTGAAAATTTCAGCAAGTTTATACTCCTACTCTCTCTTCTTCTTCCTCTACTATCAAACACTTTTCTTGTGCAAGTTCATCTTCCTCTCGTAGAACGAACGAAAGGAAGAAGCCGTTATATTCTGGGAGGCTTGTGCCGTGTAGTTCACCTCGTCCGTGATGGAGACATTTTAGCTTTAAGGACAACAACTTTTGTTGTGTCTCGGCTTTCTTGTTAATATCGTTTTCTTCTTGTTTAGTATCCATATTCATACACGTTTTCTAACAACTATAACGTGAAAGTGAAAGCGTGAATGAAGTGGACAATAAGGAAAAGAGTGAGCATGCAAAAACACACACTCTATTTATGTCCTTGGTCAGCATATTCCTGCAACCAATATTTACATAACTTGAAAAATGATCTATTTGTTTTTGAGGTTCATGTTATAATATTGAGTTATCTTTGATTCTACAGGAAAACAGAGGAGGCAAGGGAGACAAGAAATTCATCCCAAACTACTGCATCTACACTACTCTGAAGAAGATATTATGTCTGAAGAATTCCTAAGGATTTGGACAATAACAAATACAATAGATTTCTGCAAAACTGTGTATCATTCGTACAAGACATGTTTCCAACCCTACTATCATGTCATATCGATCCTCAGATAAGGAAGAGATGCAATCTAACAAAAACGAGGGTCCCAGAAAACATTGTACTCCCTCCGTCCCAAAAATAGGTCAAAGTTGACTTTTTAACACAATCTAATTTAAACTAGATTGAAAAGTCAGCTATGACAAATATGAACTTAGGATTGACAAAGATGAACTTGAGCCCTTTGACCAATATCTTAAGAACATCTTCTCTAACTATGTAGTTTTTGCCTAGCCAAAGTTTTTGTTTCTGTGTTATTTAATACATACAGGGCTTAAGTTCAGAATGAAATAAGTGCAAATAAGCGAGGAAAAAGTGGTAAAACTAACATACCATCTCTGAGTCGCGCTTGTTGTTCCATGGCCTTGAGACGGAACTTCAGCTCATTGTTATGATTTTTTATCTCAGTGAAGTCCTTCTGAAACAACAGCAAAACAGTCATTCTCCAATAAATTAGCACAATATCCAAAAATAGAGGGTGAGTCTTGGAGCAACTGGTAAAGTTACTGCTTCGTGACCTTGAGGTCACGGGTTCGAGCCGTGGAAACAGCCTCATGCGCAAATTGTAGAATAAGAGTGCGTACATCAGATCGCAAAGCGATCCAACTCCTCTCCGGACCCTGTGCAAACGCGGGAGCCTAGTGCACCCGGAACGCCCTTTAATATCCAAAAATACGCGCTTTTGTTTAAGTGCGCACCTGCAGAATTCTGACTTGGGTAGACAGAGTTGAGGCCTCAGTCTGCAGAGCCTGCACCTTGTGCTCCAATTCTGCAGTGTACCGGACTTTCCTCTCCTTTGAACGAGCAGCTGATTGTCGATTAGCCAAGATCCTGCGACAAAACTGAAATGATGTAAACTAATCTTATAACAAAACATTTCAAGAAAGTTTGCAGTAGCTTCAAAGTGAAACTATACCTCTTAGCACGTTTAGGATCTAAAAATGCAATCTCAGCAAGTCTCTCCTCCGTTCTTATCTTTTTCAGCTCAGATTCACTAAATTCGCCATTTCCAAATTCCAAGCTGAATCTTGCTGAGTCTCCATTTTCTATATGACTTGAGGACAATGGTCCCCTTTGAGTCTCAAGCAATGAAGGCAAAATTGGTGACTGATCACCAGAACTCAGACTTCCAAACGCACTATCAACTGAAAGGCTCCTAAAATGGCGAGTGGCAGATGGAATATCTCCAGCAGCAGCCCTCTTATTACTGCAGCTATCAAAACCATCCTTAAAACCTCCGGAAACATAGTCTCGAGTGACATAAGACCCATACAAATCATTCCTAACTTTCTCTTCATATTTCTTCTCATCAAGCCCACAAAAGGGAATCTCATGATCACCAAATGTATCATTTTCTTGCTTTTCCATATGAACCGACTCATTGGTTCGGCGATTATCAATACAATGGCTAGCACTCCTAATGCCTCCTTGGCTGATTATTGGTACCAACTGATGAGATGTTCTAATGAAAGCATTGAATCCTAATGGGACATCACTGTTAGAACGCCGATGTCCATTCCTAGGAGGAAGGCCTTCGAAACTGCCTCTAAACGCATTCTCAACTATATAGGAACTACCACCTATAGAAGGCCCTCGAGAGCTAACATCTACTTCCTCCATTGATACATCTTTAGCACTAGAGTTCGATGCCAACGATGATTCGCTTAAAGGGAGAGGGCTAAATGGTGGGAAGCCACTCTTGCCATAAGCCAATGGTTTGGATTGTGATCCTTCCAAACCAAAGTTGTAGTTCATTGGTGGCTTAGAATTTGATTGAGCCATCCAAATATGGCTAATTCAAGTCTAGTTCAGATAAAAACTCCCCTTGATTATTTCTTGATCTCAGATAAACACAGTCCAAATCACTATACACCTCTCAATTCATATCAGATGGACCTGTTTGAATTCCCTAAAATAGAGAGACAAATAAAACGAAATCAAGAAAAAGTGAAAATCGACAGAATTGAAATCAAATTGCCTTCTCTTTTCCTTGGTGGAAAAAACACCGAAACAAGGAAAACATTTTTATATAAACTCAAAAAATGAAAGTATAAATTTCCAAGAATCTTACTTCACGATGCCACGCAATCACTGAATTTACATACCCCAAAAAACCCAGAAAAAAAGAACATGATCGCTCCAATAAGACAACAATTTCATCATAAAATTTTCTTTTCTCTTGAAAAGAAGTTTGTACCTTTAGTATATGGTTGCTCAGTACAATTGCCAAACTAATATTAGAAATGAGTATGTAGAAGAACAAGTACAGAAAATAATGCTGAAAGATCAAAAGGGATGGGATGAATGTCAAGAAAGGCGAGTTCTTTACAGGAAATGGCGATGATTACATTGATAGAACAATATTTACAGAAGGAGTAGAATGTGAAAGAGACAAAAACAACATATTCCCATGAAAAGGTAGGAGACATTAACAACAGATTTTGGAGAAGAGAGTAATATAACCATTGGTTTGGACTCACTGTAAACTTATGTATTGGATTTTCCGTGTACTAAAATCAAATCTCTCTGTCAATTTTTTTTTTACTTTTTGTTTTTTCTTTGTTTTTATTGTTCTTGCTTTGCTACCTCACTGCAGGCCAGATTTCGAAGGATACAAGGCGCCGAAGGGATGGACACGATTACGCGGACCGGTTTCCGGTTTAAATCTCTACCGACAATTAGTGAGGACAAATATAGACGGTCAATCAACGTTCGTCATGTGGATTAACTTTGCAAAAAAAAAATTAAAAAAAAAACTGTCAAACCGTTGACTAATAGGCTACTGACACGTGGTAGGAGATAATATTTTAAAAAAACAAAAAACCGATTAACTTTTATCGGGAATTCGAATTTCTCTCTCCACCAGAGAAATCGAATTCCTCCCTCCCAAATCGCATAAGCTCTTTTCTCCCTCAATTCAAAATCGGCGACTCTGACGGCAAAGAAGACCGCCGCCCTCCCTTCCTATGACGACGCATCGGACGCTCAATCTTCTAGTGGAGTTGCATCAGGTTAGTACATTTGGAGAAAACAAAATACTAACCTGATGCAACTCTGCTGAAAGATTGAGTGTTCGATGTGTCGCCGGAGGGAGGAGGGGTGGCGCTCTTCTTTGTCGCTGGAGTCGCCGGTTTTGAATTGGGGGAGAAAAGGGTTTTTGCGATTTTGGAGGGAGGAATTCGATTTCTGCGGGGAAGAGAGAAATTCGAATTCCCGACAAAAGTTTGTCGTTTTTTTAAAAGATATTATCTCCTGCCAAATGTCAATGGCCTATTGGTCAACATTTGACATCTTTTTTAAAAAAAATATGCAGAGTCAATCTATGTGGCGTTGACAGTTTTTTTTAAATATGCAGAGTTAATCCACGTAACGGTTGTTGATTGGCGGTCTCTTGTCTCACCAATTACCTGCCTAGATGTGAACCGATTTCATATGGCCTTGTGGACAAATTTAGGTGCGATGAATGAGTAAATACCCTAGTTATTAGTCCATAATGAGAGCAACCTATATGTCTGTACACTTATTACTATCCTATCCGATATCAATTGTTTCTTATTTTATTGATTAATTAACTATTTATTTCACACCATAAAAAATGTCAGTTAGACAAATACATGACACATTTTGAAGTCATTAAAAAAATTGAGACATATACCCCAAAGGTCCTAATACCCGACTGTATGACTTTGTAGAAGATTAAATCAACACATATGTCCCGATTCAAAAATCCCAAATGTTTCATTGCGTCGTCTGTAAATAGGAGTGTTACCGAATCGAGCAGAGTTGATTACTAAGTTTTCGAATTCGGATTCGTTTAGCTAACTGAACTGTTTGGCTCGATTCGTTTACTGTAGCGAGCTTTAAAATTAGTTCGATTTCGGCTCGATAATACTATGACTGCTTAAAATTAGTTACGTACAATCTGATGTACGTAACTTTATCATATATTTTGTGTAAGAGACTATTTCCACAGCTCGAACCTGTAAACTCAAGGTCACAAAACAACAACCATACCAATTGTTACAAGGCTCGTCCTCAAAGAATAAAAGATCAATATGATAAAATGCAAAGAGAAAAGCGTAAAATTGTTGGTGATAACAATGCACCGCAATGGTAATACAAGATGGAATGGTATCTTATTGCACTTTTTCAAGGGGATAGGATCCCCTCACCGCAAAGAGGGTGTGGTGACGCGTGACCGCGCGACACGTGGCAGTAAGAGGGGGTGAGGCTAGATGCCTCACCACCACCCTTTGCTGCCACGTGTTGCGCGGTCACAAAGGATGTGAGAAAAGTGGAGTTAGGAGATCCCAACCCTTTTTCAAGTACCTTGAAATGCATTATACACAAATTGAATTGACGGTCCAACTTGGAATTATGGGAGCACAATCAGGGATAGGATTCCCTCACCGTAAAGGGGGTGCGGTGACCCGTGACCGCGCGACACGTGGCAGCAAGGGGTAGTGAGGCTAGATGCGGGTGACCCTCATCTAGCCTCGCCACCCCCCTTGCTGCCACGTGTCGCGCGGTCACAAAAGAAGTGAAGAAAGTGGGGGTTAGAAGATCCCAACCCGTACAAGCAAACGGAATTTTCTGAGGTAAAGCGTGGGTAGATATGTCATCTCACGGTATGGTTCGACTCGAACGGCTTAGACGTTTGATTACTTACCAAAATTTAATAGTTGATAAACCAGAATTAATCGTCTGTTAGTTAACAACAGTCAACGATATAACTCTTGTAGTTCAGCACCCAAGCATTATTGTTCAGCCATGGTCGCACTTCAGCGGAGCTGCATGACATTCATTATGCCATCGAAGAATATGTCAAGGCTTACACCTCGGCACCAACTTCAACTTCAGCTTCTGCTCAAGTGCCGCACCTCAGACCATTTCAGCTAGATTCAACATTGCACTTCAGCAAGACTTGATCTTGCGCTTCGGCGAAGCTTGGTTGGGCACTTCAGCGAAGGAATCAAGCACAGCGTTACATCGTGGAACCATCAGGCAGAAGTGCAATTCAAATATAGTGCTACAGCTGGCTATTCAGCCAGTACACGCCAAGATCACTCCAGCAGACCTATTAGTCACATCAGCCGGTCTACCAGTCACATCAACAGACCTACGGCGTCCTAGGCCTTCTGCCCCAAGCAAACATCCCATCTGCTATCAGAGGCCAAGGGCGGGAAACAGCTGATAAAAGCAAGCCAATACAGACCAGAAAGGGGATCCGATCCGAAATCCAATCTTCATACAATCTGGAGCTAATACATTGAATTTTCTCTTCGGCTAAGACCTGGGAGAACTTTCTAACTCCATACACTATACTATATTCTCAGTGAGAAATGACCCAAACTGACTTGAGCGTCGGAGGGTTTTACCCGGGGTCGTCCCCCCAGGACCTCTGATCTTTGCTTCCTTGCGCAGGATTTTCAGGAAGCTATTCCAGCTGCAATCTTCAAAGTCAGTTAACAACACTACAAGTTTGCTGACGACGTTTATTTGAGGTCATCTTTGACCCTTGGTGAAGATCCAGCTTCATCATTTGGCGCTAAAGGGAGGGCCCCTAGTCCCTTGACCCGGTAAAACAGTTACTCAAAGCTTTCTTAATTTCGATCTTACCAAACTATTGAGAGAAAGATGGATAAAAAAGATGGACAAGGGTCCAAGCGATCTATAACATCTAAGAGAAGTCAGAAATCTTCTCAACAACAAACAGAACAGTGTTCTACAGAGCCGGGAGAATCCTCAAATCCCACCATTGCCTTCACATATGAATAGCATATGCGAGCCATACACTATGTGGCTCAAAACCCTGGTGTGTTCCAAGCTGTAGTGAGGGAAACGAAGGGGAAAGCCTCTGCGGCAAGGTTCAGTGGGTCCCATTCCAGTAACTCTCACCCACAAGACCACTTGGAGTACTCTCCAACTCGGCCTGACTATCACCTCAGGCGTCAGGCCGAATTTATGGCTGAGGCGAGGCGTTCAGGACAAAAGTCTAGCCACTAGAGCTTAAAACGCACTCAAAAAGCATCTTTGCCATTCAAACATGGCAGAGAAGTTGACAATAAAGGCAAGGCCCCGCTGCAGGAAAGGTGCTCTGTCAAGATTCGGTTAGGAGGCCGAGGTAAAGAAAGGAACTCTCTGTTGGCTTCAAAAACCCATATCCTTTCATACATAAGGAAGAAGTCTTTGGCAAGGGAACTTCAGCCCCTGGCTGGACCAATCCACGAAAGAGACCGCCGACTGTACTGCCTTTATCATCATGATATTGGACATGATACAGAAGACTGTAGGCAGATTGGACAGGAAATTGGACGTCTTATCGAGCTTGGTCACCTACATCGTTTTACGATCCGAGGTCAAGGCTGCACAACAGGCTGGATTTTGGCAGGCCCCCTCCAGATGAGAATTGCAAACCTGGGCCTCATCTCGGGTTGCCAAGTGATGAGGACTCAGGTTCCGATGAAAAGGGGCTACGGGTTCTTGGGCGAACAAGGCTGAGTTGACAACAAGAGTCTGTGATTCAAATGAATCAAGGATTTATTGCCCCTTGCGTATATTCGTAATTTTTCAGCTCGGCCTTGCGTTATTAAAGGGTCAATCCTTTGTTAGACTTCCGGATAACCCTCTATATTTCACCTCAGCAGAGCTGAGAAAGTTGAGCAGGACTCAACATTGTGACAGGTTTCCCTATATTCTAACTCAGCAGGACTGAGAAAGTTGAGCAGGACTCAACATATGGGACAGGTTTCCCTATATTCTAACTCAGCAGGACTGAGAAGGTTGAGCAGGACTCAATATTGGGACAGGCTACCCTAAATTTTAACTCAGCAGGTCTGAGAAAGGTTGGGCAGGACTCAACACTGGGGTACAGGCTTCCCTATATCTTAAATTTATTAAAGCACAACAGAGCTGCAGTTCAGCCAAGTAGCGTAACATTTTTGGCAGAGCCAAGGATAGAGGCTGAAGCCCAACACTTGTGGGAAGATCCAACGTAGAGATGATTAAAGAACTCTTTTGGCAGAGCCGAAGACAAATACTTGCAAACTATGAAAATAGAGCAAGTAAAGTCTCTCAAGCCGAAGACAAATGCATCAACTATGGAAATAGAACAAGCAAAACTTCACATGCAGAAGACAAAGTCAAGAAAATTAACACAAGTCGAAGAGCACAAGTTGAAGAAAGTATAGTTTTCATTGAAGAAAGTGTTTATTACAATTACAAGAAAATTGGAAAGGTAAAAAAGATCCTATTCTATTCTTCATCATCCTTATCCTCTCTGAGATCAGCCCCACTTTGAAACTGAGCTATTTGGTTCTCCAGTAAGCTTCCAGCCTCGGGGTTGTAGAGTTCAACAATTTGAGGATGATTTTTGTCCAGGCTTGGGCAGACCTCAGAGCAAGTATCGATTGCCCAAGTCTGTCCAACAGCAATTGCTGAACCTTGAATCTTCAAGAAATTGCCAGTGAAGAACTCAGATTGCCTGAACTCAGCAACGTCATTTTTCTTAATCTCCTCAGCTTGAAGTTCAAATTGTTGAAGGAGATCAGCCTTGCTTTTCCTTTCTGTCTCCAATTGCTGGTGAAGGCATAATTTCCTCCTCTGCGACGGGAGAGGAAGGAATCAAAATAGGGGCATCAATTCCCCCACTCTCATCATCTGGCTGAGCTGAAGCTAGGGAAAGGGCTTGAGCTTCAGCCCGGATGGGATTATCAGAAGTTCCAACTGAAGAGGAAAAAGTTCAAATGATTAAATGGAAACCAAATATGTTCAAGACTAATGCAGGGCAAAAATCTTACCTGGAATTTCGATCTCCGGAGTTATCTGCACCTCGGATGAAGTGCTAGCAGAGGCCTGCCCCGAGGAGGAAGGTTGTCCTTCCGTCCTCTTTTTCTTTTTGTGGACCAAGTTTTTCAACCTTGCAAGGGTTTCGGATACCATGATTCCTGCAGAATTCAATGAACAAATCAGTCAAAAATGCAACGTCAGAACCAGTCAGAGATGTCCAAAAGGCTACTATGTACCCCGAACAATTCTTAAAGCAATTGGGATGAGGGGCCGAAAATTATGCTCTTGCCACAAGTGTTCCAGGTCGGCAACCTTCATTGATTTTTGGAGGGAAAGACAAAATTTTTTTTTTATAATTACACGTGGCGCCTGATCATTTAGTGGGTGAGGAACATTGGGGCAGGGGATCTTAACCCCTGAAACTAGGGATTTATTGATTTATCCGTACGTGCTCAATAAATTGCAAAAGCTATACAGAAAAATGCAACATCAATAAATCTCTTCCTCCCTGTTCAAGAAATTACAAAATCTATACTGAAGAGTGCAAATTTACCACTAAATAAGGTAAAAAAAATTGATTCTTTTGACATACCTAATAAATACACTGCCGGAAGCTATCTTCTCCAAAGCAATGGACGAAAAAAGCGAAAGAAGAAGAACAGGGGAATGGGTTTTCGTTTACAGCAAGGGTTTCGCTTGGGGGAGGTTCTAGGGTCATGGGGGAGGGGTGATAATACAGGAGAGAGAAAGTGGAAATTGGGGGGGGGGTTTGAGGTAATTGGAAATAATAAATGTAAAGGTAGCAACCAGGTCACGTGATAGGTTTTCGGAGGGAAAGACAAATTTTTTTTTTATAATTACACGTGGCGCCTGGTCATTTAGTGGGTGAGGAACATTGGGGCAGGGGATCTTAACCCCTGAAACTAGGGATTTATTGATTTATCCGTACGTGCTCAATAAATTGCAAAAGCTATACAGAAAAATGCAAAATCAATAAATCTCTTCCTCCATGTTCAAGAAATTACAAAATCTATACATAATAGTGCAAATTTACCACTAAATGAGGTAAGAAAAATTGATTCTTTTGACATACCTAATAAATATACTGCCGGAAGCTGTCTTCTCCAAAGCAATGGACGAAAAAAGCGAAAGAAGAAGAACAGGGGAATGGGTTTTCGTTTGCAGTAAGGATTTCGCTTGGGGGAGGTTCTGGGGTCGTGGGGGAGGGGTGATAATACAGGAGAGAGAAAGTGGAAATTGGGGGGGGGGGTTGAGGTAATCGGAAATAATAAATGTAAAGGTAGCAACCAGGTCACGTGATGGGTTTTTGGAGGGAAAGACAAATTTTTTTTTTATAATTACACGTGGCGCCTAGACATTTAGTGGGTGAGGAATATTGGGGCAGGGGATCTTAACCCTGAAACTAGATGGTTTGAACTTAACATGTTAAGTGTAAAGCAACTTGTATTATAGAACAAGTAAATTTCTTTTTAAAAACAACTTTGTGTAACACATAAGTTTGACCGAGAGGATAAACACATAAAAGATTAATAAAACGAGCATGAGATGAGAAATACAACAATAACAACATGATCACTGCTAATTCATAATATAATAAGCGCAACAAATTTAGTGAGCCATTTTGCTTTATTCCATAATATTCCAAAGTAAAGAAAGAATGTGTTCGTATATCTAGAAACATTGTATATTTAAAAGAAAACCCTAAATAAAACCAAAAAGACGAACAAAGTGAATGAAAATATGATATTCAAATCGGTAAGACTAAAGTGGTGTTTGGTTGGGGGTTTTAGGAATAAGAGAATAGGTTTGGAGGGATCCAAACTCATTGAGGTTGTTTGTTTGCGGAAAGGGAGGGTATGTGTTTATCTCCAAGTATTTGGTAATGAATATCGTTTTTTGATATATTAGCCCCCTTATCTATGGGGAAATGAGGAGGAATGAGGGGTATGGCCGGTCAACGCCGCCGCCCACCAGTCACTATTCCAGCCGATCAAATTTTTCTGCTTATTTTTTCGGCCGTCCACATTCGATACCCATTTAAATTTCGATACGTTCCAAACACCATCAATGTCTATCATACCCATTCCCATTTCAATACTAAACATGTATCACTTTTAGGCCCAAACACATATACTCCAAACCGATACCATGTCATATCTATTACGATTCTGATTCTGATACCCAAGTGCGAACCAAACGTCAACTAAAAACGTTATCTAAAAGAAACCACAAAATGATAGAATAAAAAAAGGAAAAGAAAAAAAGACAGTCATTATTATTCGGATAAATTTATGTCGTAATATTTGTTTGAGACACGTCACAACGAATATAGCGGGAAAAGGTGGGGACCATTTATCGAGGGGCATGTACACTAGTAGAAGAAAACGAAATTCTTTAAAAAAAAAAAAAAAAAAGGTAAAAACAGAAAATAAACGAAAAGCTCCCACCCAAAACTACCGACTAGGCTGAGCGCGGCGGGCTAGGGCGGAGGAGGTCAATTCGTTATCACCCTCTTTTTAGGCAGAAGCCGTATGCTTTATACTCATCGCTCTCTTATTTCTCTCTTTTGGGTTTCCTTTCAAACAGAAGCTCTCATCACAGTTTCAACTCACAGGTCTGCTTCTTTCTAAGTTTAACTTTTCTACTGGTTTCTATTACGTAGAACGTTATTATGTGAACCCTAACTTTGAAATGATATTTACGCTCCATTGGAAGATTTAGCCATTTGCTGTCATAATTGTATTAATACATCCTATACAGCTTATTAGATTAAAGAATTTTTATTTTCACCTATTTTTAACTTGATTTGAGTTATACTGGTCAATGTAGTTGGTAATACTCAGTCATTTATTGGATTCTGTGTTTTGTAAGTCAGGTTTGCGAATTGAGATACGGATTTTGTTATTGAATATGATTATGATGGTTTGCTGAATGGCATACAGGTAAATTCGACGGTTGCTTGGCCAGAGTGAGGACGAATTAGGCTTATGGTTAATGTTTGAGTTCTGAGTTGAAATTATTTGTTTAAAGAGGATGGATGGGGAAGAAAAGAGCAAAGTTGGCTCAAAGAGAAAGGCAAAAATGGTTGAGGTATGCTATGATTCGAGTGACGATGAGCCTATTGGGTCTTTTATAAAGTTGAAAACCAAGAGTATTTCTAAGAAGAATAATGCGAGTTCACGTGGTAGCGGTGATAAGAGCAAAGGTGTTGGGAATCTGGTGGCTGCAGATGCGGAATTGTGCGGCATGGATGATACCTTAGCAAGTTTCAGGAAAAAACTTAAGGGTCCTAAGAAGGACGCAGGGTGTGTGTCAACAGTCAGATTGGGTCTAGGTGATAACGTGGCTAAGATATCTGCTCAGTTGGTCAACAAAGAAAAGGATAGAGATTCAAGCGTCACCAAGGCATGTCAAAAAAGTCAGGCAAACAGCGGTCATGAATGTACCAAGGTTGTAGGCAAAGCAACAGATGAGATGCCTAGAAGAAAAAGTAGGAACTTCAATGTATCCTCGGTGCTAGATGATATGCAGCTAGATTATGAATTGGTAGATGACAAGGATTTTCGAAGGCCGGATGAGGATTCTTCAATAAAACAAGTTGAGGATTTGGAGTCAGACAAAGGCTCTCATAATCTTACTGATGAAGGTTTTGAAGATTCGTTGTCTGCCTTCTTTCGGAAGGCACAATCTGCTTCAATTCGGAAATCGCCCTGTTCTATGACAACAAAGCATGTATATGAAACTCCACCTTCCATCGATGTGCCGAATGGAAGCTCTCATGGGGTGACGACAGCCCCGCCATCTGATCTGTTACGGAAGACTCCATCTGTTTCAGAGATTGCTAACAGTATAGCTGAGCCTAACAAGAATTTATCTTTAATTTATAGTACAAGAATGGAGGAATCAGTCTTCAAACTTGACAACTCAGAGGAAGTTTTGCCTAGGGAACCCTCCGACTGCAATCCAGTTGGAGAGCTTTATTCTGCTCAAGTTGCGGGTCAAGAAACCTTGAATTCCAATGGGGTAGGTGATGTATCTTCAGAAGATTTTGTAGAGGATTCAGATTGTCTTTCTGCTGGAAAAGTATCAAAATCTGGATGTGACACATTTTTTTCTAATTCCACTGCTGGGGTTACAAGTGCTGGATTGATTTGTCCAACATCCTCACCGTTGCATTTTAAGTGTCAGTTAGTGGAAACGACTGAGCCACTATTGAATCTAGAGATGCCTGCATCTCTTACTGCTACCAAAGAATTGGATAGTAGAAATTTCGAAAAAGAATCAAGAATGGACGCTGACCAGAGAGTTTCCACATCAGGTCATGATGAAGTTGCGACGTTTCGCTTGGATCAAGAACTACCAAGTTTGCAATGTCGTCAAGCTCTCTCTTCAAACAGAAACGGTTCTGGTAAAAATTTTGATTCATCACAGTCTGCACTTCCAGGTTCCAGCACTCTGGAGGAGAAGGTAGGATTGGATGAAGATCTGTCCCATAAGTTTGACTCAGGGAAGTGTATGCTTAATTCTGGTCCAATTGGGACTGGAAAAGGGGCCTCTTTTGTCACGCCTGAGGAAGAAGTTTCAATTAGCGACTGTGATGGCCCATATAGATTGCCTAACAATTCTGGTGAGCAGCAATGTAATGCATCTATTTCTTTAAAGAAAGATTCTTCTTTACTATTACCATATGGTCCATCTCCTGCTTCATGTGCTGTCAGTGAGCATGGAACTGCAATTCTGGTGGAGCAACATAACCAACTTACCCCTAGGCAGGGTGAGGACACCAATCTTTTTGCCGAATCAAGAGTTCCAAATGATTGCACGGCTGTAGTTGATGAGTACAGTTGTGCCTTTAACCAAAATAAACATCTTGGCGGTGCATCTGACGCTACCCGTCTTCTAGGTTTTGACAGCCCTGGGGATGAAGATGCTAAAAAGGCATCCTCCCCTTCAGATGTTGCAGATTGTAACGAAAGTCATTCAGATGATATGACAATGTTGCTTGATAATGAATTCATTACCAATAAGAAGTCAGTAGGTCAGCGTGCTGTTCGCAAGCCTAAAAAACGTAGGCATACTGATATGGCTTATGAGGGGGATGCTGATTGGGAGATACTTTCACATGAACAAGAATTTTTTGTTGGTCGTCGTGTTAGAGACATTGATCCATCATCTAAACCTAAAGAGAAACTTGATTCATTTAACATGTTTGAAGTCGAAAATGCAGGGCCAGCAGCTGTATCAGCTGGGCTGAAAGCTCATTCACTCACTCCTATTGAGGAAATTAGGTTTAAGGAGGTACTGAAGCGCAAAGGTGGAATTCAGGAATATCTAGAACGCAGGTTGCCCCTCATTCTTTTATTCACAGTATTTTACACATGATTCATTATTTGTGTACTATTTGGAGGCTTTCTGTCTGTTAGCTCTTCTCTTTACTGCGATTTTGTGTTTTAGATCTGATGTCTTTGTAATAATCGCATAGGCTTCTGTCTCCCCCATCCCAAAACCCTCTCTCCATTCTTTTTTTTTTTTTTTGTTTCTTCTCTCTGTCTCCAACCTGTTGTTCAGTTTTTCAACCCCGGCCTTGCACTTTACTTTTCTTGGCACTTCTGGAAGTGTACTAGTATTGGCAGGTGATGCCTTCCTGGTGCAAACTACTATTCATGTATCATTGCAACGGCATATTTATCAAGGTGTCAAAAAACTATGTCACGAATTCAGTGAGAGCTTTGAAGGGGGGCCTCGCCTGGCCCACAAAAAGAAAGGAACTTTGTATTTAATATATGTGTGTGTGTGTGTGTCATTATATATATATATATATATATATATATATATATATATATATATATATATATATCGTGGCTTATAGATCCTGTTAGCAACCAAAAAAGGACCATCAATGCTGCATGGACTTTTGCACAATTTGTAAATTCATATACTTAGTTTGGCACCATGAATTTTTTTATCAAGCTTTGCTAGAATGAACTAACATAACCTTTTTGGGAAATTAATTAAAGAGATAAAGATGTTAGTTATGGTTTTGGTTGCGTGCCAGAGGTGGTTTCAGTTCGAAATTTTTATTTATTCTCTCGTTCATTAATTCACATTAAAGGCTGTCGTTTCAGCCCTCTCATGAAGTTTTGTTACATGAGAAATTTTAGCTTCTCCTTTTCCTTATGACGTTAGTTCTGTGCAGGAATTTTATTCTTGGTCTTTGGAGCAAGGATGTGGGTCGTATTTTGCCTCTTTCAGACTGTTTTCCTTATGACCCTTTGGTGGCTGAGCCCCCACGTGCTTCTCTCGTTGCAGACATTTATTCATTTCTTGACCAATGTGTAAGTTTATGGAAATCCTGTGTTTCCCTTGTCCATTTTGTTTTATTTTTGGCTTTTAAACTGTTCTAGAGATATTGTTGCTTGTTATGCATCATTTTGTTTGCTTTATATACAGGAAATATTTTTCCTCAAGTTCTGTTTGTAACATATGAAACTGCACACGTGTTCAGGGCTTTATAAATTGTGGCGTTGCTTCTGCAAAGGCTGTAAATGGTGTGGCCCATGATTTAAAACTCTTGAAGGCTGAGAAATTGCAGGCCCCTGATGGTGATGCAAACGATGGAGTCTCATTCATCCTTGGGAACATTAAGGCTTTGGAAAAATCTTCAGGGGAAATTCCTGGAAATGCAGTGGATAATACGGGTTTGGTATCTAAGTTGGATGAACAAATTGCTGATCTTCAAAGCCCAGGATCTTGTATCCAGACTGAACCTATTAGTTTTACCGCTCATGATATCATGGAATGCAGTTCCCGTGATGCAAAAGTACCTGGTGATTTATCAAGTTTGAATAATTTGTATTCAGATCCTTCTAATGATAAAAAGAATATAAGGGTGTTTCCAGTGGTTGACCCAAAAATAAGTTCCGTTGGTGATTCAGATATTGGTGCAGAACTTTCTGCTGGGAAGGTATACTCTAATGATGAACTTGCTCCATATGAAGAAAAGATTCATGTTAGGACGTGTGATTTGAATGCCAAAAAGAGAATAATTGTAATTGGTGCTGGTCCTGCTGGCTTAACTGCAGCTAGGCACTTGCAGCGTCAAGGTTTTCACGTCACTGTGCTTGAGGCCAGGAGCAGAATAGGGGGTCGAGTATTCACAGACCGTTCCTCTTTATCAGTTCCTGTGGATCTTGGTGCCAGCATTATAACAGGTGTTGAGGCGGATGTGGCGACTGAAAGGAGAGCAGATCCTTCTTCTTTGGTTTGTGCTCAGTTAGGTCTTGAATTGACTGTCTTGAATAGTGACTGCCCTCTTTATGATACGGTAACAGGGGAGAAAGTTCCAGCTGATCTGGATGAAACATTAGAAGCGGAATTCAATAGTCTGCTTGATGACATGTTACTGCTAGTAGCTCAGAAGGGGGAACATGCTACGCAGATGTCACTCGAGGATGGTCTGGAGTATGCCCTCAGAAGACGTCGCGCTGTTCGTTGCAGAAAAACCGACTTCATCAGTCAACCATTTAAGTCTATAGATAGTGTAATAATCTCCGAAAAAGATTCTGTCAAAGAAAAAACTTCTGAGGATCTAAGTTGTAAATCTGAACTACTAAGTCCTGTTGAGAGAAGAATTATGGATTGGCATTTTGCAAATTTGGAGTATGGTTGTGCTGCATTACTCAAGGAAGTCTCTCTTCCACATTGGAACCAAGATGATGTGTATGGGGGATTTGGGGGAGCTCATTGCATGATTAAAGGGGGTTACAGTGCGGTTGTTGAGTCTCTGGCAGATGGACTTACCATCCAATTAAACCATGTCGTGAAAGAGATAAAGTACGTGCGTAAAGATGCCATGAACAGTGATCATCAGCATAAAAAGGTTATAGTTTCCACAACAAGTGGCCAGGAGTTCTCTGGGAATGCAGTCCTGATAACTGTGCCACTTGGTTGCTTGAAATCTGAGAGCATCCAGTTTTTTCCACCTTTACCCGATTGGAAATGTGTGTCAATTCAGCGTCTTGGATTTGGTGTTCTAAATAAAGTGGTGATGGAATTCGCTGAGGTTTTCTGGGATGATTCCATTGATTACTTTGGTGCTACTGCTGATGAAACACACCAGAGGGGATGGTGCTTTATGTTTTGGAATGTGAAAAAGACAGTTGGGGCTCCTGTGCTGATAGCCTTAGTGGTTGGTAAGGCTGCCATAGATGGACAAGACATGAGCTCTTCTGATCATGTGAATCATGCTTTGGCAGTTCTTCGTAAGCTTTTTGGGGAGACTGCTGTTCCTGAACCAGTAGCATCAGTTGTGACTGACTGGGGAAGGGATCCATATAGCTATGGTGCTTATTCATATGTTGCTGTGGGGTCTTCTGGTGAGGACTATGACTTGTTAGGGAAACCTGTTGAAAATTGTTTATTTTTTGCTGGTGAAGCTACCTGTAAGGAGCATCCTGATACAGTGGGTGGCGCAATGATGAGTGGGCTTCGAGAGGCTGTGCGTATCATTGACATATTGAACTCAGGAACTGATTATACAGCAGAAGTGGAGGCTATGGAGTCTGCTAAGAGTTTGGACGTTGAGTGGAGTGAATTAAGGGACATCATCAGGAGACTGGACGCAATTAATGTATCAAGTGCTCTAAATAAAAAGTCATTGGATGAGATTGAGATTTTGACAAGAGAGAGTTTGCTGAAAGATATGTTCAACAGCACAAAAAGTACAGCTGGAAGATTGCATGTGGTTAAAGAGTTGTTGAAGCTACCTGTTGAAACCTTGAAATCATTTGCTGGAACTAAAGAGGGACTGAGCAGGCTAAACTCGTGGATGTTGGTATGTTACTCATTCGCTTTACTGCAACATGCTACTGTTTTGTTAATAATTCTCTTTGGAAACTAGTGTTTGTCTCTGATTTGTAACCTATGATACTAGGACTCCATGGGTAAGGATGGGACACAATTACTGCGCCATTGCATTCGTTTGCTTGTGCTTGTTTCAACAGATTTGCTTGCAGTTCGTCTCTCAGGTACTTTTTGATCTCTCTTTAGTATTACCTTACTCCTTTTTCGTAGTGTGTGCGTGCGCATGTGTTTTTGCGGGGTCTTTGTCTTGTTCTTAATTTTCAGTTATAGTCTACTTCCAATTCGATATGAATATGAAGTCCAGACTCGATTTGGTTTTACATATATCGAGGCTTACTTTATGGGTGAAAAAGTGGACTCCTGATTATGTTTGGGCAGTCTTCAGTGTTCAGGCTTACATGTTTTTAACATGTTTACTTAGTTATGCTATTGGATAAAATTATCAGATTTTTGTCTTAGTGGATAGTCAGTAGCATTCCAAGTAAAAAAAACGTGTGTAGGTAGACTTGTCCATCGGTATTCACATGCAAATCTTCTCCATTAGTCTTCATGCCCTTGATTCAGGAGACCTATGTTTCAAATGTCGTTACATGTCTCTTTGATTTTCTTCCGTGTGTTCGTTTCGCAAAAATAATTAATAACAAGATTTGTTGAGTTAGGTATTGGGAAGACGGTGAAAGAGAAAGTCTGTGTACACTCCAGCCGGGATATTCGAGCAGTTGCAAGTCAGCTAGTTAGTGTCTGGATTGATTTATTCCGCAAAGGGAAGGCTTCAAATGGTGGATTGAAGTTGCTTGATAAATCGGCTTCTGTTGATTCTTCGAAGAGTAAATGTGCTCAGGTCCTAGGAAGGCCTCCACTAAGAAATCCTTTATGCAACATGAAGAAGAGCAAGTTTGTGAACATGGAAGCAGAATCAGACTTAAAATCAGATGTTAAACCTGTGAATTCCCAAGGTTCTGTGGAGGGGCAAAATTTGCATTGGGAGGAAGCCTTGACTGCTGAGGAGAGAGCTGCCTTTGCTGCTGCAGAAGCTGCCCATGCTGCAGCCATTGAGGTTGGTATATGTTTGTTTAAAATCTTTCTTTTTATTGCCCGTAGCTGAGTTTTGGAATTTTGTGGATGAGGGGCATATGCTATCGATGCCTTTTCAATTTAGAGATCCTATTCTTTAAAAATAAAATTTGCTCCTGTTTTCTTTTGATCTTCGTATTTTGGTCTGGTATTGGCTGGGTGTTGGATTATCTGTTAGGGATATAATGGCCCTTTTCGAGACAATATAGTGGCACCTTAATAAGGTTCAATTATGATGGATTTCTCCCTTTCTTTTTTTTTTTGTCTTCTTTTCCTTTTCTTTTATTTGGGTGTAATATCTAAGTGTTGTGTGCGTGTGCATATTATTTCAAATTATGATCAAAGATCTTGCAAGAAGTAAAATTACATCCTCTTGCTGCTAAAAGTTCAACCCTTTATCCTATCAACGTATCAGCAAATAGAACAACAACACATACCCAGTATATCCCAACGACAACAAAAGCTATCGCTAGGGCAACCTATTAGCAAATATGATTGCTAAAGAAGGTTTCTACCTGAAAGATTTTCTGTTAAAAATTACTATGCATACAATCCAGTTGCCTTAGTCATCTCAACTTTCCTCTCTTTCTCAACATATGCTTCACATTTTAGCTATAATCTACTCCTTAGAACGTCTCCTGTGGAATATTCTGTATCATTCTTTTTCCTGCCGAATAAAATGGAGTGTAATTGATAGGAAAAGACTCAGCATCCTGCTGTCTAGACACTTCTTTTTCTGGAAGGTAACATGTCCAATCTAATGTCTTTTCCCATAGGAAAAGACTCAGCATCCTGCTGTCTAGACGCTCCTTTTTCTGGAAGGTAACATATCCAATGTAATGTCTCTTCCCATCCCTATGGGATTCGTAAGTTCAATTTGGCATCTGTTGTCATTGTAACAGGTAACTCTTCAATTAAAGAACAAGTGGCTTAGACTTTGTTCTCCATTTGCAATACAAAGACTTCATTTCCAGCAGTCTCAAATCTGTGATATATTTTGAAGGAGTATTATTGCTGTGTGTTAAACCTTTGGCTGGTAGTTACCACAAAAGGAAAAAAAAAGACACAACTTTGGCTGTTACCTTTCCTGTTGTACGTCCTCTGCTTGTCCTTGTGACACAGTCGAAGGCAAGCTGGATTTCCTTGAGTAGTTCATTTAAAGCAATCCAACCCCAAACGAAGAGAAATTTTATACTTTGAAGTTTGTTATTATGATTGTTTCTTTTAACATGGCTTTCATTCATTGGTAGTAACGAGGAGAGAGTTTCCCTATACAAAGAAAGACGAGGACAGTTTTCATCTAAATGGCGATTTGAGTTTTATGAGTCCTTTTTTAATCTTTTTTTAATTTTTTTCTTTGTTCCCCGTCCACAATTTTTATCGTTTACTACTTTTCTATTTACTTGATTTATAATATCATCCTGGAACTGCGTTGTACAGTAATGATAGTTAGGTAGTCTTACTATTTACTTGTAATGATTGAATTGAGGAAGTGCGAACGGTTCTAATGAGGTTTCCTTTTGTCTTTTACCTTGATGCCATTCTGAAAGGAGGAAGCCTTTGAAGAAATAATGAAAGAGGGTGGGGGGAGGGGCATGTGTGGTTAAGATGGTCATTGAATTAGTCCTGGCAATCTCTCTTCTTTGTAGAAGAGTCTCCTGTGGATCTTTTAGTGGCTTGATTAAACACTTACAGGCATGGTTTCGTGCAGGCTTATACTTCTGCAGGCATGAAGGACAGCACAGCTCTGCAGCTTCCGAAGATTCCTTCTTTTCTCAAATTCGCTAGACGAGAACAGTATGCACGGGTGGACGAGGCTGACGTTAGAAGAAATTGGTCCGGTGGTGTGTTTAAGAAACAAGATTGCTTATCTGAAATAGATTCAAGGAATTGTAGAGTCAGGGACTGGTCAGTTGATTTTTCGGCTGCTGCTATGAATCTTGAAAAGTCAAAAACATCGGCTGATAATTTATCACGCAGGAGCCACTCAAATGACACTGCATACGAGTTAAGCTTTAAAGAGCACTCGGGAGAAAATGTGGCTGTTGAAAGCAGCCTATTCACAAAAGCATGGGTTGATAGTGGTGGTAATGAAGGAATAAAAGATTACAATGCCATCGAGAGATGGCAATGTCAGGCAGCAGCCGCTAATTCTGATTTGTTCCAGACAATGCATATAATGGATGAGGTGGATTCAAACACAGGTTCAAGGTTACCCTCTTGGAAGCATGAAGCACGTGCAAATGAGAGCTCTGCTTCACAAGTTACTGTTAATAAAGAATTGGTGGATAGTCAACCAAGAGGAGCTGAGCGTATCAAACATGCTGTTGTAGACTATGTCGCGTCTTTGCTAATGCCTCTTTATAAGGCTAGGAAAATTGATAGAGACAGTTACAAGTCAATAATGAAGAAAACTGCTACAAAGGTTATCTTTCGGCATTGTCTTTCCTTTTGTTCCTTTTAATGTTTTCATATACTGGTGAGTTGCAGCCTGCAATTTAAAATTGTTAGGAAGACTTTTTCTTCCGGTACTATGTGTAGTAGGTGGAAGTTTGTTTCTGATAGGGCTATTAAAGTAGTCATTGAAAGTTTCTATTCACTGCTGTGTAACTTCTCTACATTCTCTCTAACTCTTAGGTTATGGAGCACACATCTGATGCAGAGAAAGCAATGGCTGTTTTTGAATTTCTTGATTTCAAGCGAAAAAACAAGGTATTTGGCTCATTGTCATATTTATGAGATACTACTACAATGGTTTTTCTAAACATACGGATTTTGAGATTTTATGTGACAAGAATTGGAATTTTCGCTCCTTATTTGTGTCAGGTGCGGGAAATAAAGTGATTTACAATTTAAGAGAATTGGATCTTATGTACACCTTCTGGTTCTTCTCCTTATCCTTTTTGGTCTTTCCTTAGACTTACTGGCCTGCACGTCCAGCATGGTGGTATATAATGACGTTAGGGTACCAATGCTTTTGGCCTGTCCACCACCAGATCATGCTCTATGTTACCCAAGCTATTGGCCGGTAAACCATCAGATAATGGTTGCAGTACATAATCTGATGGTTCAAAGGCCAACGACCATGGTTCCTTGATGATACTGTAGGAATCTCCTAAAATTTCAGCACGTTTAATGTGGATTTGTTGCATCTTGAACTCCAGATATTGAGATACTAGAATCAGTCAATGTAGTTTCTTGCAAGTGTTGCTTCAGCAGAACCTGTTAGCTCATGTCTCAGTTCTCCAAACTGTAGTACGATTGAACTTTGTCATCTTCTAGTTCTTGCAACGTTAAATTTTCACCTTCTTGATTGCTTTTCTTCCTCCTGGCATTTCCGCTTCTTGCAATGTTAAAAGTCTCGCCTTCTTGATTTGATCTATGGGATTCTTTCTAAATTTACTATACTCATGCATTTTTTTATTTTCTGATGCAGATTCGTGCTTTTGTGGACAATTTGATTGAAAGGCATATGTCAACACGGGCAACTGCAAAATCATAAGGCCTTTGATGAATGACTGGTCTTGACTTTTCTGTGCCTTGCAAGACAACGGGCAGAGCACATAATCATTAATTCGCGTATTTTGGTGGGCCTTTTTGTCTGGGATGAATAATTGCTGAATCAAAACATCCTTGTATTCAAAAAGTGATGCTCAGTATGTATCGGGTGCAGCCTATATTGTTGAATCTGGTGCCCTACTCTGAGATTCTATCCCAGACTTGCTGGATTTTGTGCAATTTGATATTGGATACAGTGACAGCCCTGGATTCCATGGTGGCAAAGGCCTCCCGTGATGGATTTTGAAATGGGCGCCTACCTGCATTCCCTTTTACGCATTCAATGTTAGTTGAGATTAGGTTCTTATTTTACTCGGAGGTTTTCATATTTTTTTTAGTTGTACATTTTAAGGTAGATGGTGGAAGCCCCTATTTTTTCAGCTAAGGGATCCTCATAGACGACGATAACATATTTTGATATGTTCTTCTCTGCTTTTTCCCATTTGTACAGCTCAAGATTTATTTAATACTGCTATAAATGCCAAAGTTTATCTTCCTTGATTTCTCATTTTAGCTTTTCATAATTTGTGGTGTAGACACCAATGAAGCTGTGCTAGGTGAGCAGCTCTGTGCTCCTTCTTGGTCTACTTAGAAGTGCATCAGCAAGATCTTTCAAGAGCTTAGGAGTGATAGGGTTCATATTCTTCCCTTTTTTTTAGTATATAAATCTAGGCACATCATTGTTTACAAAATATGAGAAGATTCTTTAAATCTATTGCTGAGGGTTCACATGGAGTTATATGTTTGGTATGTAACCGGACAAAGGTGCTCAACAAAACACCCCTGCCCCCCCCCCCCCCTCTCCACAGGCTTGTGTAGCGAAGTCTGTTGCAAAAATCAACTGAAAATGAAACAAAGTTGTATCCCATTGAAGTTTTTTGAGTTGTGAGTTTTGCTTTTCCTATTCGTCTTTCATTTGGAGTCGTTTCTTAACTCTCTTCCATATGCTGGTTAAGATTGGATGCAAAGTGACTTGCTTGAAACACATGTTCCTTGATAAAACCTTCAACATAGGTAAACGATTTTGCTTGCTTTATGCTACATTCTTATGTTGACCTGATCATTAGATTGCTCTGTAAAATTCAAGGATGAGAATATGGTTGTTTGAAGTTACTCATAAATTTTACTGAGTTAGGATTATTTGTTCCTCTCAGTCATTCATGGATATTTTCGATAGCTCCTTTTCACTAATTGCTTTTTCTGCAATTAACTTGCTGGGCCAAGTTCTTGTGTGGCATTCTAGGAGCCCTATATTTAAGCACGTGGGCTGATCTTGTTGGGCGCCTCTTACTTGTGTAAGGATTTAATAAGTGCCTATAGAACACAGGAAGTGTGCTTCTCTTTTACTTTATTTGGTAAAACTTATTTACATAGATCAAGAGGTACCGCAGAGTTTTCCTGTTCAGCATGTTGCTAGTTTGTTCATCAACTGATCAAGGGTTTCGTCAGGTTGTATCTGGCTCATGTCATATGATTTCAGTTTGGGTGTTGCTAAAGAAACACTGTATGTGAACATAGAATCTTTTATAGTATTTTCTATAGTATACTGATGATTTATTTTGCTTTTCATGTTGTATTTTCACTTAATAATTCTCTTACCTGCTGTGATTTTATCCAGGTTAAAGTGCTGAAAGCTCAGTTTCCCGAGGATGTGAAACACAATCATAAGAGATTTTGAAACAGAGTTTCGGGGGGGAAAAGACAGAACAACTGCAACGGTGATTGTTTTCTTGGTTACCCGATATTCCAGGTACTGACATTCATTTTGAGATTCATGCTGCTTCCTATTTACCAGAAGAATTCTTTTCTTCTTTAGTCCTCTTCTGGAATGACGAACAAAGGGGCAAAATATTTCTGCCTCAATGAAATTTTTGAGCTTCCATTTGGCATTCTTTTCCTCTTCCCTTTCTGTTCACATGAATTTGAGCGTTAATCATATCCTTTTCCCTGGTTCCTTTTCATCTGAATATTCCGTTTCCTGGTTTCTTTTCAGTATCATTCTGATTATGGATGTTGCATGTTATCTCTGCATCTCTCTGAATCGAATTTAAATTGGGCTCGACTCTTTGATACAATCAGTTTTTGATCTTACAAACATTTCCAGTTTCTGCTGTACTGAAATTGTAGAAGGGGCAAACAATTCGACTGTGGAGGTCAGGTGTGTGTACGTATCACCTTCAAAGGTAAATGTTTTCTAGCACTCTCAATTCAGAACCACATATTCTCCTCCCCTCCCCTCCCCCGCCCCACCCGATCACTCCCCACCCCATCTTCTAGCCTATCATTGAGATCATACAAATATATGTTAATTTTGGGAGATTTTAGTACACAAGGCATGCATACATTGAGTGAGTTAGAAGATGGGTTAGACCATGCGGTCACTTCTATCTTGATATTATATGTGGCTTCCAAACAGATGTCAATTTTCTTTTAGCTCCAAATATTTCTTCTTTATCATAACTTTTACCAACAACAACATTACCTTATTGTCCTAGAGTCTCCAACCTATGGCGGGGTATGAGAGGTCGGATGTACGCAACCATACTCATGTGTTTCTAACTCATGAGGTTGTTTCCCGATGACTCATAATGGAAATTGCGTCAAACTGTATCGATCAACTGTTACTTCACAATATATGAAGCGCAACCAATTTAGTGAGTCATTTTTCTTTATTCTATCATATTCTTAGTGAGTCATTTTGCTTTATTCTATCATATTCTAAAGTCAAAGAAGAGAAATAAAAGTGTATACTTGACTCTATAGGAAATGGAAACTATCGTAACTTTTACCATCACCTCTCATATCCCGTTATCCTTCACCTTCTATATTTATGTAGTCAATTCTTTCTTCTTCATCAAATCACTATAACTCTTTCTTCAACTCCAAATCTTTTTTTTCCCATAAACTCTACCATTAGCTCTAAATTCACTTCCACCTCTATTAAAGCTCCAATCTCATCACCTATCTGCACTCATTGACCTCTGTCCATCCTTAAATCTTTGCCTTCAATGCCAATGTCACCTTCATTTGAATCAAACCAATCTGATACATATTTTTAGGTTGAGGGAGAAAGACTTTAGATTATAGGGAAAGAGACATGATGTTTCAGAGAGAGAAAATTAAGGCTAGAGGAAGAACAAGATGCTGCAGTCTGCAGGCCTACTCCCTGCATTCCTACCTAAGGTAGAGGAAAATTGAAGGATTCGTTGAAAGTTAAATGGAATATGATGGAATAAAGCAAAATGACTCACTAAATTGGCTGCATTTAGCAGTTGATCGACACATCTTGACGCATCATTATGGGTCATCGAGAAACAACCGCATTGTGTTTTTAACACATGGGTATGGTTGTGTACATCCGACCCCCTGTACCCTGCCATAAGCGGGAGTCTCTAAGACAATGGGATAATGTTATTGTTGTTGATCGACACAGCTTGATGCATCATTGTGGGTCACCGGGAAACAACCTTTGTGTGTTTTTAACACATGAGTATGATTACGTACATCCGACCCCATATACCCTGCCATAAGCGGTAATGTTCTTGTTATTGAAAGTTAAATGGACTGTAGACCCGGCGATGCCGTGGTTTCTCACTTGAAGACTGAGGGTGGTCCATGAAATTTCTGAACTTATGAATATTAGTTGTTAATTTATTAAATTTACAAGATGTTACTTTGTTAAACTTTATATGGACTAGTCTCCCTTAGAATACTATTTTTTTTGTGTGTGTCAAATGTTGAATTTTTGTTGTGGCACTATGAGATGTCAATACCAATGGCAACTACCCTTAAACTTATAGATATGACGTGTAATTAACTCAAGTTTTAAACTAGTCAGCTGGCCATGGTGCCAATATTCAACTTCACATGAGGAATATACCAAAACATAAGTAGACAGCTTCGTGTATTTCAATAGTAAAAAGTACATATGTAAAGGTAAACATACACGTTAATATAATTTTCTAGTTATATTAATTTTCTAGTTATATTAAAGGTAAACGAGTCATCGGGAAACAACCTCCATGTGTTTCTAACACATGAGTATGGTTGCGTACATCCGACCTCCTCATACCCCGCTAAGGCGGGAGCCTTTAAGGCAATGGGGTAATGTTGTCGATGTTGTTGGCACTTTATTGCTTCGAATTCATGAATTCATCGCTTTATTAATCTAGTAGTTCTTAAAGGGATGTGATATTATACAATTACAACTCAATCTAAAGAAGTTTCTATTTTTTAAGAGAGAAAATATATTTACATAATAATAACTTACACAATAACTAATGTAATCTCGAGAAACCACCAATAATATTACTCTATTGATTTAGAGGCTTCTGTCTATGGAGTGTATGAGGCGTTGGATGTACGCAACTATATCCATGTGTTAGAAAAATACAGATGTTTTTCAATGACCCATAATGAAAATTATGTCATGCTGTGCCGATCAACTGTTACCTCACAATATAAGAAGCGCAACTAATTTAGTGAGTCATTTTGTTTTATTCCATTATATTACAAGGAAAAAATGTGTATTTGACTCTATTTAAAATAGAAACCAATCAGAATGGGAAAGTTTTTCGATGATTGTTAATTGTTTTTTTGCAACTAGTAAGAAACCACCTCCAACTAAACCTGCTCCGGCACCCTGCATCCCCCCCCCCCCCCCGCCCAATTACCCAATTGCCAAGGAAAATGGAAATTGTTTTCATAATCAACTTTTTTTTTTTTTTTGATAATGTTTTCATAATCAACTTAGGATTGGTCTTTATATATCCACGTCAAGAAGAGAGTAGCGAGCTAAACTAAGGGAAATTGACAAATGTAGCCCCAAGTATTCTGGACTATATTAGAGTTGCTATAATTTCATAGAACTTACATTTGAAATTCGATACATTGATTTATTTGGTCCGTCCATGTCCTTTCACCACGTTGTTGTTCATTTTTAGTTTTGAGTTGTTCTCGTCTTCTGATAAATCAAAAATATTCATTTGATAGTCAACAAACAGTCAACGGTAAATCTAAATTTAGCACGACCAACTCCTGGGTAGGATGCACTTTTGCTCAGACAATCTGCATTTCAGCTCGGCAAGGTATAACTCTATCGAGACATCCGCTTCTTGTCAGAAACAATAAGTAGTAAATCATTCAAAGGGTTTCACTTTGGCCTCTGCCTAGAAGGGGCATACTCCAAATCACTTCAGGCAGATCAGAGCAGGACTCTGATATAGCATCATCCAGATCCATTTTTGCACCTTGGCAAACCCTTGTCAGGTGTCAAGCGCAACTCAACTTCATTAAGCATGTGACCACATGGCAGATGTACAGTATAAAGGATGGGTACACATTATGCTTTTCAGCCTGCACACGCCAGAATCCCATCAGCAGACCTAGTGGTCCCACCAGCAGGCCTAGCGGTCCCCTCAGCAGACCTATAATGTCGTAGCCCATCTGCACAAGAAAATGTCCCCTCTGCCGTCAGAGGCAGAGGACAGAGGAGAAGCAACAAAAGCAATGCAATGGACACAAAGAAAGGGGTTTGGAAAACATTTTCTCTTCTTCACGAGCTAATTGACAGAAATCTCCATACACAAAAATTGTGAGATCTTTCAACTCTTCAAACATAAACATATCTCAGTGACAATAGTCCAAACTGACTTGAGCGTAGGAGGGTTTTACCCAGGGTCACACCCCCGGACTCTGATCTTTGCTTCCCTGTGCAGGTCATCAAGGAAGCTCTTTGAATTTACAAGTTCAAGCAAACTAACGACGTTTATTTCGGATCATCTCTGATCATTGTTGAAGATCCATCTTCATTATCTTCGATTTTGTTGAGTGATTAGTTAAAACCAATTAGTTTTATTTTCTTTTTTTAGTTTAAGAAGAGGAGAACAACTTAAAAGATGCCGGAAATATTTCCGGGAAAAAAAAATTGTGTTTACATTAGACTAATAATCATAAATGAAGAAAAGTTAGTAAATTAGTAAAACTATCAGGGTACAATTTTACCATACGAAAGTCTCAACGACAAAACCCGATGGTATAGGATCAATTGTTGGAGCATTTATCTTGAAATATGAGTTGTTATCTTTCCAAAGAAAATATATGTATATTATTGATTTTTGGAAGCTCACATCTGATAACCATGAAACTTTTTTATATGATCAGGATTAGTGATTCTCGTTTAATGGGGTGAGTGACACATTTTTGATTTTGGAATATGATGGAATAAAGCAAAATGATCTATTAAATTGTCTGCGATTCTTATATTGTGAAATAGCAGTTGATCGACATAGCTTGACGCAAAGGAAACAACCTGTGTTTCTAACACATAGGTATGGTTGCGTACATTCGACCCTACATACCTCGCTATAGGCAGGATCCTCTAAAGCAAGGAGTATTGTTGATGTTGTATTTAAGTAGTATTCCTATTATTGTGCTATCTATGCAGATACATATAGAGCTCGGGTCTCAGTGGAAGTAACTCTTTATCCTTTAGGATGAAAGTATCTCTCATCCTCTCCATACTCTAACGATAGTTTTCCTGTTGTTGGGATATACTAAGTATGATTATTGTTTTTGTTGTAGTCATGTACAAGTGTACTTGAGCAAGGGATCTTTCATTACACCTCTCTTTCATTATTAATCTTTTATATTGAAGTTCTAGGATTTTGATCAAATTCTTTATTACAGCATCCATCTATAAGATTATACCAGATACATTAGCTTAAGATTGGAGGAGAGAGATCAAATTTTTTGCTACACATAATATAATATTATTGACATGATTAAAAGATCTTTAGCCTGCGTATACCATATGGCAAAACGATCCAGCTTCTCCCTAAACTCTACAAAAACACAGAATCCTAGTGCATTAGAAACGCTAAGTCTTTTGAGTTTTATCAAAACTCATAGTGATTGATTTCATTAGAGAGAGGGAACGTGAGTGTATGTATAGTTTTTTTGTTTTCTATTTTTATTTTTATAATAATTATTGTGGTCTACAAATTTCTGCGATTGGGCACACTGTTTCACGGAAATCGTATCAGGTAACTCCAGGAGTCCAATTCGAACCCCTCAAAGCAAAAGTCCATCTCCTTCTTCCCCGTGAATCCTCCGTTAAATCTCAGATCTACTCTCTTCAATCCGCAGATCTAAACCTCCACCATGTCTTCCTCCTTCAGCGGAGATGAAACGGCGCCATTCTTCGGCTTCCTCGGCGCTGCCGCCGCCTTAGTCTTCTCCTGTACTTCATTCTCTCTCTTCTTATCAGATTTCCGATATAATTTTTTGATCAATTTATTTCGAATTCTTTTGATTTTGTTATTTAGGTATGGGAGCGGCGTATGGGACGGCGAAGAGCGGTGTAGGAGTGGCGTCGATGGGAGTGATGAGGCCGGAGTTGGTGATGAAGTCGATTGTGCCGGTTGTTATGGCTGGTGTGTTGGGGATTTACGGATTGATTATTGCTGTGATTATCAGTACTGGAATTAATCCTAAGACGAAATCATATTATCTGTTTGATGGTTATGCTCACCTGTCGTCCGGTTTAGCTTGTGGTCTCGCTGGTCTTTCTGCTGGTATGGCTATTGGTATTGTTGGAGATGCCGGCGTTAGGTAAGCTTTTTCTTGTTCTCCTTCTTCTTTTTTTTTTTTTTTAAAATAAAAACTTAATCTGCATTAGTTCTTTTGGCTTTGACTCTTCTTTTTAGCATATTTTATTGCGCAAATTTCTGCATGATTTATGGTTTATTTGTATTTATCGTGTCTATGTATGCCTTATCCGGTATTGAGCTTGAGATATTGATGGTTGACTTCTGTATGATTTGTGATGATGTCTCGTTTCTTGGTTATTTAATCTACTTGAGTGTTTAGATTTAGCAATTGAAGACTGTATTGGAATTGCTATCAATTATTTGCACATCTGCTCTAAATGAATGTTTACGGTATGAATATTAGTAAAGATGGATCCTTTTTCTCAGCCAATTATATTTTTAGGTACATTCAGATGTTGCTGGGTTTAAAGTTCTGAAATAACCTTGTGTATATAGGGAAGGCTGGCTACGTTAGACCTGAATGGCATGACACTCACCTAGATACTCCTCACTGTCTGAATGATCCTGTGGATAATACCCCCTTTTCATAGTTTATGAGAGAGCAGTAGTGACGCTTCCGAACTAAGAGAGGTGTCCACGGCTTATCAGATATATATGAAAAATGAGGTCACAGGATTGCACTGATGAGTTGCAATTCCCTAATGTACGACCAGTGACATTGAGCTGAAGAAAAAAAAAAGTTCGTTTAACTAGTTGGAATTCCACAATAAATGACCCCTGTGTAATTTACAGGGGAAGAGTGATGGTCCTTACATGCACTTTTTCTTTTGGTTTCTTCTAATAGCCTTCTGTTAAGTCGACCCCCACATAAATGGAAAAAGACTCGAGTGTTGTTGTAGTCTTCTGTTTGAGTTCTTGTATTCTTCTTTTTTTAATTTTAATTTTAATTTTCTGTAAAGTCCTTTGGCGATATTGCCCTTGAATGCAAAGGCTGAAACTTTAGGCTTTACTAATTCCTCTTATGTTAGAGCTGATATGCTTTATTTTGTCTCTTTTGTTACAGAGCCAATGCTCAACAGCCCAAGCTTTTTGTTGGTATGATTCTCATTCTTATTTTTGCCGAGGCTCTAGCACTTTATGGACTTATCGTTGGCATCATTCTGTCATCCCGAGCTGGACAATCAAGAGCAGACTAAGTGGTATCTGCAGGATGTGGTGTTGTCCCTACTATTAAGAACTACAATATCGTCTCCATTTCTGTAGAAGGCTGTCCTTCAGTAGAAGCTAGTGTTGTTCCATGCTATGTGCGCGTCTTTTCCACTTCCAAGGATTGTGTTTATGGTTGAGTAGATTTAGAAATTCAAAATTTCCAGAATAACTTTCACGTCCTGCCATTTTGCATTTGTGTTTATGAATAGCAGATTGGATACATGAAAGCTTTCCTGTGTCAGTCTGTCGAACTCGAAGTGCTAGTAGTGTTTGTTCTCCCTCTCATATTGATTCTAGGGTGACACGTTCCGCCGGCATTATATGTATCTGTTTTCCGAGTTCTCACTTTTGTTGTTCATTCTGCTATTTGCCCAAGTTTGTTCAGTGCTGTAATTTATGCTCGTTCTTAAGCGGTATATATTTATGGGTACTACTGTATGTCATCATACAAGATTGAGCACATTATTTTCTCCTTCCCCCCTGCATTTCTCCCTATGCCATAGTTGTAATGCTCAGTCTAAACATAGTCCGTGGGATAACCACTTTCGCATTGGAGATTAACATCTGCATAGCCGCCCAACTTAAAAGATGCAGCTTCCCAAAATAAGACCTAGAGTATATTTAGAGGCTTAGATATTTTCTACGGTTAACTTTGCACTTTTTTGTTTTGTTTTGTCTTTGTCTTTCATTATTTATGAGTATGCACGGTTATGACTATTTTAATATCAGAAGCTTTGTATTTGTGTTTACTGCATTCCTTTACTAGCACATCATATTTCTATTATTGTGTCATTTATGCCGGTACATAATAGAGCCGCGAGTGTCACTGGAAGCAAACTCTCTATTCTTTGACATGGAGGTATTGTTTGCCTGTCTCTCACCTTTCGCAGACCTTAGCGATAGTTTTCACTCTCGTTCGGATATTACTGTATGTATATATTGTATGTATGTATCTTGGAACTCAAAGTGAACAAGGATGATTAGTACTTTGTTGCCTAAAGACCAATCTAGAAATTTTTTTTTTTGGGGGAACAAGACAATCTTTTCATTAATGAACCAAAAACAGAAGCTTTACAAAAATATACATCATATATTATCCTGTACAATAATCAAAAGATAGACCATGTGCCGTATGAAAATCCTCTAGTTTACGCAATGAACTAATAAAAATTTCTGGTGATTTGTTTCGAAACATCTTCGGCATGAGATAGCTTATTATACCAAATCCAGGTACCAAAAGCGACTTCCCCCCATCCTTTCCATTACCGTATCTAGAATCGGATGAGATCTGAGGAGGCCTCATATGAGACAAAATATGAGGCCTCCAATCATGTGACGCCACGTGTATAAAAAAGCCTGCTGTTTACTTTTTTCTTTTTTAAAAAAGACTCTTTTGTACACGTGGCGTCGCGTGATTGGAGGCCTCATATTTTGCCTCATATGAGACCTCCTCAGATCTCATTCGATCTAGAATTTGTCTCCGAGTAAATAATGACATGTGTTGCTCTTTTATTGGATGTTGAAAGTGATATAGTTAGACTCAAACGGGATGAGCCTCCTGCCTTCTGCAATAACGCAAGAAACTTCATCTTCAACTATGAGAAGACTTCAAATGAGCCTCCTTGCGTCAAATGCTGCCGGCCCATCTCATCTGATGCCGCCGGCGACTTTTCCACCGCCACCCTCATATGCTTCAAATCGCAGTGGGTTAGATTTCTTGTCAGAAACCTCGGCCGACAAGCTAACGGCGGCAGGATTTCAGCCGATATAGATGTCTTTGATTCGTTTCATATTAGTGGGTGATTAGATATTTCTTGATAACAAAAGCAATTTGAAAACTCACCAAACATGCAAATAGGAATCAGTCACCAGCATAATATGAATTATACTTTGAATGGAAATTACCTCTAAAAATGGTCCTTTCTAAACGCCTTCGTAAAGCGTAAAACCACATGACTTACAAAAATACACATCGAATATACGGCCTGATTAGAGTGGTTCAACGAATCGAACAGTTTACAAATTATTCGAATTTGGTTCGTATTTGGTTTGTATTCGTTCAGTAATAGTCGGTAAACGAACGAAATTCGAACAGCTGTTTGAATTCGTTTACTAAAACAAGTCGAACTATTCGCGAACTGTTCGGCTCGTTTAAACAGTTAAAGGGTTATCGAGCCGAACTCGGACCAATTTTAAAGTTCATTTAGCTAAACGAACTGAACCGAACAGTTTGTTTAGTTAAACGAATCCGAATTCGAAAACTTATTATTTGTTTCGGCTTGGTTCGTTAACACTCTTAGGGTTGACTAAAAAAAAATTGGAGTGCGTTTTTAACTAACTTACGAAGTTTTTTTTACACCTTATAACATGTTTAGAAGAATCCCTTTCCAGCCCCTAGGGGCATAGTCTAGTGGTAAGTGGCAAAGGTGATTGGGGCTAGAACCCCGACGTCCCGAGTTCGAGTCCGTGTGGAGACAATCATTGTTGAAATATTACAAGGGTTGCCTCTGGACTGTCTGAGTCTCGTGTGTCCTCTCCCTTTGCAGGGCTGCTGATGGAGCACATCCCTTGATTTACATCTCACCTGGCTAAGGGGCCTCTGGTACAGGTGGGGAGAAAACCCACTCCCTGATCAAAGAATCCCTTTCCAAAAGTAGGAGAACGTTTGAAATTTGACAGTAAATGACACTTTTAAAATAGAAAATGTAAGATTTCTAAACCTTTTTGTTTGAAATGTTCGAAATAAACACATCACGTAACCCAAACGCATTTCAACTTAATTTTTCTACTTCTCTTTCAAAGGTTATCTTCAAATAGTCATGGTCAAAGAAGACCAAGACAAAACCTCATCTATTATTGAAAAAGACACATATTGGTATGTCTGCATGCCTTTTGGGCTAAAAAAACACGGGAGCACTTATCCAAAGCTGGTTAATTCTTTGTTCAAATACCAGATTGGCTGCATCATAGAAGTCTACATTGATGATATATTTATCAAGAGCGTGACTTTTGATATGTATATCTAAAACTTGAGAGAGGTGTTCATCATCCCGGGATCATCATCCTTAGAGACTCTCGGATGAGGTTGAACCCCAAAAGTGTACATTTGGAATCTGAAGCGGAACATTCTTAGGATACATGATTTCTAAGGAAGATGTTCATGCTAACCTTAGCAAAGTTGAAGTTTTGAAAGCTATGCAACCACCTCGCAACTTCAAAAAGGTGCAAAGGCTAACTAGAAGGATCGCGATGCTGAACAGATTTATGTCCAAGCCAGCAGAAAGATCACTTATATTCTTTCAGATTCTCAAGAAAAGAATCATGTTTCAGTGGGATGACAAGAGTGAATATGCCTTTGATGACTTGAAATCCTATCTGGTCGAGGTGCCAACCTTAACCTTGCTCATCTCTGGTGAGGTCTTTTACATGTATTTGGTTGTCTGCCACAAAGCTTTCAGTGTTGTGCTGCTTAGAGAGGAAGACAACTTGCAGAAGGCAATATTATTTGTAAGCAAAACATTGAATGGACTTGAGATGATATATGTTAGTGCTGAAAAAATAATCTTGGTGTCGGCCGTAGCTGCAAAGAAACTCTTGTCACATCTTCAACTTCATCCCATTTTGGTCGTCATCAATCAACCTTTGAAGCAAATTTCATCCAAGCTCGAGATGTTGGGCCGAGCAGCCAAATGAGTCACAGAGTTGGTCGAGTACGACATCGATTATCAGCCTCGAACTTCTATGAAGGCCCAAGCCTTGACACACTTTATTGCTGAAGGGATTTATGTAGAGGATGAGCAACCCATAAGAAGCAATTGACCATATATTTTGATGTCTCCGAGAAGGCTTTTTGATCATAAGTCCAAAAAGAGAAAAATTTGAGTATGCACTTCGATTCGACTTCGAGACTAGAAACAAAATGGCCAAGTACGAAGTCTTGATTGCGGACCTGAGCCTCGCCATAGTTGGGAGCTCAAAATTTAAACCGCATTATGATTTTCAACTTATCGTGGCATAAGTCAATAGTGATTGTGAAGCCAAAGAAGATCAGTTGAAGCGATATTTATTAAGAGTTGAGCAACTCAAGAGAATATTCGAGTCTCTTGAATCGAACATATCACAAGGTCGGCCAACAAAAGGCAGACACACTTTCTCGTCTAGCATCATCAACCCCAATACTGGTGGTCAAAAAGATCATGGTAGAGCTTATCAAACACCAAATTTATGACCAGGCTGAGATGCTTCATGTTGATTACCATAGTATTTAAATAGACGAAATCGTTAACTTCTTAAAGCATGAGGTTGAAAATTAAAAAGTCTTTACAAATTTTGTTTCAAATCTTTACACATATATCTACATCCAAATCAAACTGAATCTATAATATTGATCGAATGCAGACAAACTGAATGTATAATATTGATTGAATGCAAATTTATTTGTCATGTTTAGACAGTTGCTAGTTGACACTTGACAGAGACACCATATGATAAGAAACAATACAAATTTCAACAAAAACAGCTGCCGAACAAAACATTCTACTTTGTATAATAGTTTTAAAATAATTTCTGTCATTTGTGTTGGGAGAAACAAGACTCAAATTGAACTAAAGAGAATCTCAGTGGGGAGGAAAAAGAATTCACAAAATCGCCAAGCGAACGGTGAAGAAACACGTAAATCACACGGAGATGCCCAAATCCAAAGAGATTTTTTTTCTTTTTGCATATACATATATATATATATACATACATACATACATATACATATATATATATATATATATTAACTAGTGCGATAAATAATATGATAAATGATACATCAATATCTTCACTGACGAAGATGACTAGACAACATAAGATATTAAATATATAAATTGTTTAAAAGACATCATGTAATTATTATTTTTTCTTTTATTTTTATCGTTCGACACATTACTGTTTATTGTTAATGTATTATTTTTATTAATTATTAAACAAAAGCCATAGTAAACATAAGTTATTAGGTTTTTATAACAAGTGAACAAAATTTTAGAACAGTTTAAAAATTAAAATATGACTATGGATCTAAAATATATATTTTCTATCTTGTTATCGATCACATTCTCAATCATATCATGACATACATATTTGTCTTGTCCGACTTAGTGTATTATTTTAATATACATAATATTCACCTTAGTGTGTATTGCTAGGAGTTTTCATACCTTAAACTCTCTTTTCAAGAGGGTTTAAGAAGAAGGCCAGCAGAAAGAGCACAAGGACTAAATTCATTAAAGACTCTATCGCATAGTAATTTACTATATCTGGAATTCTAAGAATATGAAGATTTTTAAGGACCAAACGGCTATTGTCTAGGATGTGACATATATAATTTATGCACATGTATATAGATCCATGCAGGAGTGACTAGATCGTATATTGTAACTGTATGTACTGTATCCTGGATATGCCTAGTAAAATTGTTAATGTACTGGTTCTATTTTGATCATTAGTTAAATGAAAATTTTTATATTTAACAAAAAAAGAAAAGAAAAAGTTCTTGCGTCTCGAAATTATCGGGTTTAGATCAAGAGAGACAGAAAGTGAGTCAAAATATGAGGTCTCCAATCACGCATTGCCACGTGTACAATCAACTATTTTTTAAAAGCAAAAAAATATTTAAACATCTTTTTTTTTTTTTTTTTTTTGCACGTGTCACGCGTGACTCAACCCGAAATTATCCGTTAACAACCAGCTTGCTTTCTGGTGTGAGGGCTACTATTCATTTCCAGCACTACACCTAAATACAAATGATAATAATAATACAGCTGCTTCCTCTAAGGCAAAAACTGGCCCCTGATTCCTGTTCTTCCCTTTCCCATTTCCCCCTGGGATCCAATGCAACCCGCATTATTTCTCCTCTCCTAATACCTTTCTCTCATCTCAATTCCTCCAACTTGCCATAAAGTTGATAGCTTTATCCAATTTTCAGCTTGATAATCCATTGTCTTCAAGATTCTGTTAGTTTTTGCTCAATTCGTTTGGCTCCAGTTTTCATCCTAAACCCTAATTTCTCCTGATGTTCTAACGGAATTGAATTTGCACCCGCATAATTTCCTCTCTCACAAGCCCTTCCTTTGATCTCAATTCGTCCAGATTGCTGAAAAGTTGATAACTTTATCGAATTCTGAGCTTGATAATCCATTTTCTTATAGGTTCAGCTGTTTTATGCTCCAAATCGCCATAAATTTGATAGCTTTATCCAATTTTCAGTTTGATAATCAATTTTCTTGGAGATTCAGCTGGTCTATGCTCAATTCGTTAGGCTCCTAAACCCTAATTTCCTTCTGGCCTCACGTAATTGAACACTCCTTTCGGAATTTGCAGTTGGGTTTTTTTTGGGCTGTAAAATTAGCAGCTGGGAATTGTAATTTTAGAGAATTTGGAGCTGATATGGCGACGAGAGGAAGCAGATCGGAGAAGGTGAAGAGAATCTTCCAGCAATTTGATAATAATCGGGACGGCGGTTTGAATAGGGAGGAAATGGCAGCTCTTGTGGTGGCTGTAAACCCTAGAGTTAAGTTCAGCGACGAGCAAATCAATGCCATTCTTGATGAGGTTTTCAGAACTTACGGCGAATTTATCGATGGCGAGAAGGGGCTTACGTATGATGGTTTATTACGCACTTATGACGACGGTGCCGGAGATGTGGACCGTGATTTCGACGCGCTTGGGCTCGAATTAAAGCCCGAAACATCTGTTGCTGAAGAAGTTGCCTCTACCTCATCGATCGCCCGAGGAGAGAATTGTAGAGCCTCACAAGAAGCAGAGGACAGCTGCTTGGGCAGCATCTCCAAATCATGGCATTGTGTTTGATGACACGTGGAATCTTGTTGATGATCTTGAGATTTTGATTAAGAGACTTTACTCTAAGCAGGCAAAAAGATGGTAAGGTGAGAAATGACAGTTCTGATTTGTTTTCTGACCCTGGTTGGTCAAGAGAGTTTGGTCCATCAGCTGAATTGACTGAAAAGAGGATATTTTGGGAAGAAAGTGGACATGATTATGCTGTGTTTGTGAAGGATTTGGGTGTTTTGAGGACGAGGGGCGGATGGGGCACGGTCCAGGGAAGAAGCATTTGATGGGCATATGGCAATTGGAAGGGTTTTGTATGAGCATCATTTGTTTAAGGAAGCTTTAGTCAGTTTCAAAGGGCTTCTGAGTTGCAGCCTACTGATGTAAGGCCACATTTTCGAGCTGGGAATTGCGAGTATGTTCTTGGTAGGCATGGTGATGCAAAGGAGGAGTTTTTGCAAGCATTGGAAGCAGCAGAGGCTGGGGGGAACCAGTGGGCTTATTTACTACCTCAGATACATGTGAATTTGGGAATTGCGCTTGAAGGCGAAGGTATGGTTCTTAGTTCTTGTGAGCATTATAGAGAAGCCGCTATTTTGTGTCCAACTCATTTTAGGGCATTGAAACTTTTAGGGAGTGCTTTGTTTGGTGTGGGTGAGTATAAGGCGGCCGTTAAGGCCTTAGAAGAGGCTATCTATATGAAAAATGATTATGCTGATGCACATTGCGATATGGCCTCCGCTTTACATGCTATGGGGGATGATGATAATGCCATCAAGGAATTTCAGAAAGCCATAGATTTGAAACCTGGTCATGTAGACGCTTTATACAATTTGGGTGGGCTTTACATGGATATGGGTAGATACCAAAGAGCCTCCGAGATGTATACTAGGGTCTTGACTGTCTGGCCCTAATCATTGGAAGGCACAACTCAATAAGGCAGTTTCTCTGTTGGGCGCCGGTGAAAATGAGGAAGCTAAGAAAGCCTTAAAGGAAGCGTTGAGGATGACAAATAGGGTTGAATTGCATGATGCCATATCACACTTGAAGCAACTTCAGAAAAGGAGGTCCAAGGGGAATGGGAATGGTACAGAGGAGGCTTACATAATGGTGGAGCCTGCAAAATTCAAGACTTTGGGTGAGAGAACTACATTAAGGCCAGTACTAGCCCAAGCTCTTGAAATTCGGGGTTTTCAGAGAATCACCAGACTAAACAAGTGTGATGTTGAACTTATTAAGAAGCAAATAACTGAAAGCAACGTGCCATTGTCATACTCGGGCAGTGGTTTGCCTGAGAGGTCTATTCGGAAGGCTTCGTTAGAGGAGATGTTATACAAATTACTCAACTTTTTGAAACCTGAGACTTTTGTGGGAGCTGTGAAAGCCATAAACCAGAAAGTCCTCTCTGTTATAGATGAATCAGAGTCGGGCAGAGTGGATTTTAGGCTTGTTTTTGGCTGTTATTGCGCCTCTTTGTGGCGGCCCTCCTGACAGAAGGAAGCGCGTAGCATATGATGCCCTCCTGTGGAGACCAGTCAATGAAGGGAGCACACTGATATTGAAAAGTGAGGCTCAGAGGTACATCAATTGTTGAGGGCCATTTATATCCCTTCTCAAGGAGTTAGTGAAATGCTAGAAAATCCATGGAGAAACAGATACATCAATGGTTTCTTTAGCCGAGTTCCTTAAGATTTTTGATGATCAAGATTGTGGTTTTGGTATTATGTCTACTCTACTGAAGCTAGAAAATGGGGATAGAAATCGCCATGGTAGCCATATTTGTGGAACTTGCCGCTACCCCATTATCGGATCGCGGTTCAAGGAAATCAAATCACACTTCAATTTATGTAGTCAGTGTTACAGTGAAGGAAAAGTTCCTCCTTCATGTAAGCAAGTTGAGTACACCTTCAAAGAATATTCTAGCGAATCCGAATCCATGAAAGATAAATGCTTGTGGTTTGGTTTGCATCATAAGAGTTCCTCCCCAGCTGTTCCTAGCTAGAGCAAGTCTGGATTGTATTTTTTTTTTTGTGGGGTCCTGCAATTTCAGATTAGGAATTTGTTCTGCAATTTGTGTGTGTAGCTGAGGTAATCTTCAAGTGGGATTGCGCGTTTGTAGAATAAACACTCTCAGGTTGTGACACTGGGTATTGATTTTGGACGTCAGATGTATAGGTGTTCTTTCATTCTTCATCCTAATAAATCTACCAGGATGTTTTTGTTGCAGTTCTTGGTTTCTTTCTGACTGTGTGTTGTATGCGACACTTCTCATTTAACTTAACAGTGTTTAAGTGTATCACTCATTTGTCTTAATTCATAGTTGTACTTGATAAGAAATTCATTGACCTTGTGAGATTTGATGTTAACGATCAGAAATCTGAGAATGTATGGAATATGTAGTACTTGTCCCTACTTTTGCCTGATTTTCTGCTGCCAGTAAGTCTTTGGCCCTTCGGAGAAAAACTCGCACAACAAGGAACAAACCTGCATACCCTTGGGGCATAGTCCAAATCAACCACTAACATTACTCTATTGCTTTAGAGGCTTCCGCCTATGACGGGGTATGGGAAGGTCGGATGTACGCAAGCGTATCCATGTGTTAAAAACACAAAGATGTTTTCCGATGATCCCAATAAAAATTGCGTCAATTTAGTGAGATATTGTTTTATTCCGTCATATTACAAAGTCAAAGAAGAGTATGTCATTTACTCTATTAGAAATGAAAATCTTGAGCCATAGTCCCAGATACTTTGGGTTAGGAGCCCTTCAATTGATGTGAATGTTTGATTTTGTCAGTTCTTAAAACAAACGAAAATGACTATGACTAAAACGAAAATGACTAGGCTGTTTTAGTTGTTGGCTTTACTTTAGCTTCTATGATGTTGAAGTATATCTTTCGATTTGTCAGCATAATGTGATAAGGGGTTTTTTTAGAGACAGTAACCTTTTTTTTTTTTTTTTTTTCAGTTTCTAAAAATGGACGGGGACTTATTTATCGTGAACTTAAGACAAATGCTACTATTTTAAACAAAATAGAGATATCTTGCCCTTATTGCATAGTCTAGTTGGTACTCGAGTTGTGATTTACTCCAAGAAGGCAAGAGTTCGATTTTAAAGACGCGCACAGTGTGTATGTTCCTCTTCGGCCTAGTTGTGGGGGGACACCTCGTGTGAGTAACTGCGTAAGATCTCACCTAACCTAAGAGATCGATGGGCTCCTGATTTACATCCTTCACACATGCTCTTTGAGACTGGGACAGTAAAAACCCCGAGGTAAAGGATTTCACCTTTGCTCATAGAGAATCTGTCAAATCTTCACATAGAGGAGAACACAGTTCATGTACTCCTTATGGACCAAACCATCTATCGGTTGCTGCTGAGATGTTAGAACCAGAGAGGGGTTTAAAAATGTGTAAATGTAAAGGGATATTACTTTTGTCTCTGTAATATTTGGTATATCATCAATTTCCTTAATGTTTAAAAATATATTTTTATCATTCCGATGTTTGGAATAAAAGGTAAAATGACATTTTAAAACATAAAACTAAAAAATCTTAAGAAAAAATCAATAGTCTCCTTTTCACTATTCATCTTTTTTTTTTACCGGCACTATTGGCCGCCATTCTTCGCCAAAGATCCTCACTTATTATTTGTTATGGCGAATCCAAGGCACTTTTAGGGCAATAGGCTATTGGAAAAGTTGGAGGTGATGGAGCTAGCGGAAAGGGAGAAGGATGAGGAGGAAATACTATGCTAGTAGTTGTTGGTGATGGGAGGAGGCGGTTGGTGGGGGCGGGCAGGGGAGAGGGGGCTCGGGCAAAATTGGTGGAGATGTGTGCTGGTGATGGAGGGAGTTTGGATGGTGGACTGGGTGTTTGGGGATGAAGATGATGGTTTGGAGATGTGTGCTGGTGTTGGAGGGAGTTTGGGTGGTGGGCTGGGTGTTTGGGGGTGAAGATGATGGTTGTTGCTAATGGCAGAGGCAGGGGGCGGCAAGGGATAAGGAGATTAGAAGAGTTGATAGAAAGAAGATGAAGAATATAGGCAAAAAGGACAATCCTTATTATATATTCGAATAACATTAATCAAGGGGGTAAGGGTGTATTTTTTCAAACATAAGGGGTAACGATGCATTTGTAAACATTAAGGGGTATTAGCGATTATTAAAGGGCAAAAGATAATGTTGAGGCATCCACCAATCACATTACAAGAAAATATTAGTACCACTACTCCTATAGGTGGTACCAGCAATAATTAATACAATAACCATCATGTTAAAACTATTGATGTACAAATAGCAATAATTAATACAATAACAATCATGTTAAAACTATTGATGTACAAATTCATATTCTCTCTATAAAGCTTTAGATGAAATGATAATTTAACATGATATCAGAACAATACATCTTAGTTCATGTCAAGCAACATTCTACGATAAAAGGAAGAAAAAAAAAGAGTATCCGACGGTGTCGAAGTGTTTTTTAAGAAAAGAAGAAGCTCAGTAAGTCATAAGCGAGAAATAAGCAAAACCATAGGGTCAGTCCCCCCCTTCCCCACTCTAAGCCAAATGGAGGTTTCTATTCTAGGACAGGATAGCATATTGAAGGCCAAAAAAATGAAGCAAGAAGATTTATTTGCCAATCCAAAGTACTGATGACCAAAAGTTAAGAGTGGTTGCTCTGAAGCATCAGTTGACCTTTATTTTGTTAATATATATATATATATATATATATATATATATATATATATATATATATATATATATATATATCTCTTGTATGTATGTCTGTATGTATGTATGTATAAGACACACACACACGTGATAAATTTTTATGCTCTTAAAAGGGGTACCTGCAAAGAACCTCAATGCCAATTTAAAGTGAAGCTTGAGAATATAAACCAAGAAGCAACAAGACACATTTCTAGTTTTGCAGAGGGGGGCCTGAGAAAGCAGGAAGGTTTCTAACCTCGGCCTTCTTTATAAAATGCTTAGAATAACGGCCATATAAGAGAGCAACTGCTCCATGATGCTGACATGGTTTTTCTGCATACATATTCAGCAGCCTGATCCAGCCTCATGATCTGGTAGCTTGAGACTGAAAAGGAGTTCACTGGGTACTTAAAATTTTGTCCAAAACAGAAAATTTTATCTGCTATTCAGGGAAAAGCTAATTAACCTATCCAGAAGCAGCAGAAAATTCTGAGGACAAAAAAAAAAAAGCTTTCAAGCTTTTTCAGTCCAGAACAACTTCAATCAGTGGAATGTTCCCACTTCGGTCTCTCACTGTGTAACAATTATAACAATACTAAGACCAATCCAGATTACAAAAGATAATAAAGAAATTTTTTTTCTTTTAAAATATAAAGTTGAGTTGAGGATTACCTCTCTGGCTGATATAGAAATCCTGGTCATCAGGAATCAAATCCATATCAAAGATCTGCACGTTTTGATTAAGCATTGAAAGGTCAGACTCAACACTGAACTACACAACAGAAAGAACTTAGTTTAGAGCTACAAGTAACTGTAGAAATAAGCTCCGGCGAGGTGGATCAAGCTCGGCTGAGTTGCACCGACTCTGCACAGAGTACTTCCTGAGCTGAAGGAAAGGAAGCAGCTAAAGTCAGCCTGCCAAGCTGAGGGATAGGAGTGGCAGAGCTGAGCAAGCATGAAGCTGAACTTGTTGGAGAAATTGAAATGGGTGAATGAGAAATTAATGCTCCAACTAGGGATAAAATAATTTGAAAGTCGGTTACTAACCGTAATTCAAATTTGAAAAATCAGTTATTTTAACTGTAATTCAAAAAATTTAGAAAATCAGTTACTTAACCGTAATTTAATTTTGAAAAACGCTTACTTAATCGTAATTCAAATTTGAAAAGCGGTTGTCTGTTATATGATTCTACGGTGGCAATCTGATCTGACGATTGTGGTTAAACTGTTAATTAACCACCCTAATCAAATTTTTCCTATATAAACAGTGGCTTAGCTGATCTCTCTGGTCACTCATTCAGAATCTAATTTTCTCCTCATCTCCTCCTATGCTTACAAGTGCTCTTCTCCTCTCTTCTTCTTCTATATTTTGCATCAAGTCCTGAGAAGTTCAGGGCATCTTACAGGTTCGTAGAGTTCATACGCTGCAGAGTGTCGTTCGTTCTGAACTGACTTCCGTTGTATCCTAGGAGACGATTGCTCCATCCGGTTGGACACAGTATACTGGAGCAATACGTTTTAAGGACAGAGTCCTGGACTCACCTCGGATCTTTACTCAGTTGAGTTGTAAAGGTTATTGCTGAGCTGAGCTCTGCTTTGTGCTGAGCCCAGCGGATCGTGGGATATCGCAGCACTGTTGTTATACAGTGTTGTTGTGCTAAGCTCTGCTGTTTGGCTGAGGACATTCATTGTTCTACAGCATTGCTGTGCTGAGCTCTGCTCGGCTAAAGCGGCTGAAAGCACAACTGTTGGTTGTTGTGCTGAGGTGCCGAGGTCGGCAGGTCGGTGATCAGCCCAGTACGCAAATACAATTGTGCTGACTGGACTGGTCTGATCTGTCTGACTTTAGTTCAGCTCGGCTGGAAGGCTGATAGCACAGAACCACTGTTCTGAAGTGCCGTTCAGTTCAAATCGGCAGGTCGGCTGACTTTCAGGACGCAAACTCAATTGCGCTATCTGAACTGTCTTGACTCTGCAGATCAGTCCAGCCTACCCTGAGCTCGGAAGGTCGGCCATTACTGTACAAAAGTCAATTTTGTCTGACTTGAATTGTTCTCAACAGAACTCAACTGAAGTGACAATGGACTACTGTCGGGCTGAAGTAATCAAAGCAGAGCTAGAATAAAGATGCTGAGGTGAGGTGACGAAGCAAGGCATCAGTCAAGCAGTAGAGCAGAAGCAAAGCTGCAACACTTAGTCATGTAAATAGCTTAGGAACTATATTGTACATATGGTCGAGCTGAACTGGTAACTAGCTGTTATCATTGTAAACGTTAGGAAACACTGTAAATAACCAGTAACCACTATGCAAGTGGGAAAATAGTTCTGTTAGACAGAAAAACACCTTGGGTTGTCCGTGATTTTCGCAGCTTGAATGAATTCTTGACTTTTTTCAATCACGACACTAATTACCATTGCTTCCACGTTGGAACAACAAGGCACATCACCATCGCTTTCACATGAAAACTCCTCTTCATCAGACATTGGGTTGTCCGTGATTAATTCAGGAGCTTTGTTTTTAAGTAGTTACTGTTCCACATGTAACTTTTTCATGCTTTTGAGTTGCAAAACTAAACTCCCAGTAACTGCCTGGCCTACGCTTCTGAAATCTTAGATGGGAATCAGAAGCTTCACCATGCCTTGGTATGAGAAGATCATGGGAATCACGATCAAGAATCTTTAGCTGCTCATTTATAGCCAGAGATTCCATCATTGGCAAAATAGGGCCTTCATTGTAGTCTGTTCACATTTACCATGACAGATAATTTGAGTGCCAGAACCAACTTCGGGTTTACATGGAATTGGCAACCTGGACGAAATATCAGAGTTCTTGCTCAACCTTGAAGATAGGGCCATTAGTACCTTTTGAACTACTTGGAAACTTATTGACAGGAGAGGTTAATGGACAATGAAGTAAATTTAGTTCTGCATCTCCCATTGCACTATTCTTTCATGGCATCCAAAGGAAGAAAACGGCATCATTATTCGGAATTTCAGTGTCCTCGGTGTTCAATATGTTAGAAAAAGTACGTTAAAGTACCTTTCCGTGTGCTCCAAACTTATATAGAATGTATATGAGGTTGTTTGGAAGGTTGATGTGATGGGTTGCAATGTTAGGAACTTTCAGTCGGACGTGGAACTCTCACGTGGATCGATCAACGTACGTCGATCAATCGACGTGAGAGTTCCATGTTGATCTGAGGACGTCGATCTCTCATTGAGAGATCGACGTGAGAGTTCCATGTTGATCTGAGGACGTCGATCTCTCATTGAGAGATCGACGTGAGAGATCTACGTTGATTTGAGGACGTCGATCTCTCAATGAGGGTTCGACGTGAGAGATCGACGTACGTCGATCGATCGACGTGAGGGTTCGACGTGCCAGCGGACAGAACCTTTCATTTTGGGTTGCAACTTTTGATCCAAGGATCATCTCCCTTCACCTATGAACGGTAATCAACTGCCATAACTGATAGAAAAACTGCTGAAATGAGTTTCAAACATGGTTTTTAACACAATCCAAGATCTATATATATGAGATCTTGCTATCTTCAACATACACAACATTCTTGCAAAATTCTATAGAAATTTCAGCAATCTTTCTACCATTCTCTTCATGATCTTTCTCTTCTAAAGCAAGTTCATTCTTCTTCTCCTAGAGCAAAGGAAAAGAAGACAGCCGTTATATCTTGGGAAGCATTAATCTTGTTGTCTACCTTGCTCGTTGGTAGAGACTAAATTGCTTTAAGGACAGAGTCATCTTGAGACTCGTCTCGGCTTTGTTTGATTACATCTTCTTGCTTGTTTGCTGTATTTCCTAACAATCTTAAAGCAATTTACAATGGCATCCAAGCAAGCTTTGCCGGATATGTCTAAGATGGAGCCGTTTGACGGCAGATTTTACAAGAGATGGGCAGCAAAAGTGCTGTTCTTCTTGGAAATGCTCTCAGTTTCATATGTTCTTAAGATGGATAAGCCCAGTGATGAAACTGAAGCAAAGAAATACGATGCAGAAAACTACTTGCAGAGGCCATATTCTACATTTTCTGGCCAATTCTCTGTTTGACATTTATGTCAAATTCACATCTGCAAAAGAGATTTGGTCAGCACTGGAGAACAAATATGGTGCTGAAGATGTGGGCAAACGCAAGTATGTGGTGAGTGAATTCTTAAAGTTCCAGATGGTTGATCATTCTCCAATCAATGATCAAATCCATCAGTTCCAACAACTGGTGGATAATCTGGAACATGAAGGAATAAAGATCGATGAGACGTTCCAGGCGGCGGCGTTGTTGGAGAAGCTTCCACTTCTTGGAGCAAATACAAGAAGAGGGGGAAGCACGACGATGCAAAGTTGTCTCTAGATGCCGTAATCAAACATATACGCATCAAGAGAACAACCGGTTGGAAGATGAGTCTCACCATGAAGAGGAGTCAAGGCCAACGTTGTGGAGCATGCTGCAAAGAAGCCCAAGTTTCACAACAATGGCGGCGGCTACAACAGTGGAGGAAAAGGTAAGAAAGTTCTGTGCAGGGCCAGAACAAGACGAAAGGAGTTTGCTGGGTGTGCGGGAAACTGGGACACCGAGCCGTCAACTGCAAAAACGGAAGGGCCAACCAAGCAACTAGGCGAACCTTGTGGAGGCCAAAGGAGCAGCAGACGACGTCATTGCAGCGGTCGTCTTGACAGAGGTAAACCTTGTCGGTGGCACTACGAATGGGTGGTAGACACGGGTGCTACCAGACATTGCTAGTAAAGACCTATTTTCTGAATACAAGGAAATAGGCAGTGACGAACTATTTTCTTGGGAGATGCACATAGTACCCAAGTCCTCGGAAAGGGTAAGGTGCTTCTCAAGTTGACATCTGGGAAGAAGCTGGAATTAAGCAATGTGCTGCACGTTCCTGCCATGCGTAGGAACTTGATCTCCGAGTGCTGCTGAACAAGGCTAATATTAAACTTGTTTTAGAGTCTGATAAACTTGTTTTGTCTAGAAATGGAGAGTTTTCGGTAAAGGTTTCTGTAATGGAGGTCTGCTTGTACTCGATGCTGTTGTTGCGTTAATAAAGATGCATCTAGTTCTGTTTATTTCGCTGAGTCTCTTGATATGTGGCATGCTAGACTAGGACATGCAATATAGGAGCAATAAAGAAACTTAAGAATATGAATGTGATTTCTTATGATGATGATAACTTCAACAAATGTGAACATTGTGTTGAAGCGAAACATCATAAGAAACCTTTTAAGAAAGTTGATAGAGTCTCACAAAAACTTGGTCTAATCCATAGTGACTTAGGTGATTTCAAGAATCACATGAGTAAAGGTGGTAAAAGGTATTATGTTACTTTTATCGACGATTACTCTAGATACACAAAAGTTATTTGTTAAGTCATAAGGATGAGACCGAGTCTAAGTTCATAAGTTATAAGAATGAGGTTGAGAATCAACTAGACTTAAAAATCAAAAGGCTTAGAACAGACAGAGGTGGTGAATATAGCACAGACTCTTTACAAAAGTTTTGTGAAGAGAATGGCATTATTCATGAAGTCACTCCCCCGTACACACCTCAGTCAATGGAGTAGCCGAAAGGAAAAATAGAACGTTGAAAAATGATGAATGCCATGTTGGTTAGTTCAGGATTGCCGGACAATTTGTGGGGGAGGCAATCTTGACTGCTTGTCATATTTTAAATAGATTACCTCATAAGAAGTTAGATAAAACTCCTTATGAGTTGTGGAAAGGCTATGCTCCCAACTTAAATTATTGAAAGTGTGGGGGTGTCTAGCCAAGGTTGGAATTCCAGATTTTAAGAAAAGTAAATCGGATCCAAGACAAGAGATTGTGTATTCATTGGGTATGCTCAAAATAGTGCAGCATATAGATTCATGACTTTAGACAATAGTTCTATTTTGGAGTCTAAAGATGCTGAATTTTTTGAGCATATATTTCCTATGAACAAACAATCTATTGGTGTGTCTAAATTTGAGACAGGTGAGTCGAGTAAATCCGTAGTTGAACAAGATTGATGAACCTAGACGAAGTAAGAGACAAAGAACAGAGAAGTCATTTGGAAGTGACTTCATAACAGCCTTCATTTTAGAGGATGATCCCAAAACTTACGGAGAAGCGATTAGATCGATAGATTCTAAGTTTTGGAAGGAAGCCATAGATAGTGAACTTGAATCTATACTAAGTAATAATACTTGGGAGTTAGTGGACTTGCCTAGAGGGTGTAAACCTATCAGTTGTAAGTGGGTCTTTAGGAAGAAACTAAAGGCGGATGGAACAATTGATAAGTTTAAGGCTAGGCTTGTCGCAAAAGGGTTCACACAACAAGAAGGAATTGACTTCTTTGACACTTACTCACCGGTTGCTAGGATCACTACGATTAGAGTCCTAGTAGCACTTGCCTCCATTCACAAGCTTGTTATTCACCAAATGGATGTGAAAACAGCATTTCTAAATGGAGACTTAGAAGAGGAGATTTATGAAAACAACCAGGGTATGATTGTTAAAGGTCAAGAACACAAAGTGTGTAGGCTTAAGAAGTCTTTGTATGGTCTTAAGCAAGCACCTAAACAATGGCACGAGAAGTTTGATAACGCATTAGTGTCTAATGGTTATATAGTAAATGAAAGTGACCGTTGTGTGTATAGTAAGTTTAATGATTGTGATGGTGTCATTATTTGCCTTTATGTTGATGATATGTTGATATTTGGAACCAACATAAATGTTGTTAATGATACAAAATCATTGTTATCTACTTTGTTTGATATGAAAGACATGGGGAAGCGGACTTAATTCTTGGTCTTAAGTTAATAGAGAAATGTGGGGGTTATTTACTTTCTCAAGAACATTATGTGGAGAAAATGTTGAGAAAGTTTAATCACTACGATGTAAAGCCAGTAAGTACGCCTTATGACTCGCATGTTACTTTGACCAAAAACAAATGTGATAGTGTGTCTCAATGTGAATATGCTAGGATAATTGGTAGTGTAATGTACTTGATGAATGCACTAGGCCTGACATTGCATATTCTATGAATAGGCTTGCACGATACACTCATAACCCAAATGAGAGTCATTGGTGTGCATTAAGACGTTTGTTAAAGTATCTTAAAGGAACAATGAATTTAGGACTCATGTTTACAGGGTCACCTGCTGTTTTAGAAGGCTATTGTGATGCTAATTGGGTGACCGATAATGATGAAATAAACTCCACTAGTGGATATGTTTTCACATTGGGTGGTGGAGCTATTTGTTGGAAATCATGTAAACAAACTTGTAGTGCTAAGTCTACAATGGAGTCTGAATTTATTGCCTTAGAACTTGCTAGTACAGAAGCCGAGTGGTTAAGGAATTTACTTGTTGATATTCCTTTATTCTAAACCTATGCCTTCTGTATCTATTCATTGTGATTCTCAGGCTGCGATTGCACGTGCAAGGAACAAGATATACAATGGGAAGAGCCGGCACATCCGTTTAAGGCACAACATTGTCCGAGTTGATTAGTTCAGGGGTGGTAAACTTGGAGTTTGTAAGAACCAAGTTTAACCTTGCAGACCCCTTAACTAAAGGACTAAACAAGAAGTTGGTCTACGAAACATCGAGGGGGATGGGACTTATTCCATCTGTAGAGAATTCTTCATGATGGGAACCCAACCCACATTAGTAGAGATCCTACGACGAACGGGGTTCAATGTGGTAAGAACAAGTCATGAAAGAATTCTATGTTGCGCTATCTAAGTGTCTCTCCCTATGGTGTTGTTGTTGATAGTGCTCACTGTAATGACTTGAGGGTGGATTTTAAGAATCTCTTAATGAAAAATTCATAGCCATATTGTTTGGTGGTGTGAACAGTGCACACTTGATGAATTTCACCTATATAAGCTTGGAAGTGGTGCCGCTTCCTGTGAGAGCCTGGAAAACTCTCTAGAGAGCTTATGAATCCTGAGATAGGTGCATGGCCGATATCGCACCAAAACCGCGAACTTGGAGAAAGATAATGATATGTCTTCTTGTTGTTCATATAAACAATAGTGGAGTAAGATTCAAGACGAAGTTCATCTTACTTCCGTTTATATAACTCAAGTTGTACTACCGGCGATTCAAGACCACAAGTCATCGTATCCGTTATGTGTCATTATCTTCGATTGATAATGGAGAGTTAGTTGTTTAACGTTCGGAAGTTGTCTTTATATAAGTTTGGATCATGTGGGGATTGTTGGAAAAAGTACGTTAAAGTACCTTTCCGTGTGCTCCAAACTTATATAGAATGTATATGAGGTTGTTTGGGAGATTGATGTGATGGGTTGCAATGTTAGGAACTTTCAGTCGGACGTGGAACTCTCACGTGGATCGATCAACGTACGTCGATCGATCGACGTGAGAGTTCCATGTTGATCTGAGGACGTCGATCTCTCATTGAGAGATCGACGTGAGAGATCTACGTTGATCTGAGGACGTCGATCTCTCAATGAGGATTCGACGTGAGAGATCGACGTCGATCGATCGACGTGAGGGTTCGACGTGCCAGCGGACAGAACCTTTCATTTTGGGTTGCAACTTTTGATCCAAGGATCATCTCCCTTCACCTATGAACGGTAATCAACTGCCATAACTGATAGAAAAACTGCTGAAATGAGTTTCAAACATGGTTTTTAACACAATCCAAGATCTATATATATGAGATCTTGCTATCTTCAACATACACAACATTCTTGCAAAATTCTATAGAAATTTCAGCAATCTTTCTACCATTCTCTTCATTATCTTTCTCTTCTAAAGCAAGTTCATTCTTCTTCTCCTAGAGCAAAGGAAAAGAAGACAGCCGTTATATCTTGGGAATCATTAGTCTTGTTGTCTACCTTGCTCGTTGGTAGAGACTAAATTGCTTTAAGGACAGAGTCATCTTGAGACTCGTCTCGGCTTTGTTTGATTACATCTTCTTGCTTGTTTGCTGTTTTCCTAACACAATACATAGCAAATAACTCCATTTCCCAATTCCGGACAAGCGGGATTAATCTTTAGTGCAGATGATAACTTTTGAGCCTCCAAACTCTTTACAGCATGATGATCAACACGTCTATAGAGCCCCTTGGCACCAGATTCACCATTCATTCCACCACTATTAGTTTCTAGGTGATTATCTTTATCCAAAGCACCTTCTGTTTCAGATACACCTACATTTGGCAGATCATTCACATCTGGAAAATCCAATAAAATTGAGCTTAAGCTCTCGATGTAGCTCTTATCTATCAGGTCCGACCCATCAAATAAATGTTCATCCTCTGTACTACAGTTGAGCAAACAATTTGACAACTCTAAAAGATACTCCTCAGCATTTGCAGTTGCACCTTCCCCGTTATCACGTGGCGTTTGAACTTTTAAGTCAGGTTATGAGCACATAGCCCCATCTCCTGGTACAGTCACAAGCTCCTTTGGTGCAAGCTTGATCCGCTATCAGAAAGACTAACAAGAATATGGGAGGAGGATGCATCATCAAAAGGCCTAACAAAAACATGGGAGAAGGGATGTTCTTGGATAACGGCTTAAAAAAAGTTAACTTCTTGGATGCGAAAGGCCAAATTCCTGTTATCTAAAGTATAGACAAATAGTATAGAGACGAAGAATTGAGCAATTTTCATGTATTTCATTCGTATCTTTTACACTGTGTATGTAACCTATTTGTAGTGATATGAGTATGCCTATACAAGGAAAGAATCAATCTGTAATAAC